>SJYX01004379.1:157835-209735 GCA_006410675.1 Oreotragus oreotragus
GAATGATGCTAAAGCTGAAACTCCAGTACTTTGGCCACCTCATGCAAAGAGTTGACTCATTGGAAAAGACTCTGATGCTGGGAGGGATTGGGGGCAGGCGGAGAAGGGGACAACCGAGGATGAGATGGCTGGATGGCATCACGGACTCGATGGACGTGAGTCTGAGTGAACTCCGGGAGATGGTGATGGATAGGGAGGCCTGGCGTGCTGCGATTCATGAGGTCACAAAGAGTCGGACACGACTGAGCGACTGAACTGAACTGAACTGATACAATCTCAAGCTTTTAATCTGTTTCTGTTCCAGTGCTAAAGATCTAAAAATTAGTGATGTATGTCAGGCTTATTTTTTATAGCTAGGAATCTAAAGCCTAGAGAAGACAATTAACTTGTTCAGAAAAACTCAAGGGTAGACCTGGGTCTTCACAAGTCTTGCTTCCCTACCCAACATGGGGATAAATTGATACAACTGATAGATACACTGGTGACCGATTCCAGGTGACGTGTGATGCCAGATGTGGGCCTCTTCCTGCCACGGACCTAAAGAAGGTTTTTATGAGAGCCCTCCTCTTGTCATCAAGAAGTGAGGCTCAACAGTGCTTCAAGTTTTAGGAATCAGAGGAGGTTTGAAACATGGCCTCCACAGATTGCTCCTGCCTGCTTACAACAGAACTAACCTCTTAGCCCCAGTTTCTAATCCATGCTGCTCTGGCCCAGCATCTTCGCCTTTTGCTCTCACCATCCTGCCCCTAGGGGCTCAGGCTACGTGGCGCAGCGCATAATGAGTGACAGGTCTTGGATGTCTCAGCTCCCTGTTTTGTCAACTCTCTGAGCCTGGATGGGCTCTACCTCCTTGCAGTGCCCTAGGGCAGTTAATCAGTCCCAGTCAGAAGAATCCTTGAGTTCTTACAGCTTGAAGAAAACTTCAAGACCTTCTAATTCAATCCTCTGATTTTGCAGATGAGGAAACACAGACAAAATCACACAGTAAAACTAGAATTCATATTTAGGCTTTAACAGTGAAAAGGCTGGCTTAAAGTTCAACATTCAAAAAGCTAAGATCATGGTTTCCGGTTCCATCACTTCATGGCAAATAGAAGGGGAAAAATGGAAGCAGTGACATATTTTATTTTCTCACTCTTCAAAATCACTGCAGATGGTGACTGCAGCCATGAAATTAAAAGACTCCTGCTCCTTGGAAGAAAAGCTATGACAAACTTAGACAGCATATTAAAAAACAAAGACACTATTTTGCCGTCAAAGGTCCGCACAGTGGAAGCTATTATTTTTCCAGTGGTCACATATGGATGTGAGAGTTGGACCAAAAGGAAGGCTGAGAGCTGAAGAATTAATGCTTTCGAATGTGGTGCTGGAGATTCCCTTAGACCACAAGGAGATCAAATCAGTCAACCCCAAAGGAAATCAACCCTGACTATTCATTAGAAGGACTATTGCTGAAGCTGAAGCTGAAGCTCCAATACTTTGGCCACTTGACGTGAAGAGAGACTCATTGGAAAATACCCTGAAGCTCGGAAAGATGGAAGGCAAAACGAGAAGTGGGCAGCAGAAGTTGAGATGGTTAGACAGCATTTACCAGCTCAACAGACATGAATTGGAGCAAACTCTAGGAGATAGTGGAGGATTGAGGAGCTTGGCATCTTCCAGCTATGGGGTCACAAAGAGTTGGACATGACTTAGCAACTGAAAAGCAATAGCAACAATAATCCAACACCCTCATCCGACATCCTTTCAATAACCACACCAGTACTCTCCCTTTTAATTCTACTCAGTTTAAATCAACACACACTTACAGAATGTCTAACACGTGAATTTTAGGAAAGGGAGAGAAGGAGGAAAGACACGTGAGAAAGGAGCAGGAATCACAAAATGATCCAGAAGAAGGTGTGAGGGGGACAAGGGTGTGGAGGATGCACTCATCATCCTTAAGAAGCATGTGGACTAAAAGGAAAGGCAGGACAAGTTTATATATCCCAAGGAAATATATGAGGGCTCTAAAAAGCTTTACCCAGGTTAGATAAGAGCAAAGGGAGTTTTAGAAGCTTGGCAGAGTCTTTGGGGGAAAAGGCAACATTTCAAACAGGTTCCACTCCCTTCTAGCTGACCCATAGAGACTAGAAAGTCAGAGAGCTTCCCCAACTCCTTTGCAGTTGGGATAGCAAGAAGACTCCTTTCTGGCCAACGAGACTTAAGCAGGTTCCTTCGAGGACAGCTTCTACCACTTCTGCTTCATTCTTCCAAGAACCTGGGTAATGCTTAGAGTACAGCAGACATCAATAAGGCAGGTACAATCGGGAAGATGTAAAGAGCCTGGTTCTGGAAGGAATTCAGGGCAAAGTTGCCATGCCAGCCCTAGAAGGCCTTCCCTGGACTTCCTGTTGCATGAGATATTTTGACCCTATTGGTTTGACCTCTACAGCAGATCTTCTCTAATATGAAGCTGAACCCAAAACTGGTTGCTTCACAGACCTTGGAAAAGTGATGGGATTTCAAACAAGCAGACGTGGAGGGCAAGATAAGCGAGCACTCCAGGACGGGGGCATGTGTGAGGCATGTTCTCAGAAAGCAGGGGCAAGTACAGAGGAGAAGTTGAGAGAGGCAGACTGGCTCTGGGACAGAACCTAGAAGCTTGTGGACTTCGTTCAAAAAGCAGAGAGGGATTGCTGGTAAGGGAGAAGTACTCTCTTGGGAAGCTGATGTTCATTCCTCGGCACCAAACGCCAGGCACTTTGTGAACAGGCTTGGTGGCTGGTGAGAAGCCTGGAGCAAGAGTGGGTGGCCTACTTCCTTCTAATCCACAGCATCTGTACTACATTCCTGTTTGCTGAGTGTGTACATGGAATCTCAGGAACCACAGTACCGCAAATTCCCTCCCGTCCGGAGGCGCTGCTCCCATCACTTTCCTCCCACCAGGCCCTGCCCAGATGGAGAAGCACAGCCAGAGCTCTCTGGCTCTGAAATTGCACCCTGCCCTGACTGTGGCCCGTGTCAGGCCATAGGCATCCTCACCAAGCTGTTCAAAGAGGGAAGTCACGAGACAGATGTACACAGATATAAACCTGATCTGGGGTCATTGATGGGAAAGTGGAAGTGGGGAAAATATCCTTAACAGGCTCCAGACCCCCAAGCAGCAACAAGGAATAAATTCTTCCCAGACGGCACCTTCTGTGTGTATGTGTTTCTCTGATTCAGACATTTGGGCCCAGAGACAGCATGAGACAATGGAAAATACTGCTTCCAGTTTGCTTCCAAAGTATGTCTGGACTAAATATTTTACTAATTTTGAAAATCTTTAAATTTTAAAAATTATCCTTCCCTAGACTTCGGTCTCCCCATACATCCACCTGTACACGGAGAGGTCTGGAGGGAAAAATGAAAGCTTCACCCTCCAGGTTCCCAGAGCAGCCAGCAGAGTGCCGCACTCTCTCCACATCCAGCTCTGGGCCCTGTTCTGCGTCCTCATTTCCTTGATCAGCAAGAATCTTGTTGTCTCCCCAGTCAGTTACATAGCAGAAACTCAGTGAATCTTTACTGAATGGATAAATGAGCTGCCACAGTTATTCTTTAATAAAAGTTTTAGGAGACGTACAAATAGTCTACAGGCCTGGGACCGTAATAAGTACAACCAAGCCCCAGGCCTGTTGGCTCGAAGAGAGAATGAGGCTAACTTACTGTGGTTTTTCACCACCTACATTCCATAGAACTAGTCCCACTAGATTTTGATAACTTTCTGAGAAAAAGGTCCTCTGTTCAAAAAAAAGTTTAACAATTTGCCAATTTTACCTGGCATTCTACCCATCCCCTGGGCATTAATTAGCTTAGGAAAGACTCCAAGAAAGCCTATAGGAAAGATATCTGGTTAATTGTGTAACTTAGAATTTCCCAAACTTATTTATCCATGGAAACAGTTTTTGGAGAATACCTATGAGCATTACCATGTTTGGAGAAACACTGTTTTAATATGAATGGTTTATACAGTGAAGTTTTTACATACAAATCCTATTGAGCAGTAAAAAGCCCCTCTAGGAAAAAAACTCATTGACTGCTACCTAAACAAATGGACAGGATGAGGAAATGAGGACAGACATAAGAATTCAGAATTATTATCAAAGTCACTGTCTCATCCTTCAGTGAACATCTATACAACATCAGCAGATTATCCACTCTGTTAAATGCAGAGGCTATAAAGAGAAATAAGGTAGGGTTCCCTTTCTCCATAAGATCACTGACTAAATGGAAGAGACAGTAAGTACAGAATAATGTTCAAGCATCCAGGAAGAAAGACCTGGGAGGAGCATGGAAACTCGACCTTGAATAAGATAAATAATAATAGCATTAACACCAAGTACTAGTCTAAGCACTTTACATACATTAAGCCATTTAACCTCATAAAAATCTTATCAGGTACCTTTAGTACCTGCATTTTACAAATAAAGTCAGTGAAGCTCAGAAAGGTTAAACAACTTGCCTAAGATCACACAGACAGAAATGTGGCACAGCCAGGTGGCCAGGCAGCAGGTTGTAGGGCTTCTCTAGCAATGAGGAACGTACCAGGTGGAGAACAGAAACTTCCATGTAGAGGGAATCAGGAGTAGAGAGTAGTTCTGTGTATATGAAACAGAGTACATGCAGGGAGAAACGGCCCATAGATAGACAGACCGACAGATTGAGACCAGAGCTTAAAATTAGAACTCTCAAACTTATGCTGAAAAGTGCTGAATGCATCCTGTTGATTGGTGTCCTCAAACTGTTCCATTAATGCCCTGTAGGCAAGAAAGGAAAACATAAGCCTTTAGGAGAACTGGAAAGTGTACCCTGAAGTGCCTCCATGGATTTTTTTTTTTTTAATTTTTATTTACTGGGCTGTGCTGGGTCTTAGCTGTGGCACTTGGGATTGTTAATTGTGGAATGTGGGATCAAACTCAGGCCCCCTGCTTTGGGAGCATGGAGTCTTAGCCACTGGACCACCAGGGAAGTCCCCTCCATGAATTTCTTTTGAAGCTTGTTGACAAGAGCTGAAAACCTGAGAATTCTGTATTTTATACCATAACAGAATTGTGTTATTTTACTATAAAATATTTTATTCACTTACAAGTTCAATGATTATTTTTCTACATGGAATCCCAGGCAGATCTATCTGCATCCCTAATTCCCAGAGGGAGGCATAGCTGTCAACAATGGAAGTCATTTAAGATGCCCAAGCCAGGGAGGGGCTCACGGCAGACACCAGTCAGATCTGTGTCTTCACAGATAACTAGTTAGAATTGCAAGATCTGAGGAAAAAACTTAAATATCCATCAAGAGAGAACTGGCTGAATAAATTACACTGATATGATAGAGTATTCTGGTATTTAAAAAATATGCATGAGATCAGCATGTACAGATAAGGAGAGCCCTCTAAGGTAAGGCCAAGTGAAAAGAACAGTGTAGACGTGTTTGCAGTGTCTTCCTCCTGATGTGGAGTGAGAAAGCACGTGTGCTGCGAGGGTGTCCCTTGGACAGGCAGAAAGGGTCCGCAGCAAACCATCAACCACCAGGGAAGGACACCAAGAACACTCAGTGAGAGAACTTCGCTTTCATTCCATCCCCTTTGGTACTATTTGAATTTTTACCATGACACCTGCATTACTTTCTCAGCTAAAAGGAGCAGCTCAGTCAGCCTTAAACTGTTTCAAAACAAAAAGTGCAAGAAAATAGTTTTTAAGAAAGAGGCACGCTGAAAAGAACTCTGGCATCACCGCATTATGGATGGTGGATGAGGAGATGAAAGAGTGGTTATTTTGAAAGATCTAATGAAAAGCCACTGCCTGAGAGCAGGTCTGCAAAGGAAGCAGGGACGAGGGAGATGTTCAAGAAGACATTTGAGCAGTGAAGCTTCAGGACTTGGCAACTGGTCAGTTATGGAGCGTAGGACAGAGGAAATTAAGAATAAGTCTGGTGATAGGAGAGATGAGGAGCTGTTCACTAATGGAAGGTGAGCAGGAAAATGGGGCAGAACTTGGGGAGAAAATGAGTCCAAATGTTAGAAGCGTGAGTCTACTTCTCAAGTCACTTAACTTTTAAATTATTTGTTGGTCCCATTTCTTCGTCTACCAAATGAAGAGCTTGGCAACAAATTAAATGAAATGGAGACGGAAGGCACAAGGGAAATTCTAGAAAAAAAAAAAGTTCAGGGATAAGAGAATGGAGCTGCCCATGGAAACAGTTCCATTCTCTGCTCAGACATTTGCTAACTTTCCAGCAGAGAGTTTTTAAAAAGGGGAAATGGATTTTTGCCTGAAGAGCAACTGATACCAGACAAATAAACAAATATTGGTGAGTTGAAAATGCAAAAAAAAAAAAAAAAAGATGCATGAGTCTAGAACATATGATGATAAACAATCACGTTTACCTTGCTGGTGCAGCACTAGGTTCTAACAGAACTTTCCATGCAGAAAAGAGTTAACACAACAGGCCTAAGATGGGTTATCTTTAGAAAGTCCTGCCTGGGACATTCCTGGTTGTCCAGGGGTTAAGGCTCTGTGCTTCGCAGTTTGATCCCTGGTCAGGGAAATAAGATGCCACATTCTGTGCAGCATGGCCAAAAGGAAAAGAAAAAAAAGGCCTGCTTTGCAAGGTTGACCCTTGGCTGACATCTGGGAACCTGACCTGAATGGCAAACAACTCCCACTGTCTGAGACTGATAAGAGATTCCCTAAATGATGAGGGTGTTCCTAGACTGTTTATATAAACACTGCGCATGCTGAAAACCATTTTCTTTCTGGAAGTCTGGAATTTTGATATGTGTTAGGCAGAAGGTGTCTATGTGACTAGCCCTGGGTGACAACCTTAGGGATGAGCTCGCTAATGAGTTTCCCAGGTCGACAACATTTGACATGTGTTGTCACTGTGTGTTGCTGAGGAATTAAGCACAGCTTGCATGATTCTACTGGGAGAAGACTCTGGGGAGCTTGGGCCTGGTTTCCTTTGGGCTTCACCCCATGAAGCTTTTCTCTTCCCTAATGCTGTTTGGATCCTTTCTCTGAAATAAATCTCAGCCACAAGTGCAACTACGTGCTGAGTCCTGTGAGTCCTCCTAGTAAATTATCAAACCTGGAGGTAGTTGCAGGACCCCTGCATGCCTCCCCTCAGGTGCTGGTGGGCTGGGAGGTACACTCTAAACCTGCATGGCCTCTCTGTGTCCCTGGCTATCCTCCCATCGCTCTCTGTTCCAAAGGAATACAGAGCATCATGTATTTCTTTAAAATAAGCCTAGAGCTTCTCAGATAAAGGTAGAGTGCGGGTGACAACTTGTGTTCCTCCAGCCCCACCTGTCCCACGACTGCATCCAGAGCACCAGCCAGATAGCACCCAGGCCTGGTGCTCGTCTCTGGGAGCCTTAGCAACGTTCGCTGGGTGCCGGTTCACTCCAGCGGCCTGTGATTGCGTGATTACTCCATACTGGAATGGTCTGGGGTTCTCCTGAGACAGATGCCAACAGAGGAGACAAAGGCTGATGGTCACAAAGCTTGTAAAAGGAGGTGCAGGGCGAAACTTCCACACCCGGTCAGAATCCAAAATAGCCCCAATTAACATGTGATGAGTGAAGGCTGATGCACCTGGGACCTCTGATCTTTCTTGTCCCCAAGTTTAGGAATCTGCGTGTACTCCCAGCCAGGCCCTGGCTCCAGGGGTCTCAGTCATAAAGGTGTGTCTCAGGGAGGAGCTGTCAGGACAAACCCTGGTTCCTTGCACGGGCTTTGCTCTGGAAATCGCTAAGGTCCCCAATAATAAGCCATGCTTGTCTGAGAAATGGGGGTAGGGAGCTGAGGGTAGACAGCTGGGAGGGGGAAGGTTGGTGGCCTATTTGTGCTGCAAGTCATAGCTTTTGTTGCTGCCACACCTTTTAAGATACGAGCTGGGGTAAAAAAAGAAAAATGAGTTCTTTGACTTTCTTCCTAGACCTTCAACAATGGCAATAGAAATGCTTTCTTTTTATTCTTTCCAGAAATACTCCTCATTCCTTCCAGGAAAACAGAACACCACCAATCTTGAAAGTAGCAACCTATTTAACTGCAGATGGAAGAGTTTACAGAGTTGCGAAGGGCGCAGAGTGCCTCTCACACAATTCGATACCGATATGTGAGGGTAGGTACCTGATTTTCCTAAACAACCATGAAGACCATCTGAGTCTTTGTAAGACATAGTCCTCTTTTTTTTTTTTTCAGAGAGTCCTTAGCCTTCATTCTTTGATGTAGTCATCTGAGGCTGCTGCTGCTGCTGCTAAGTCACTTCAGTCGTGTCCGACTCTGTGTGACCCCATAGACGGTAGCCCACCAGGCTCCCCTGCCCCTGGGATTCTCCAGGCAAGAACACTGGAGTGGGTTGCCATTTCCTTCTCCAATGCATGAGAGTGAAAAGTGAAAGTGAGGCTAGCCTTGCCTAATCTAGATTATCCTTTTGGCAATTCACTAAGAAATTTCTATTTTCTTCTTAGTTGCACCCAGATTCTATTTTCCCCCAAACTAGAGTATTCCTTCTGTAATCTATTACCTTGCAGAAACAACCAGAGTTCTGCGTTAAGATCCAAAAGGGCTTGGTTGGAAATGCCACCTGTGGACTTTGGCAGGTTCCATAATCTTTCTGGGCCTCGTTTTTCTCACCTGTAAAATAGAAGCAAATATAATAATCCACATGATGCATGCTTAGCCTTGTGCCCTTCACATAGCAAGCCTGGAATAAAAGGTGGCTGTTATTGTATTATTTACTACAGCAAAGACTTTCTCCAAGTCTCCTTAACCTCAGATTTTAGAGGACTATCTGCAGACAAAAGTATTGACTTTTTTCCTATTTCTCTCTCATCTTTTTTTAACTCCTGATTTATTTTCTCACCTTTTACTCCTAATGGATTACTCTCTGACATCTGAATCCCATGGGCTCTTTGACGCCCCGGTTTGTTGTTGTTCAGTTGCTCCTTTGTGTCCAATTATTTGCAACCCCATGGACAGCAGCACACCAGGCTTCCCTGTCCTTCACCATCTCCCAGAGTTTGCTCAAACTCATGTTCATTCAGTCAGTGTTGCCATCCAACCATCTCATCCTCTGTTGTCCCCTTCTCCTCCTACCTTCAATCTTTTCCAGCATCAGGGTCTTTTCCAATGAGTCAGCTCTTCCCATCAGGTGACAAAAGTACTGGAGCTTCAGCATCGTTCCTTCCAATGAAGATTCAGGACTGATTTCCTTTAGGATTGACTGGTTTGATTTCCTTACCATCCAAGGGACTCTCAAGAGTCTTCTCCAACAGCATAGTTCAAAAGCATCAATTCTTCAGTGCTCAGCCTTCTTTATGGTCCAATTCTCGTATCCATACATGACTACTATTGGCAAAATAATGTCTCTGCTTTTTAATATGCTGTCTAGGTTGGTCATAGCTTTTCTTCCAAGGGGCAAGTGTCTTTCAATTTCATGGCTGCAGTCACCATCTGCAGTGATTTGAGGGTCCAAGAAAATGAAGTCTGTCACTGTTTCCATTGTTTCCCCATCTATTTGCCATGACCATGAAGTGATGGGACTGGATGCCATGATCTTTGTTTTTTGAATGTTGAGTGGAAAGCCAGCTTTTTCACTCTCCTCTTTGACCTTCATCAAGAGACTGTTGAATGCCTCTTCACTTTCTGCCATAAGGGTGGTATCATCTGCATATCTGAGGCTATTGATATTTCTTCCCCAAATCTTAATATCAGCTTGTGCTTCATCCAGCCTGGCATTGGCACCCCACCCCAGTACTCTTGCCTGGAAAATCCAGTGGACAAAGGAGCCTGGTGGGCTGCAGTCCATGGGGTTGCTAAGAGTTGGACACGACTGAGCGACTTCACTTTCACTCTTCACTTTCATGCATTGGAGAAGGAAATGGCAACCCACTCCAGTGTTCTTGCCTGGTGAATCCCAGGGATGGGGGTCTCACAGAGTTGGACACGACTGAAGCGACTTAGCAGTAGCAGCAGCATATAAGTTAAATAAGCAGGATGACACTATACAGCCTTAATGTACTCCTTTCCCAATTTGGTACTAGTCCCTTCTTCCTTGTTCAAATCTAACTGTTGCTTCTGGACCTGCATATAGGTTTCACAGCAGACAGGTCAGGTGGTCTGGTATTTCCATCTCTTTAAGAATTTTCCCCTGATTAGCAATCTTTGTCATAAGTACACTACTGGAGCTTCTTCCTCGCTCCTCTCAACATGCCCATCTTAGTCCATCTTGTTGCTGTTCAGTTGCTCAGTCTTGTCCAACTCTGAAACCTCATGGATGACAGCACGCAAGGCTCCCTGTCCTTCACCATCTCCTGGAGCTTGCTCAGACTCCTGTCCACTGAGTGGGTGATGCCATCCGACCATCTTGTCCTTGTTGTCCCCTTCTCCTCCTGCCTTCAGTCTTTCCCAGCATTAGGGTCTCAGTCACTTAGCAGGTGTTCACAGAGAACTTTCCAGACTACGGACAACATTTTCATGGCAGATAGGACACATTACATTTTTCTTCAGTCAAGACACTTGGAGTTAATAATTAATAAGAGCTACTAGAAAAAGTTTGTTTCCTGATTTATCTCTGTTTTGTATAACCTATAACAAAGATTTTATGGTTGATTGAGATACCTAAATAACCAGTTTTCTTTGTTCATGAGTCACATGCATTCTAGATCCTTCTTTCCTCCTAAGGGTCTAGCAACATCCCAACCTTTCTGCCAGAGTAACAATGGCCACACAACAATTGTCTAGTTGTGTGGATTTCTGGGATTGGCAGGGAAAAAGTAGGTGTGAAACCCCATCACAAATCCAGCCAGAGTAGCTTCAAGGAGAAGCAAAGGAGGGCATTTAAATATCAGATTCAAGATGCAGAATAGGTTTAGACGTCAGTGAAATGTAAATCAAACCCTTAATGAGATATCACCACACCTACACCTGATTATAATGGCTATAATCAAAAGGATGGATAATTACAAGTGTTGACAAGGAAAGAGAATTTGGAAGCCTTATACAGTGCTGGTGGGAATGTAAAATGGTGGAATTGCTTTGGAAAACAGTTTGGCAGTTTCTTAAAATGAAAATGTTAAACATAGATTTATCATATATGTGTGTGTGTGTGTATTATATATATATATGATCCAGCAACTTCACTCCTAGGTATATATATCCAAGAGAAATGAAACATGTGTGCACAAAAATTGTATGAATAGTCACAGCAGCATTATTCAGAATAGCCAGAAACCAGAAATAAGCCAGATGTCCATGATCTCACGAATGGATAAACAAGATGGGGTGCATCACAATGCTAGAGAGTCTGCCTGCCTATGCAGGAGACGCAGGTTTGATCTCTGGGTTGGGAAGATCCCCTGGAGAAGGAAATGGCAACCCACTCCAGTATTCTTGCCTGGGAAATCCCATGGAAAGAGGAGCCTGGCAGGCTAAAGTTCATGGGGTTGCAAAAAGTCAGACATGACTGAGCACACACACACCCCCATGTCCAATAGTGGGATGTTATTTGACAATAAAAAGGAATAAATACTGGTAGATGCTAAAATATGGATGAACTTTGACAACAGGGTGCTACGTGAAAGAAGATGGTCACAAAAGATTACATGCTGTATGATTCCTTTTATATGAAATGTGCAGAATAGGCAAATTCACAGAAAGTAGATTAGTAGTTGCTTAGGGCTGAGGAGGGTTAGAGGGCGTTGGGAGCGACCGCTCATGAGTATAGGATTTCCTTATAGCGTGATGAATATGTTCTAAAACTGATTGTGGTGAGGGTTGCTCAACTCTGTGAAATACTGCAAAAACATTGAATTGTACACTTTAACTGAGTGGGTTGTGTAGGGTGTCAACATCTCAGTAAAATACATCTCAATAAAATAGTTATACTATAAATAGATAATCAAGCAAGAAAGAATCTTATCTTGATAATAAAGACTAAAGGTCTTTAACCCTTAAGTGAACCTAATCATCAGTGCAAAATGGGAGATCAGTGCAAAATGCTGTAAGGAAGGCACACTGAGAAAAGCAAACCTTCCAAACAAAAGTGGCTCATCTAAAAAGATATTTTAATGTCAGCTTCCCTTGGCTTCTTTGAGGCTTGTAAGCCAATCTGGATTGCTCAGGATAGTAATTATGAGGTAAAAGCTAAACCTATATGAAATGCTACGTGGCAACCAAACCAAATAAAGATGTTATTGGCCATTGTGTACTCCACACCCTTAGACAACTCCCAGGTTATTCGAGGCCCTGCCTGGGAGTTGTTTGCAGTGTCTGACAGTACTCTACCTGTTACATGGTAACCAAATCAGCTTTGCTGTCTGCCTCAGAGTCTCAGCTCACCTCTTACCACCAGTAGCAAAAGTAAAAGATGTTGTTTCCATATCTAGTAATAACCAAAAATAAAATAATTGTATAAAATATAAAACTAAGTATATTTATTTTGTAATGTAATATAAATATAATAAAGATCTATTGAAAATGGCAACAAAGATACAAAATGCATGAGACATAGAGAGGAATTACAAAATTTTACTGGAGAATAAAAAAGATCTCAATAAAAGAACAATAAGTATTCGATGTACCAGTATGGGAGGATTCAGTACTGAAAAGAAACCATTCCCTTCTAAGTTATTCTGGAGATTCAGGAAAATCCCAGTGAAATTTCTGGTGGAAGCAAGTGTGTGTGAGAATGTGTATGTGTGTGTATCAGTGGGCATGCATGTAGTATGTGAAACAAGAGCACTTTAGCAGGGGCACAGTCTGAACAACTTGATTCTCAACATTTCTTGGGTGAGACTAGAACCAAGAGCTTGTTTTAAAAATAGGAACAGTGAGAGTGGGATAAAAGAATAGCTACAGAATTAGAGGAGCAGAAGAGAGTCCAGAAATAGACCCTCATATTTGTAAGAAATTTGTAAATGGTGTTGGGATGGCTGCCTAGTGTGAGAGGCCATGACGGGCCTGCTCCTGGGACAGCACAAGGCTGGGAAGGTCCTCCAGAGCAGGGAAAGCCCTCGGGTCAGATTGGAAAGTCCTAGGTCTGTGACACAGCTCAGCTAATCTGAGAACAGGAACCCAGACATCAGGACATCTAGACATGGAATCTATGTTGGGAGGGACAGAGTAGTTACATTGCTGCATAAGGCAGGGTTGGGAGCTATTGTATTAATAATATGCCTGCCCACAATCCTGGGAATAATAACTCAAGCAGAGGAGATACAGAGGTTCCCCCAAATCCTAATCTCTGCCACCCTAGGTAGCCTCAGAGACAGAAGGTGGGCTGTGAGGAACTATGAGAGATTTCCACCAAGGTACCCTTCACCTGGAAGAGGGTGTTTGCTATGACCAGTGCATTTTCTTGGCAAAACTCTATTAGTCTTTGCCCTGCTTCATTTCGCATTCCAAGGCCAAATTTGCCTGTTACTCCAGGTATTTCTTGACTTCCTACTTTAGCATTCCAGTCCCCTATAATGAAAAGGACATCTTTTTTGGGTGTTAGTTCTACAAGGTCTTGTAGGTCTTCATAAAACCGTTCAACTTCAGCTTCTTCAGCATTACTGGTTGGGGCATAGACTTGGATAACTGTGATATTGAATGGTTTGCCTTGGAAACGAACAGAGATCATTCTGTCGTTTTTGAGATTGCATCCAAGTACTGCATTTCGGACTCTTTTGTTGACCATGATGGCTACTCCATTTCTTCTGAGGGATTCCTGCCTGCAGTAGTAGATATAATGGTCATCTGAGTTAAATTCACCCATTCCAGTCCATTTTAGTTCGCTGATTCCTAGAATGTCGACGTTCACCCTTGCCATCTCTTGTTTGACCACTTCCAATTTGCCTTGATTCATGGACCTGACATTCCAGGTTCCTATGTAATATTGTTCTTTACAGCATCAGATCTTGTTTCTATCACCAGTCACATGCACAACTGGGTATTGTTTTTGCTTTGGCTCCATCCCTTCATTTTTTCTGGAGTAGCATATTGATCTCCAGTAGCATATTGGGCACCTAACGACCTGGGGAGATTCTCTTTTGATATCCTATCATTTTGCCTTTTCTTACTTTTCATGGGGTTCTCAAGGCAAGAATACTGAAGTGGCTTGCCATTCCCTTCTCCAGTGGATCAGGGTGTTGGAGAAGACTCTTGAGAGTCCCTTGGACTGCAAGGAGATCCAACCAGTCCATTCTGAAGGATATCAACCCTGGGATTTCTTTGGAAGGAATGATGCTGAAGCTGAAACTCCAGTACTTTGGCCACCTCATGCGAAGAGTTGATTCATTGGAAAAGACTCTGATGCTGGGAGGGATTGGGGGCAGGAGGAGAAGGGGACAACCGAAGATGAGATGGCTGGATGACATCACGGACTCGATGGACGTGAGTCTGAGTGAACTCCGGGAGACGGTGATGGATAGGGAGGCCTGGCGTGCTGCGATTCATGGGGTCGCTAAGAGTTGGACACGACTGAGCGACTGAACTGAACTGAACTGAACTGACCCTTCACCTGGCTTCAGTACGCATTTGCCCTCACTGACTATATCTGAATGTCTGATTTTTATGCACCCAGAAACAAACAGGAGCTTTGGCCTCTCACAAGTCTCCATTTGGAAAAGTTTATTTCTCCCTTAATCTGTTCACAGAGATTAATTCCAAATAAATTAAACTTCTGATGCAACAATCCAACTTCTAGGAATCTCACTATTGCAATGCTCATAAAAAGTATATCAAGACATACATAAAGGAACATTCATTACAGCAAGGCTTGTATTGGCTCAAAGAGTGGGAAACAGTAGTCCCGATAAAAGCTAACAGATACTGAGGACTTACTGTGAGTCTAGCTTTGCTTGAAGTCTTGTCCGAGGCCCTCATTTGACCTGTGCCACATCCTGACCCAAGAAGTGGGATAATCAGTTCCATTTTACAGACAGGGAAACAGTGGCACTGAAAGGGGGAGTGTCACATAGCTGGTTTGACTCTAGATATTTGACTGCAAAGCTCATGCTCTTAAGCCGTACTTCTCACTGTGCGTGCATGCATGCTGTCCCTTCAGTAGTGTCCAGCTCTTTGCAACCCCGTGGACTGTAGCCCACCAGGCTCCTCTGTCCAGGGATTCCCCAGGCAAGAATACTGGAGTGGGTTGCCATGCCCTCCTCCAGGGGATCTTCCTGACCCAAGGGATCTAACCGGCGTCTCCTATATCTCTTGCATTTGCAGTGGCAAACTTTACCACAGGCACCACCTGGGGAGCCCCAGTCTTCCTCACTGTCTCAACCCAAATGTCTATGACACATTCACTCATTCATTCATTCAAAAACGTGTCTTGAGCACTACTCCAGGCTAGGCACTGGAGACAGTGAAAAAAGTAAACACGGTCCCTACCTTCACTGAGCTCACAGTCTAATGGTGGGGGGAAAAGACACAAAAGCTTAGTGTAATGAGTGCAAATAGGTCACACAATGAACCCCGGGTTCTGGGAAGGCTTCCCTGAGGAAGTCACGTCAGAGCTGAGATTTGGTGGGGCAGTAGTAGGTTGGGGCAGGTAAGGGTCTGTGTGCGTCTGTGTGTGTGCAGAGAACAACCTTTGTAATGATCCTGTGACAGGAGGGAGTGTGAGGTAAACATTATACCAGTAACTATAAATGCTATTTTAAGGCCTTGGCTTCTGAGAAACCTATGCACGTCACCCTGTTTTCTCCCAACCAGAGAATACTGATGCTGGGTAGGGTGGAGGGCGATGGTGGTTTTGCCCGAGTCCGGAGTATATGCCTCTAGGGCTTGGCAGGGAAGCAGGTGCAGATACCTCCAGTTCCTGGGCGGGGGCTTAGCATGCTTCACCTGCAAACAGCACTTTTGGAGATACACATCTGCAGGAGGGAATGAGTCTAATCTGGCCTGGAAGGAGGCCACTCCTTCTCCAGATAGGAGAGACAAACTTGGATGGGTACAGACACCAGAGGCAGACTCATGTTCAAAGGACTACGCCTTGGGCACAGCTGGGAGGTCCTGGCTGCTTTCTGAAGTCAGATACAATCGTGCATCTGCTCTTCGCTGAAAAGCAAGCCTCCATGAGCACTGAGCAGGGGTAAGGCACAGGCTTGCCTGCTGCAGGCAGTTGAAAGAAATACTGTTCTTCCATATCTCATAGGGCTTCAAATCCTTTTTGAAATAAGAAGCAGTATAAATAAACATAACACTTGGAAAATGCAAGGCATACACACATAAAAAAATCAAATTCTACACAAAATATATTACAAATATAACCATATGAAACAAACCAACCAAAATACCATAAATAGTAAAAGGACAGGGGAGAAATATTCTTTAAAAAGAGTGTAAATTATGTTTTGCCTTTTAAATGTGAAATTATATAAGGGTTTTCCTACTTTTTGTATTTCCTAAAGTTCTAAAATAAACACAGAATACATTTTTGATGGCAAGAAGAGTAAACTTTATTTAAATACTTTAATTAATGCAGTCAGATTCTCATTGAGTGCCTCTTGTACCAGGCACGGTTCTAGGCTCTGGCATTCAACAGTGTGTGTTTGACATGACATTGCAAGGATCAGGAAGGTCTGCTTGGCAAAGGCAGAGGGAGGAGGGGGGAGGACTGTCTCTTATACACATCTAGATGTGTATAAGAGACAGGCCCACCAGGCTACTCCGTCCATTGGATTTTCCAGGAAAGAGTACTGGGGTGGGGTGCCATTGCCTTCCCCACCATTGAACGCACATCATTAAATAATTCTATAAAAAATTCATAAACAGAGAAAAGTAGGAAGATTAAACTGCTACAAATTATGTGGTGGAGGTAGCAGGGCGTGTACACTTATTTTACTCTTGGTTCTAGCCTCAAAGTGTCCATGGCTAGGCATGGTTATGCCCATGGCTTAACAATGAGTACCTTTAAGGAAGTGTGACCCCTGAGTGCCCCCAAAAGGGAGACTATTGTAACAGCATTTAGCTCATCTCTGCTGCTGCTGCTGCTAAGTCGCTTCAGTCGTGTCCAACTCTGTGAGATCCCGTAGACGGCAGCCCACCAGGCTCTGCCGTCCCTGGGATTCTCCAGGCAAGAACACTGGAGTGGGTTGCCATTTCCTTCTCCGATGCATGAAAGTAAAAAGTAAAAGTGAAGTCACTGGGTCGTGTTCAACTTTCAGCGACCCCATGGACTGCAGCCTACCAGGCTCTTCCATCCATGGGATTTTCCAGGCAAAAGTACTGGAGTGGGGTGCCATTGCCAAAGGAACTGGTAAAGAACAGGTCTGCCAATGCAGGAGATGCAAGACACAGATTCGATCCCTGGGTCAGTAAGATCCCCTGGTGGAAGGCATGGCAACCCACTCCAGGATTCTTGCCTGGAGCATCCTACGGACAGAAGAGCCTGGTGGGCTACCCTGGGGTCCATAGGGTCGCTAAGACTTGGACACAACAGAAGCACCTTAACGTGCCCACATGTACAGAAACTGGTTTAAAATGTCTTTGTGTTGCTCAAGTTACAGTTGATCCCAGTGACGCTTTAAGTTTCCACCTTTCTTCCTTTCTCTGTCTTGGTCCTTCTCCACCTTAATTCCCATCCCACCAGCACCAAGTAAGTGGGGAAAGGAGCACCTTCCTCTCCTTCACCCCAAAATGCCATGACAGTGCCAGCCCCCGGTGGCCATTGTGTTCTCTGCCATTCTTCCTGGTCATTCCATCCTATCTCTTTGACAGCTGTTGAGCCTACTTACCTCTGTTTTCTGCTCCTCCTTCATGAGATCAAGGACTCTTGTGTTTTCAAACAAATGAACCTCAGCACACGAGATGACCTGGGGTCCCCAGGTAGTGTGCTAGCATCCAAGGCTGTGTAACAAACCACTCCAGAACGCAGCCATGCAAAGCAACAGCCTTCCCCTTGTCATATCTCTTATGGGGTCTATGGGTCAGGAATTAGGGACGGGCTAGTTCCTGACACNTGCAGCCTACCAGGCTCTTCCATCCATGGGATTTTCCAGGCAAAAGTACTGGAGTGGGGTGCCATTGCCAAAGGAACTGGTAAAGAACAGGTCTGCCAATGCAGGAGATGCAAGACACAGATTCGATCCCTGGGTCAGTAAGATCCCCTGGTGGAAGGCATGGCAACCCACTCCAGGATTCTTGCCTGGAGCATCCTACGGACAGAAGAGCCTGGTGGGCTACCCTGGGGTCCATAGGGTCGCTAAGACTTGGACACAACAGAAGCACCTTAACGTGCCCACATGTACAGAAACTGGTTTAAAATGTCTTTGTGTTGCTCAAGTTACAGTTGATCCCAGTGACGCTTTAAGTTTCCACCTTTCTTCCTTTCTCTGTCTTGGTCCTTCTCCACCTTAATTCCCATCCCACCAGCACCAAGTAAGTGGGGAAAGGAGCACCTTCCTCTCCTTCACCCCAAAATGCCATGACAGTGCCAGCCCCCGGTGGCCATTGTGTTCTCTGCCATTCTTCCTGGTCATTCCATCCTATCTCTTTGACAGCTGTTGAGCCTACTTACCTCTGTTTTCTGCTTCTCCTTCATGAGATCAAGGACTCTTGTGTTTTCAAACAAATGAACCTCAGCACACGAGATGACCTGGGGTCCCCAGGCAGTGTGCTAGCATCCAAGGCTGTGTAACAAACCACTCCAGAACGCAGCCATGCAAAGCAACAGCCTTCCCCTTGTCATATCTCTTATGGGGTCTATGGGTCAGGAATTAGGGACGGGCTAGTTCCTGACACGCAGGCTCAATGGTTCTGCCTCAGGACCTCCCAGGCAGTTTCAGGAGACATAACAGCTGGGAGCTTTCTGGGCATCTTTTCTCTTCCGTAGTCTCGGGGCCTCTCCGTTTGGTCTCTCTTCATGGGGTTAGTTCAGCTTCCTCACAAGCATAATTCAGTAAGTGATGATATCAGATCAGCTCTTCTGTGGAGAAGTGGCTGAGTTGGTCCCTTTCTGCTGCTGCTGCTAAGTCACTTCAGTCGTGTCCGACTCTGTGTGACCCCATAGACGGCAGCCCACCAGGCTCCCCCATCCCTGGGATTCTCCAGGCAAGAATACTGGAGTGGGTTGCCATTTCCTTCTCCAATGCATGAAAGAGAAAAGTGAAAGTGAAGTCGCTCAGTCTGTCCGACTGTTAGCGACCCCATGGACTGCAGCCCACCAGGCTCCTCCGTCCATTGGATTTTCCNACCCCATAGACAGCAGCCCACCAGGCTCCCCTGCCCCTGGGATTCTTCAGGCAAGAACACTGGAGTGGGTTGCCATTTCCTTCTCCAATGCATGAAAGTGAAAAGTGAAAGGGAAGTCGCTCAGTCGTGTCCGACTCTTCCCGACCCCATGGACTGCAGCCCACCAGGCTCCTCCGTCCATTGGATTTTCCAGGCAAGAGTACTGGGGTGGGGTGCCATTGCCTTCCCCGGGTCCCTTTCTAGGTGTTTCAAATAGAAGTTGTTTAATAAAGGAGATTGGAGAAGGCAATGGCAACCCACTCCAGTGTTCTTGCCTGGAAAATCCCATGGACGGAGGAGCCTGGTGGGCTGCTGTCTATGGGGATGCACAGAGTCGGACACGACTAATGCGACTTAGCAGCAGCAGCAGCAATGAAGGAGATGACTATGCAAACATCAGAAGTGCAGAAAATCATATGAGGGTCATGATCCCCTTCAGATATAGCAACATCATGAAGGACCAGAGGGGGAAAAAAGGGACAACGGTGAGGCATATTCGGAGAGCCCAGTGCAGTCGAATGTTCATCTTACTGAACCAGCCAACGACAGTTCCCATCTCTCTCCAGGCATCACAGAAGGTGAGAAAGTTATTTACTTAACCTGCTATATTCATGTAATCTGCTGTGATCGGGGTTTTATTTTATCCATAAAGAATCCAAAAGGTTCTGTAAACAAAGTTAACCTAAAATGTACACTGTCCTTCATTTAATCATTTCTCTCCACTTATTTATTTATCACTTGTTTGTTTGCCTTAGCAGCCTGCATGGGAGACTGTGTACTGGATGCATGTGTGTCCTCGTGTGTCATATACTGTTCATCGTAGAGCTAAGACTGTAAGGAGGCAGACTTCTAAAGATTTCATCTCTCCTTCCACTACTTTTCAAAGATTTTTTTTATTTTACATTGGAGTAGAGCTGATTAAATTTCCTTGGAAGAAAAGCTATGACCAACCTAGACAGCATATTAGAAAGCAGAGACATTACTTTGCCAACAAAGGTCCATCTAGTCAAGGCTATGGTTTTTCCAGTGGTCATGCATGGATGTGAGAGTTGGACTATAAAGCAAGCTGAGTGCTGGAGAATTGATGCTTTTGAACTGTGGTGTTGGAGAAGACTCTTGAGAGTCCCTTGGACTGCAAGGAGATCCAACCAGTCCATCCTAAAGGAGATCAGTCCTGAATATTCATTGGAAGGACTGATGCTGAAGCTGAAACTCCAACACCTTGGCCACCTGATGCGAAGAGCCAACTCACTAGAAAAGATCCTGATGCTGGGAAAGATTGAAGGAGGAGAATGGGACGACAGAGGATCAGATGGTTGGATGGCATCAGCGACTTGATGGACACGAGTGTGAGCAAGCTCCAGGAGATGATGAAGGACAGAGAAGCCTGGCATGCTGCAGTCCATGGGGCATGCACTCAGGCACGACTGAGTGACTGAACTGAGCCACTGATTAACAAGGCTGAAATAGTTTCAGGTGGACAGCAAAGGGACTCAGCCATACACATGCATGTATCCATTCTCCCCCAAACTCCCCTTGCATCCAGGCTGCCACATGACAGTGAGCAGAGTTCCCTGTGCTCTACAGCAGGTCTTTGTTGGTTATCCATTTTAAATACAGCAGTGTGTGTACGCCCTTCCCACACTCCCTAGGTAACCCTTACCCCATTTGTCCCCCATGGCAACCATAATTTCATTCCACTTCTTTTTGAAACAGACTATTCTGTTCCAGGGGTGTGTCTTTCTTATGTTCAGTCACTTGTGTGCAAGAGCCAACCCAAGCTACAGCAGCACACTTAACTCTTGTCTCACACTTAACTCTTGTCTCACACCAACTCACATTCCATTGGCCGGGGCAAGTCATGGGGCCACAACCAACATGAATGAGGCTCAAAAGCATTTTTTTCCCCCACAAAAGGAGGGGAAAGAGAGAGCTGGAAAATACCTCTCTCACTTTCCCCTGCGAAAGAATTCCCTGGAGGGTTGGTTTGTTAAGCCTGACTATGGGTCCCAGTGCCAGCGTTTCTGATTTGTTAGCTTGGGGCCTGTCAATCGGCTTTCCTAACAAATCCCCTAGTCGTGCAGATGCTGCTTCATCCAGAGACGACGCTTTAAAAACCACTGATCTAAACTCTCACTGTTGGCATCTGGAGATGCCATGCGACACCTGAGTAGAGAACAGGAAAGTGTGAGTGCAAGAGGAATGAAAACCCCAAATGATGAAAGTCTCGGGATAGTCTTTGTGGAAAAAAAAATGCAATAGGATCTTAGTTTAATTAGCCTAAAGCAAGGCAGCTAACAGAGAACGTAATGACAGTCTTCACGTCTGCAATGGAAGAGGAACAGATGTGTTTTTGGAGAATGGGACCAGTATGACAATGCACCAGGAGAGATTCAAGGTAGCCGTGAGCAACAACAATCCATCTGCAAGGCTGCAGAGGTGACACGTGCACTCCGGACTCAGAGAGAGAAGCAGAATTAGATCACTGCAGGCATGAACCTTATCCACTCTACAATTATTTGACTTTTGTTCTTTCACTGGAGCAATATGAGAATTGTCTCTGAGGGTCACTTTTGGCTTCATAATGAGGATAAGAAAAGCAATGAGGAAAAGGTAAAGACCAGGGGGAAAAGTCGTCTGCGTTTGTGAGTGCGTTTCAAGATGCCACCAGTCGTTTTGTGTAAAAGCATTTCTTAATTTTGCTGTCACCCTTAACATATGATGAACCTCATTCCATTGTGAAGCTGACCCTTCGGGCTGAAAAAAGCATACCACAAGACAGAAGACCTGGCTCCAAGTCTCAATTCTGGCATGTTTTTTGTTGTTGTTATTGTTGATTGCTTAATTACTTCAATCTTTCTGAGTCTCTTGTCCATAAATGAGGTTAATAATTTCAGCAATATTAATGTGCTGCAAGGATCCACAAAGCTAATAAATGAGAAGTTGCTTTGCAGACCATAGAGTGCTGTTGGCAGGATGAATTTGTGATGATTGGAGGTGGGGAGCAGGGGAGTGGGAGGGATGCCATCTTAACGGGCGGCTATGCTTCTCCAATAGGAATTTCAAAGTGAAAGTCGCTCAGTGTGTCTGACTCTTTGCAATCCCATGGACTACATGTAAGCTGCCAGGCTCCTCTGTCCATGGAATTCCCCAGTCCAGAATACTGCAGTGGCTTCGTCCCAACCCAGGGATCAAACATAGGACTCTCGCATTGCAGGCAGACTTTACCATCTGAGCCACCAGGGAAACCCAAGAATACCGGAGTTGGGAGCCTATCCCTTCTCCAGGGGATCTTCCCGACCCAGGAATCGAATCGGAGCCTCTTGAGCACTCTGAATTTCTGAGGATGGTGTGTATTTTGGACCTCAGATGTTGAAGGCAGTTAACTGAACTCTCAGTTCGGGCATGTTATGAACATCAGTTGTCACAAGGCCCTTCTCTTGTCTCATCTTATTATATTCCCTTTAAACCCATTTTCAATCTTATCCTCCTATATATATATATACATATATATATATTTTTTGATATGCATAAATCTTTGAAACACAATGCTTGCACAGTCACTTCAGTCATGTCCCAGTCTCTGTGACCCCATGGATTGTGGCCCACCAGGCTCCTCTATCCACTGGATTTTTCCCAGCAAGAATACTGGAGTTAGGTTGCCATTTCCTTCTCCAGGGGATCTTCCCAACCCAGGGATCAAACCTGCGTCTCCTGCATTGCAGGTGGAATCTTTACCCCTGAGCCAATTGTTGGAAAGTCCAACAATTAAATATGTATGATTGTGTGGTTTAGATCTTGCTCCGTGTTTTACAGAGTCAATTTATTGTACACCTGAAATTAACACAGCATTGTAAATCAATTACACTTCAATAATAAGTAAAACCCTGAATACTCTCCAAAATATATAATTATATATATATATCAAATTATAATCAAATATTAAATATCAAATATATCATTATGTATATATTATTTACCTATATATACATTCACACATACACACTTTTCTTACATAAAATTTCAGGAGTTAAAGATCCTTCGAGGGCTGAGGAACAACTATCGAAGATCTATGAGAACAATTAAGCATTCGTCCCTAAGGGATATTCAAAGCTTTACTCACTGAGTTATCAAAATCACAAGCTGCATCCATGCTAGAGCAACCTGGAAGAAGAGGTACATTCTTAAAAGTGTGAATTAACCAACATGAATCCTAGAATCTTCAAGTCCTCTCAGGACAGGGATGACAAATGGGAGGCTTCGAGGAATGAAGTACCCCAGCCATCCTCAAGGAGCATTCTGCATTCCCAGTGAGGAGCTCTCTGTGGCTGCTTCTTCTGCTTACTTTCAGGGTGGTAAGTTTTGCTCAGAAAATGTGATTGATGGGGCCATGTCTCCACATACATTGTTAGCCTGTGGCGGGTAAGCTCAGATGGTCAGAGCTTCGTACTAATGAGGTGGAGGTTAGGGGCTCAGTGCCCACGTGGACCACAGCTTTTGTCTCTTTCACATCCCCAGACTACTCCCAACATGGGCCCCCTGTCTTGGAAATGTATTCAGAGGGAGGAGCCTTGTGGAAGGGCCTGGATGGACTGCTTGCACATGTATCATGACTCTGGGTAATCAACTCCTCTCAGAGCTCCTGATGGTTGATGAGGATGGTCAGCTTTATTTAAAAAGAACAGCAAGCATAACACTCAAGATATTCATGCTCTGTGGATTTTGTGATGATGTTAAATTGGCACTAGATTTTATATCCTTGGGAAATAGGTATTTGAATGAGAATGTGTTAGATAAAATAGTGAGTATTTACTGACATAGAGATGGGTGAGCATTCAGTCTGCAGAAAACTCATCTGACTAAAAGCAACCTTGAATGTTCTGGAGTTCTTAACTGGCAAATCCTGGATGAAATGTTATTAAACAGTTGTTGAACTGAACAAAACTTTTCAGTGTATTTCTCTCATAGAGCAAAGCCTGTATGTGTGGAGCATCCTGTCCATGTTTGGGAGCACTTTAGACACTCTTCTCATGGGGGGTAAAAGCTGTACAGTCCAAAACAAGCCAGAGGTCAGGAAATGGTTCTCAGGCCCTCCCTGACCCACAGGCTTTTCTTCAACCAGTGCGTGCATGCTAAGTCGCTTCAGCGTGTCCTACTCTTTGAGACCCCATGGACTGCAGCCCACCAGGCTCCTCTGCCCATACGATTCTCCAGGCAAGAATACTGGAGTGGGTTGCCATGCCCTTCACCAGGGGGTCTTCATGACCCAGGAATTGAACTGCCGTCTCTTATGTCTCCTGCATTGACAGGCGAGTTCTTTACCGCTAGCGCCACCTGGGAAGCCCTTCTTCAACCCGTAAGAAGTCAGATGGTGTTGTTTTATGCCCATACGATTCTCCAGGCAAGAATACTGGAGTGGGTTGCCATGCCCTTCACCAGGGGGTCTTCATGACCCAGGAATTGAACTGCCGTCTCTTATGTCTCCTGCATTGACAGGCGAGTTCTTTACCGCTAGCGCCACCTGGGAAGCCCTTCTTCAACCCGTAAGAAGTCAGATGGTTTTGTTTTAGCTCCTTCGTGGTTTTCGTCTGCCCCTCCCCCGTCCTCCTTATTACCACTTCAGCTCAAATCCTGGGTATTTCCCTACTGGACTGGCGAGAGCACACAGCTAACCGGTCTTTCACTCCTCACCAACACTAAGGATGAGTTATGAAAGTGAGCTCTAGAATTTGACTGTCTGGTTAAGCTTGACATCCATAGAACCTCTCTTCCCTCTGAGCAAGCAAACGTTCAAATGTCCTTTGAGTCAAACAACCACAAAAGTCATTTGTATTTTTTCTACTGGGTGATCATTTTTGACCTCAAAATTGATTCAACATCCTGAGGGCTTTTATCTTCTCCATGGGACCCTAGAGAGAGGCAGGTGCTGCTTGAATTGGAGAAAAGACATGGAAGTCACAAGCTGTGTATAGTGTATGTTTTTATCGCCTGCCCTCCAAGCTGTGTCTCACACATACGCAGACTAGAGATGTGGCACTTAAATAATTAGCTCTTGATTAGAAAGATCAGGCTGGCTAGTTCTCGGTTCTTTTTTCCCCTCTTCATTTTCTTTTATTTTTTCTTTAGATAGATAGAAATAGCAGGTGATAGATTAATAAATAGATGGGCGTGTGCCCACTCGTTTCAGTCCTGTCTAGCTCTGCGACCTCAGGGACTGTAGCCCACCAGGCCCCTCTGTCCATGATATTCTCCAGGCAAGAATACTGGAGCGGGTTGCTATTTCCTCCTCCAGGGAATCTTCCCGACCCGGATCAAACTCAGGTTCATGTGTCTCTTGCATTGCAGGTAGATTCTTTACCACCGAGCCACTGAGAAAGCCCCCAGATAGACACACAGATATAGCAGATAAATAGATAGGGCTGATAGATGGGTAGATAGACAGAAAGATATACACATAAAGAGACAGACAAACGTGATATGACAGATGATAGAATCAGAAGAGTCAGTCTTGGTGCTAATCTAAAATGATCACAGCTATGCTTTTAAACTGATCCATGTCTAAAGTGCCCCAAAATGTGGACAGGATGCTCCAGAGTGAATTCCATCTCCTGTCTGGACAGGCATCGCCTCTGGGCTGAGTAGGTTATCCATTTGAACTCCCCTCTGCAGCCTTGCTGCTCCACAGGTGAATGTGGCCTGAAATAAAGGTATAAATTATCAGCACGGTACATGGGGATTTAACCTTCCAAGGCCCCTTCATTAACCTCAAGCCTCCTCTGCCTACAATCACCATGTGGAAAAAAGGTCCTATGTGTGGCCTGGCAGAAGCTAACGCAAAGTTTCACTGATTTTTGAATGAAGGAACAAGAGCAACAAAAAATAACCCTAACGGCGACCTATAAAGACATAGCAATTTAGAGTTTGGTTGTTTCCTATGGAAGGTGTATGATTTTTTTCACCTCCTCCTCTGATTTTCCCTTTAAAAAAAAAAATAATTGTTAAGTTTTTTCAACATTGTGGCCTTAGGAGGTAATTTGCTAAATAGGACAAAATTAGCTGATTTTTGGACCATTTAAAAGAACATTTCTTTTGAAAGCATATAAAATGTATTAAAGCAATCTTCGAAGTCTTTACCCCTGCTTGAGATTTTAATTTACTCCAAGCTAATAAATTATCCCCTTTCTCAGAAGCTATTGAAAAATTTCAGTTAAATCCTTTTTAAATTTTAATGTGTTCAATTGAATCCCAAGCAATTTAGACGCACACACTCCCAGCTTGGGGTGGTCAGCTCACCAAGGAAAGACTGAAAAGGGGTCAGATTAACGGGAACCCCCTCCCGCCCCCTGGGATTACCAAGGTGGTATTAACGAATGTGATTTCCCCTGCACGTACAAGGTCCGATTGTTGGCTAATTACTTTTCCACAACAGCATTTAACAAACGCTCCTGTTTGAAGGCTAGGACCATTTTCTCTACAGCTGGAGGATGTTCAGGAAAGGCAGGATGATGGGGAGTGGGGGTGGGGGGAGCAGGAAGCCGGGTGGCTCTAATCAGAGCCAAATCGGGTGCTAGGGTCACTTTGGTCGCAGCGTTTGCCCGAGCACAAAGGCTCACTTCATCTCCGGCAGGGCTCTGCGCACTTATCAGAAATATTTTTTCAGGCTATCAATTATTATATTTGAACATTGCATCCTGGCTCAGGGGAGCCCTCAGCAAGCTGTAGCAAAAATCAATCCAGTTTTACAACTTTTACCTTGGCAGAGCTCCAGCTCTGTCCGTTACCCGGTAATTTAAAGATGCCATAGCTCTTTCAGTGCCACAGATATATCCCCGAGTATGACATGTCCTTGATCACAGCAATCATTTTTTAAAGTTTGCCCAGTTGTCCTGGGTAGGGTTAACTCTCACGGAGGTTGCAGGCATCACCTTAGCAGCTCCGCTTTGTCCGTAATCACACCTGATGACTGTGGTGAACAAAACACTTTCCCTTCCCACACTGCCTGCTCTATGTGGCAGCAGCCATGCAAGCTCATTTTATCTGCTCAGGTGGGAGAAGGCTGAGCAGCAAACTGTGGTCCTGGAGAAGACTCCTGAACTACAGAGAGATCAAGCCAGTCCATCCTAAGGAGCTCAGTCCTGAACGCTCATTGGCAGGTACAATGCTGAAGCTGAAACTCCAATACTTTGGCCACCTGAGGTGAAGAGCTAACTCACTGGAAAAGACCCTGATGCTGGGAAACACTATGGGCAGGAGGAAAAAGGGGACGACAGAGGATGAGATATTTGGATGGCTTTAGTGACTCAATGGATATGAGTTTAAGCAAACTGCGGGAGACAGTGAAGGACAGGAAGTCACATGTGACGTAGCGACTGAACAACACACAAAGGAGAATCTACTGTGTTTTTGAAATCACAGATTAGGAATAGAGTCCGAGTCCTATTTGAAAAAACTTAAAGCCAACCAGGATGTGAACTGCACGAGCCTCTAGAACTTGGCTCTTTGACTGACACCCTTGAAGAGATGGTCCTGGCCCAGGGAGTAACTGCCTGTTAGCTGAGTGCACATGTGTGCAGTTTAAGGGCTAGGCTATGAGGATTGGCACTCTAGAGCAGGCTGTGTGTCATAAGCCAGAATAGTGTGATTTTAAGAGGATATGGTGCTGCTCCGGGAAACATTTATGACCTCTCAGAAGGTGGGAAATTTGGATTGCAGCTGCTGGTTTCATATACGGATGAGTTGCTATAGATGGCAGGAAACGAGCCACCCATACCAGGCTTCAGAATATCTGTAGGAATAAAAGAGGAAGGCTGCCTTAGGGCTACGTTTGAAAAGAACTTTTTAAATTTATTTTTATTTTTAATTGGAGGATAATTGCTTTACAATGTTGTATTGGTTTCTGCTATACAAAAATGTGAATCAGCCATAAGCATACATATATCCCCTCCCTCCTGAGCCTCCTTCCTACCTCCCTATCTCACCCTCTAGGTTATGAGGAGTGAAGTTAAGTCAGAAAGAGAAAAACAAATATCGTATTTTAATGCATTTTTTGTGGAGTCAATTAATAGAAAAATGGTACCAAAATTCCTGCAGGGCAGGAAGAGAGATGCAGACACGGGGGGAAGGAAAGGGTGGGAACAATTGAGAGAGAAGCATAGACATATATACACTACCACGTGTGTAAAACAGATAGCTAGTGGGAAGCTGTTGAAAAGACTTTGTGGGGGAGGGTTTCTTTTTAATTTTGAAATTCCTTATTCTTTTAACTAAAGTATAATTACTTGATAGTACTGTGATGGGTTTTGCCACATAACAACATGAATCTCATCAGGTATACATAGGTCCCCTCCCTCTTGAACCCTCCTCGCACCACCCTGCCCATCCCATCCCTCGAGTCTGTCACAGAGCACTGGCTTTAGGCTCCTTGCAACATACATGAACTTCACTGGCTATCTGTTTTGCATACGGTAATATACATGTTTCAATGTTAGTCTCCCAATCATCTCATCCTCTCCTTCCTCCACTGTGTCGAAAATGTCTGTGTCTCCTTTGCTGCCCTGCAAGCAGGCTTGCCAGTACAATCTTTCTAGATTCCGTATATACACATTAATATGTGATATTTGTCTTTCTCTTTCTGACTTCACTCTGAAAAGACTTTTTAAGCAGGTACGCTTTAGAAGCCAGGAGCATCTCAATCTCTTCAGTGAATCCGCGTATGTAGATAAAGCAGTGATTAGATGGGGCTTGTTTTCCGTGCATGGGGTGAGGTGTGGAGTCCTTAGCATGGGGAAGGGAATGTGTATGTTAACAGTCATTCATTAACCACCCAGTGGGCTGGCCAAGTTGGCTCAGAGGGTAAAGAATCCCACCTGCAATGCAGGAGACCTGGGTTGGGAAAATCTCCTGGAGAAGGGAACAGCTACCCACTCCAGTGTTCTTGCTTGGGGAATCCCATGGACAGAGGAGCCTGGCGGGCTACAGTCAATGGGGTCACAAAGAGTCGGACACGACTGTGCAACTCTCACTTTCACAGGATGAACCGACTGCTCCTGTCCGCCTTGTCTGATGACAGCTAGGGTGAGCTTGGGACATCTTTCTGCAGCCCCACGAGCATGAAAGTCTAGATACCCTTCAGCTTAGGTGGCAGGAGGGTGGAGTCACACATGCTCTGTGGTTTTTGTCAAGAGTACAACATTAATTATATAAAAGGTTTGTGTTTGACTCAGCTGGACACACACTTCCCCAGCCTATAGCTTTTCCTGGGCTTTCATGATTGAACACTTTGGCATTTTCAGGTTGCCAGCTTCGCCAGTATCTGGTCTGGGATTCATGCTGTTGTTCAGTCACTAAGTCATGTCCGACTCCTTGCAACCCCAGGGACTGCAGCACGCCAGGCCTCCCTGTCCTCCACTATCTCCCGGAGTTTGCTCAAACTCATGTCCATTGAGTCGGTGACCCCACCCAACCATCTCATCCTCTGTCCGCCTTCTCCTCCTGCCCTCAGTCTTTCCCAGGGTCAGGGTCTTTTCCAATCAGTCAGGTCTTTGCATCAGCTGATCAAAGTATCGGAGCTTTAGCTTCAGCATCATACCTGCCAATGAGTATTCAGGGTTGATTTCCTTTAGGATTGACTGGTTTGATCTCCTTGCAATCCAAGGGACTCTCAAGAGTCTTCTCCAGCACCACAGTTCAAAAGCATCAATTCTTTGGTGATCAACCTTCTTGTGGTCCAACTCTCACATCCATACTTGATTACTGGAAAAACCACAGCTTTGACTATATGGACCTTTGTTGGCAAAGTGATGTTTTTGCTTTTTAACACACTGTCTAGGTTTGCTACAGCTTTTCTTTCAAGGAACAAGCATCATGAGTCACAAAGAAACCCCAGTACACACATTGACACGTCCTTTCAGAGTGTGCAGTTGCCAGGCAGCACACTGGCACAGTTTCTAGGCTCGTTTCATATATAAGGTCCAAGGGTTTCAACTGCTCTCAGCAGGAGGAGGAGGGAAAGGTACATTTACTCCATCTTCCCAGAAGCAGAAGTTTTTTTCTGACATCTTCTCCAATTATGATTTAGTTTAAAAATAACTTTTTCTCATGACAGTTCTATGGCTGGCTTCACAGATGGACAAATGAGCTATTTTTTCAGTTATTGAACTTTACCACATAAGTGGCATTTGTGTTCATTAAAATTTGAAAGTAAATAGAAACAACAAATAGTTCTGATGATAACTGTCTTATTTTAATATTTATGTGGAAGCTGCAGCATCATAAATATTGAGTTATGCTATTATCCCTGTCTGTCCTGGTTTTTAATAAATGTAAAATCTGGCAAATATTACTACATCTATGCTTTCTTTAGCTTTGAACTTAAGAACAGAAAACACATTCCCTTATTAAAATTTGAAAAATGTCTGTTTGGTGAACAGGATGTCTCCAAATCTCATTTACCGTCTCGTTCCCACTTCCCAAATATTCTCCCAGAAGAGTCTCTCCAATCTTCATCATTTTTGCAAATGCAGGTAAACCCAAGATAATTCACATGCTGTATAGCGATGAAAAAGCAGTGGAATGAGTTGTTTCTAACCTGCTCATGACTTCCTTCCTAGCTACACAGAAAAGGAAGCTGAGAGGAAGGGATAGAAAAGACAAGGGTAAAACTGGGCACCGGAGTGACAAAGTGAGGGAAGGGAAGGAAAGCAGAGGGAGAAGGGAGCGCCCAAGGTGTCCTGGGAGACCAACACAGTGCTGTGTCCGCGAGGCCAGATTAAGATACCTCGAGATGTTAGCACCTGGAATGTCAGTATCTGCTAACAGATAAATGGATAAAGAAGATGGAACGGTGGGAATTCCCTGGCAGTCCAGTGGTTAGGACTCCACACTCTCACTGCTGAGAACCCAAGTTCAATCCCTGGTTGGGGAACTAAAATCATACAAGCCGCTCAGCGTGATTTAAAAAAAAAGATGCAATATTATTCTTCTATGTGTGTGTATGCTAAGTCTCATCAGCCATGTCCAACTCTTTGCAACCTCCATGGACTGTAGCCGGCCAGGTTCCTCTGTCCAAGGAATTCCCCAAGCAAGAATACCGGAATGGGTTGCCAATTCCTCCTCCAGGGGATCTTCCTGGATCAGGCATCAAACCCACATCTCCAGTGTTGGCAGGTGGATTCTTTACCACTGAGCCACCTGGAAAGCCCCACCTTATGGGGAAAAAGGGTTATACCCATTTACACATGAGAGTAAGAGACTCAGGGAATTAGAGCCTAGGAAGAAGAGAATGACGAGCTACACAAAGCCATCAATGCCTGCTTCCCCTCTTGCTGGGATGTGAAGAGGCGGTGGAGAGTGAACAGCGCCGTGGCCTAAAGTCAGAAGCCTTGGGTTCCAGGCGGCTCTGATTCATGACCTGGTGATCCTGGGTTACTCACAGAATGACCCGGCCTCTGCCTGGGGTGTGTAAACAGTGGATTGGACAATCAGATGAAATGCCTGTAGAGGCTTTTGTTCGGCTGTCAAGAGGTGTTAGATTAAAGAGAATCTGACGGCCACAGGCAGAGGCTCAGACACCCCCATGCCACCTTCAGGGACTCCCTCCCCGAAGCCGTTTAAGTCTGCCACCTCTGCACAGCCTAACTCTTTCCAGATCCCACAATTAGCAGGCTAACTCCAAATAACAGGTTCCGCCCCCCCCCCCCGAGTATTTATACCAAACATTCATTTATAGCTTTCAGATCTTGAAACACTGGCTTTATTCTGAATGGAGCACCTGAAATAATTTAACACCTAGGTCCTTCCTAAGACGTAATTCTCTGCACTAACCCACCAAATACTCAACTCTTTTGAAGGAACATATAAATTGGCCCAACTCTTTGTAACAGACATCCAAGACATCAGGTTAGATCAAAGGAAGGGTTTGAACAAAGGTGGGTACTTTTGATCTCAAGTTATGAAACTGCCCCAGAACTCCACCGCTGGGTGTGGTGTACCGGCCAAAGCTTCCCATGGGCCCTAAAGGAATTCTGAGGGCGGCCATCATGCTTCATTCCATCGGATGAGTTGGATCTGTGGCAGGTGAGCATGGAGGGCTTCACATGGGTCTTCTGGGATGTTTATGAGTCTTCTGAAATGTTTATGACAGATGACTGTTACAGACAGAGACAGGTCAGTTCTCAGAACCACCTGTTCATTCCCTTTCCCCTTTCCCAAATTTCCCTTTGAGAAATGAGAGGAATCTCATTCACTATGGAGGGCAGTGTCAGCAAAGAGGAAGCACCATCTCTGAGACACACACTCCCCATTGCCAACCCCACCATCGGGCACGCCCACATCTGCCAGCATTCCCAACCAGAGCGGGACCTCCAGCTGGAAGGGTGACTACAGGAGGCCTGGCCTGTCCCTCCTGGAGCCAGGTACCTGCCTGCCACACCTGGAATGGTCCCAGTGGGGCAGGAGTCAGGAGGGGATTCCATGCTTGTGGTTTGACTGGGGATGGATGTGGCTGGGAGATGCCAACACAGGCACTTAGCACTTCAAAGAACGGAAGACCTTTTTCTTACACTTGGGGCTCTAGGAGAAATGCCAGGACACAAAAAGACTAGAGTGCACAGGAGCTAGTGTGCATGGAGACAGCCGGGGATGCTCCCCAAGGCAGAGAAGGGTAGGACCAAGGCAGCCAGCATGACCCTCGTCAGGCAGGAAGGCAGGCCGATCCCACCAGTTGTCACCTAAGACACCAACTGCTTTAAGAAGTGGTAAAAGATAAAATGAGGCGCTGGCCACTCTGGTGGATAAGGATGCATGGCTCTGACAGGACGGGCCCTGGAGGATTAGTGGCCAAGGTGAAGGCTTGGGCTCTCGCACACTATCGCCAGGTCTCCCCGGGTGGGTCAGAAGTAAAGAATCCGCCTGCCAATGCAGGAGACACAGGCTCTATCCCTGAGTCAGGAAGATCCCCTGGAGAAGCAAACGGCAGCCCACTCCAGTATCCCTGTCTGGGAAATCCCAAGGATTTCCTGGTGGGATGCAATCCATGGGGCTGCAAAGAGTTGGACACGACTGAGAGACTGAGCGGGCATGCGTGCGCGGTACACCTGGAAAGGAGCCCAGCCATTTCGAAAGCTCTAACATTCCTCAGAAGTATTGTTTCTCAAGCTTGCAATTGAGTCTGAAATGCTAAGGAGGGAAGCTTTTGGCTGCGGGTGAAGGCTCTTGAGTTCTGCTCCTGGAGGTGAAGTTCCCAGCATTCCACACTCAGGCATGCTCTGGACCCCTGGACCACACATGGCAGGTGTGAATTCCTCCTGTATCTGATGCTGTCTGGGCGGGGGAGCTGCGTGCGTGCACATACTACGTAAGCAAACACTCCTGTTGTTGCGCTTTTCCCACTTCAGATGACAGGCTGTTTTGGCAACGTTGACTTCTGCGGGGATGTGAAAACCTGTGGCCCCAGTTGGTGTCCACAGGTAGCTAGCAATAATACGCACGCCACTAAAACGGAAGCACCAGCTCTGAGGTAATCTCTTTTAACAACACCCAAGGGATGGAAACGAGGCATTTCTTTTACCGCGCTTATGGCATTGCTACTCATGAGTAAAATTTAATGCTTTATTTGAAGATGTCAGTGGATGTCAAGGCATTGTTTCTCTTTGGCAATTGCTTGTTTATCGGTGATTCTCTGAGAGCCAACAGCCTGCTAGGAAAATGCACTAGGCCTGGGAAGCACATACATTCAGGATAAAAATTAATTTTGCCACTTTCCCATGCTACTAAAGCACAGGATCTGATTACTACACTTTGGGTACCAGTTTCATTTATTCTTGCTAATTTCCTGATTTCTCAGGTAGAGAGCATGATAAACAGAGACAGAGCATCCAGTGGAAATGCACTGGTGACGCTTTGTTGAGTTAAACATAAATGGCTCAGAGGCTCAGGGTCACATTTTCCTGTAAATCACTGTGTGCGTGTGTGTGTGTGTGTGTGTGTGTGTGTGTGTGTGTTAGTCGCTCAGTAGTGCCCGACTCTTTGCGACCCCACTATACATGGTCAAAAAAAAAAAAAAGAATAGTTAAAAACTTTACGGACAAAGCAGCTGGAAAAATCAGTGAAGACATCTAATATTTAGACTTTCTTCTCAGGAGCAATCAGTGATTAGGATCCAAAAATGCTTAAATTATAGCCTTTTGCTAACTGAACCTGTGATTTATGAAAAGACATTTTAAACATATATAATATTTTTCAGTAGCACAGTGGTAAAGTATTACCTGCCAATGCAGGAGACACTTGGTTTCAATCCTGTGTCAGGAAGATCCCCTGGAGGAGGAAATGATAACCCACTTCAGTATTCTTGTCAGGAAAATCCCATGGACAGAGGAGCCCAGCCCATGGTGCCGCAAAGAGTTGGTCGCAAGTGATCGACTGAGAGTGCATGCACAAGATTTTTTCCACAGGATTTTTTGAGATAATCTTTGGTTTATTTGTATGACAGTTGGGTTCTATTTATTTATTGGTTGGTTCAGAAAGGAAATGAAAACCCAAGTATAATTTTCAGCTTTTATATTTGAAAGAAACCTTCTGAGTCATAGTGATTCCATTTTGTATCTTGACATGTATAGTGATTTTTATTTATGGATCAAAGAAGCAAAAAATTTGGCAAACTGGTGCCATCATTAAAATTGAGTTACAATAGGGTTATACTCATCATCAAAAAATGTTTTCATTTATGAGTCAAAGTGGACCACAGAGTGAACCCAGGCCCAGCAGAAGGATGTCTTGGAATGCAAAACTCCCAAAGCCCTTCAGGACCTGTTTGTTTGGTGTGTGTGTGTGTGTGTGTGTGTGTGTGTGTGTGTGTGTGTGTGTTTTCTTTCAATTCTGTGTTAGGACAACTGCTTCAAAATGTGAGACCCAAAACCAAAAAAGGAATTCGTATTTTCACCAGATTTTAGATCAAACTGACAGGTGTCTAGTCTATTTCTGAGCACAACTGGGCAATTTAAAATAAACTTCCAAGAAGTGATTTGCATACAATAACTTGCCCAGTCTGGTTTGTGAGTAGCATCACATATTATCAGTGCTCAGGGAGCAACGCAGGGATGAAGAATAATTACAGGTGTTCCTGGGTCGCTTCTCTTAACCTTGATTCCTGCTGCTGCTGCTGAGTCGCTTCAGTCGTGTCCAACTCTGTGGGACCCCGTAGACGGCAGCCCACCAGGCTTCCCTGTCCCTGGGATTCTCCAGGCAAGAACACTGGAGTGGGCTGCCATTTCCTTCTCCAAACCTTGATTCCTAGTCCTTCAGAAATGCTTAATTGCAATTATTTCTGGGGACTTTTGCTGCTTGCTTCTTTGGAAAATCAAGCCTGCTGACTGGTAAATTTGAAAAGTGCCAGCTTGTAGATGAGCAGGAAGCTGAAGCAGAGGTGTTTGTTGTATTCTTGAAGATCAGAGTCTCTGAAATGGGCTTGGACTAGGTTAGTTTCACATGCTAAAGTAGGAAGTCAAGAAACACCTGGAGTAATAGGCAAATTTGGCCTTGGAATGTGGAATGAAGCAGGGCAAAGACTAATAGAGCTTTGCCAAGAAAAAGCACTGGTCATAGCAAATACCCTCCTCCAACAATACAAGAGAAGACTCTACACATGGACTTCACCAGATGGTCAACACCGAAATCAGATTGATTATATTCTATGCAGCCAAAGATGGAGAAGCTCTATACAGTCAACAAAAACAAGACCAGGAGCTGACTGTGGCTCAGATCATGAACTCCTTATTGCCAAATTCAGACTTAAATTGAAGAAAGTAGGGAAAACATTGTGAGAGTTGTACTGTGAAGAAGGCTAAGCACCGAAGAACTGATGCTTTTGAACTGTGGTATTGGAGAAGACTCTTGAGAGTCCCTTGGACTTCAAGGAGATCCAACTAGTCCATTCTGAGGGAGATCAACCCTGGGATTTCTTTGGAGGGAATGATGCTAAAGCTGAAACACCAGTACTTTGGCCACCTCATGCAAAGAGTTGACTCATTGGAAAAGACTCTGATGCTGGGAGGGATTGGAGGCAGGAGGAGAAGGGGACGACCGAGGATGAGATGGCTGGATGGCATCACTGATTCGATGGACGTGAGTCTGAGTGAACTCCGAGAGATGTTAATGAACAGGGAGGCCTGGCGTGCTGTGATTCATGTGGTCACAAAGAGTCGGACACAACTGAGCGACTGAACTGAACTGAACTGAAGAAGTATTTCATCTCCAACGGTCAGGTAAGTTGCACATGGGTGCATGCTAAGTCATTTCGGTACTGTCAGATTCTTTCTGACCCTATGAACTGTAGCCCTCCAGGCTCCTTTGTCCATGGGATTCTCCAGGCAAGAATACTAGAGGGGTTTACCTGTGCCCTCCTCCAGGAGATCTTCCCAACCCAGGGGTCAAACCCATGTCCTACATCTCCTGCATTGGCAGGTGGGCTCTTTACCACTGGCATCACTTGGGAAGCCCCTCAGGTAAGTTACCAAGACTTAAAAGATGCCAATGAAGGAGCTGGAGAACCAACAGAGCTGGGCATGATCAAGCTACACTTTAAACAATTGTGTACATCAAGGTTTCAGCCTGAGGAGCCTTCTTTTTGGTATTTTGGGGGCTTATTGGGTATTTTAGTGGCTCAGTGATAAAGAATCTGCCTGCCAATTCAAGAGACACGAGTTTGGTCCCTGGGTCGGGAGGATCCCCTGGAGAAGGAAATGACAATCCACTCCAGTATTCTTGCCTGGGAAATCCCATGGACAGAAGAGTCTGGGGGCTACAGTGCATGGAGTTGCAAAAGAGTCAGACATGACTTAACACCTAGATAACAACTTGATGGTATTTACTTAGGAGGGATTCAAAATTTTGTAATGTAGCACGATATACTTTTAAACCTATTTCAAGGCTGATGAAGCCTGAAATTTTACTCTTAATTACAAGCCTTTACGTCTATAATTAGCAGAAATAACTCTTCTTCCGCTTGGGTATTTATTCACAGATATAATATTAGTTCCTAAATCACAATCACTAAAGCTTAGTTACTTAAATCTAGGTGATCAGTTATTCCCAGTACCGAGTCCACATATGACCCAACTCTCGACACTGTCCCCAGTCCTCCAGATATTTTCCATAACTAAATACTCATTCATTCAGTCATGTTTGAATCTTTGTGACCCCATGGACTGTAGCCCTCCAGACTCCTCTGCCCATGGGATTTCCCAGGCAAGAATACTGGAGAGGGTTGCCATTTCCTCTCCATCCCATCTTCTCCATCCACGGATTGAACCCGGGTCTCCTGCCCCGGCAGGCAGATTCTTTACCACTAAGCCACCTGTTAAGTACATAAACACTCAGTTTCAAACATCCAAATCCATAAGTGTAAAAAATTCCCTGTAGAAAAAAATTCTAAAATTTCCACACTGTTTCTTCAATGGAGAACTTCATGTCCATTATGTATTCGATACATTTATTATTGCTAGAAGATGCCACCTGTAAAATCAGATCATTCACAGTAGCTAACATAACACATTTAATCACTTGAGTCTCTGGATAACAAACCCAGGCTGAAATCTGTTTTACACAGTCATTTAAGATTTAAGTATGGTTAATTCTCACGCACAAACTCACGGTTCTAATAATCCCCCCCAAACATCCAGCTGGCCTCCTGTGCCTCTCGTCTAACACTTGAGTTTCCTCTCTCCATCACTACAACTCCATTAGGTACTGTCATCCTAATGCTTTGCACTCATCTTCCTCCTTCCACTCAACTGTTTTATGAGCATTATTCCATCAATCCTCACAAATGCCTCTTTTAACAGAATCTAACATTAGCAATGCATGATGAAGAATTATTGTAAATAATCAACATTAAATACCTTCCTGTCAAAATAAGTGGAAGAGGACGTTTTGCAGTGCAGGACTCCTGATTTTTATTGTTTTTTCATGCACTCGCTAATTTGCAAAATTCTACAATCCACAATGGGTCCTCCCGTCATTAGTGTTAATTAGCGGGATTGTACTGTACTAATAAATCAACATTACCCAAACGCAGCGGATAGAGATACATCCCCGCTTATGCATTTTTAAAAATGAGATCGTGTTCACCACCGCAGTCCTGGCCTTCACTGATAGAGTCTGGATATACGTAGATCCCGTTCTATAGCGAGGTTTGCATGGAGACAGCAGGCATGTTTGTAATAATTGTGTTTATACATGCTCAGTCGTGTCTGACTCTTTGTGACCCCCATGGACCACAGGTCACCCAGGCTCCTCTGTTCATGGGATTTCCCAGGCAAGATTACTGGAGTGGGTTGCCATTTTCTCCTCCAGAGGTTCTTTCCAACCCAGGGGTTGAATCAATGTCTATTGCATCTCCTATAGTGTCAGGTAGATTCTTTACCCCTGAGCCACAAGGGAAGCCCAGTGACTGTGTATCTGTTCTAAATCTCACATATTCAGAGGGAGAAAGTGTGCAAGGCAAGAAAAGACCACTGGTTTCACATCATTAATATAGAAACAAGAAGCTTGTCCAAAGTCTAGTTGGAACTCAAGTGTTCTCACACCCAGGCCCCAGTCCACCCAGCACAGCAAACTGCCAACTCACGTGAAAAGCATGAACACGAATTTTCACCAAAGACTTATTTTCCCCAAGCCCATCCATTTCCCAGTCTTCCAATCCCTACCATTAATGGTACCCATCCTGCCAAACTTACCCTCTCTCTGCCCCTTAACTGCTGAGCTGTGAACTCTGTGATTCCTGTGTGTCGCACACTGTGTGTATTATTTTTTCTCATAAGAACATTCAGTCGATTAAATTAGACTTATGGTTGGGATGTACTTCAGAATTTATCCGACCTGGGATCCACTGATTGAACGGCATACCTTCCTCCTAACCTCACATCATCATTTAATTATAATAGACGAAAGTGGTTTCCCTGGCCAGTCGGCACGAAGGAAGGTCATATGGCCGCTGACCCACATCTGTACAGCTGTTCCTCATCTCTTTTCACAGGCTGGCTCTCTGGTTGGCCAGTAATGGCTCAGAGCCTGTCAGCGCAAACGCTTCCCAACTGTATTGTTATTCTACAATAAATAATGTCCAACAGTGCTCATGGAAGGCCTCATATTTCTCTGCCTCTTGACAAGGAGATGGGTGACAGAGGGAGAGTCTCTAGATCACAACAAAAGCAAGTCATCCAACGTCACAGAGACAGGAAAGAGGCCGGAACATCGTCCTCTCTAGAGAATCTCTCCAGAAAGAGGACAGTTTTCCCTTTGAAATGGGAAGGGATCTTCCAAAGAACTTTTAAGTTCTGTGGCTCTTTGATTCTCCCAGCAGTTGCTTTGAATTGTCATTTCTCCCAAAATTTTGTGATCTTGTCACCAAAGGCACATCTATATGCATGGATGAATATTCAGTGTATCTATGAACAGTCTATTGGAAAAAAACTTGAGCATAATTTTAGTATCCCCGTCCTATACAAAGGGTACTCAGAATCTCGGTAATAAATACACTGGCACCCTCCGCTGCTCTGTAATCCAAGATGGAGAAACTGTCTGGTTTCTGTTAAAGCTGGATGAATTAAGAAAGACTGTAAGATTGCATTTGGACAAGAACCCTGAAATTTGGCTGCTTATTCAAATCTTGTGCAAATTTCTGTAGACTGCTGAATTGGTCTGAAGCGAAGGGTTAGCCTGTAAATATTATGGACCTTGACGTGCCTTTTCATCTGCTGTTTTTCCTATCAAATTGTAAAATAAACTTGGAGGTGGCTCGGGGAAGTGAGAAAGTGTTGGGAGACACACCCCAAAGCCAAGTGGAAGGAAAGAATGATACAAAATGGGCCATGTTAGGTTTCAAATTAAGCATATCACAGTGGGAATGCTAAATATCCTATTTTATCATAGGAAAAATAAGGGAAATAGAATATGTTTTTCCAACTGTTTAATATTGAAGAGGTCGGGGCTGTGTTTGCAGAAGGAAGTCTTTGATATAAGAAAGGCTCTGGTTAGTTCTAAATTCTCATCTGAAACTTTTGAAATGTGACTTTTACTGAAGCTCATGACTGTGTGTGTGTATGTGCGGGTGTGTGTGCATGTACACAGGAGTATGTGGACCACTGGGAGGACTGGAAACTTAATTGCATTTATCCATCACGTTGTTGTTGGTTAGCCACTCAGTCATGTCCGACTCTTTGCGACCCTATGGACTGTAGCCCACCAGTATCCTCTGGCCATGGGATTTCCCAGGAAAGAGTACTGGAGTGGGTTGCCATTTCCTTCTCCAAGGGATCTTACTGACCTAGGGATCAAACCCACATCTCCTGCATTGGCTGGCAAATTCTTTACCACTAAGCACCTTGGAAGCCCATTTATTCATTATACTTTTTCACATGTCAATATCCCACTTTATGATGACTATTTTAGTAAACTGAAAATAGAAAAACTGTATGGAAAAGAGAGAATCCTTAAGCATGCTTACAGTATATTTTTAGAGGTTATTGTATTAGATGGATTTGACTATAGACTTAGCCCTTATTTACAGAAATAACTGGCAAGACTTGATTTTTGGCAACAGAACTGTACTAAATATAATATCCTAGGCATTTATTTATCTACCGCTGCACTTCCATTGACTCTCTTCTAGTTTCACAAAGTGACAGTCTCATCATCCAATATCAATTGTAAGTTACGCCATTGTAAACGATGTCATATAGAAAACGTCTGTCTTCTAAAGATGAGTACACAGGTAAAACAAACTGTCTCAGTGAATAATCAGCAATGAATTTTCCCAAGTGATTCCTGCAAATTCCAAAAATGAGTATTGACTTCACCTGCTTCGTGAACAACAACAAAAAGAGCAGACAGCTGGCTGTAAAGATTCGGGACATAATTACGATTAGTAATTACTGTGTTGTTTCTAAACAGGAAGTTCATGAGGAATTTCTTAGGATGCTCTGTTTAGCTACATCATTCTTCTCATCGTTTTATGTCGTGAAAAGAGTCATTGATGGACTGCCTCGTGAAAATCAAAACTGTTCATCATGTTGCTGGAAAAGGCATCACTTCTGCTCCAAATTTCCTGCAGAAGGGAGCAAAGAGAGAGCACTGAAAATAGAAAACTGTGTGTACGAGTGTGCACTGGGGCCCAGATTTCTAAGAGGTGAATATGTTTAATTTCCTGAGGGTTTATCCCTTCTAACTCTTACATATAACATATGGTTCACTGGATGCAATTCGACACCAATTGTTACCATACAGAAATATTAAAAATGAGTCCTTAAGGCCCGGTCTCTGTCCTTGGGCTACTGTAAATATTGTTTGTCCATCAGTTCATGATCCAATGAAGGGTACCATGTTTCAGCAAGTTGAGCTAAGGCAGTGATCCTCAACCAGGGTCAGCTTTGCTCCCCATGGGACATTCGGCAAAATCTGGGGATGTTTTTATTTTTAATGATTGGGGAGGAAGAGAGTGAACACAGGCTTCTTAGCGGGCAGAGACCAGAGATGCTGCAAAACATCCCACAATGCACAGAACGGCTTCCACAACTAGGAGTTATTTGGCCCCAAATGTCAAGAACATCAAATCTGAGAAACCCTAAGTCAGGGCGAGCCGGGACAGTGACCAGGGTTGGAGAATAGATTTCTCAAGTGTCAATTGTCTATCACCTGGTCGCTCAAAGAAAACGTTCTAAACGTCTTTCCCATGAAAGACTCTCGTGGGAACTCTGATAGCTCCTTGCAGTAGGGTGCAGCTGGATGCAGATTTGCCCGAAGCAGAAATCCCTTTTGTCTCTCTCTATCATCATCATCATTACTTTTTTACTTTAGTTAGCAGATGTTTCTTTAGTGCTCTGACATCCTTTTTAATTTGCACATTTATTAATTTGGCTGGCGGAGAGCAGAGTTCTTTACCTGCCGATCCTCCCTGTGCCTTGGGGCTGGCGGCATTGCACATAGAGAGCTGCTCTGGTCCACCATCCATCACTGGGAAGCACTTTTTTTTTAACCTACAGCATCTTTAAATGGGATCATCGGCTGACCAGTGCAATTTGGGCTTTTGTCCTATCTCCAGCTCCAAGTGAAAGGAGCTGATTGCTCTGAAGTCCATTTACCCTCCACTTCAGGGGAATTGTTTGGATTCTCACGTGCACCCTCACAACATCCCATTTATAGCTGTGACAAAGAAGTAAGCAATTAATCAGACATCTCTCCTAACAATACTGACCTGCCAGCATTCAAATGCTTTAATTAAAATCGCAGCACAGTATATGCCAGAGGTAACAGCCTAGCAATGTCTCCGCGAGGCAGGAAGCTGCTCTGCTCACCAGCCCCGAAGCAAACACACATATTAGGAACATTCTGGCATAAGACCCATAATGAGAAGGAAAACACTTCTCCGGGGAGGGTTTGCACACACTGACACTCACCTACAGAAGTAGATTACGTCCACATCGTGCTCACTCACATACTGCAACATAAAAGGATGCACTGGATAGAGTGCATTGTATTTTTCTTTCTTCCTTTTTTTTAATAAAAAAATTTTTTTCCAGAGACTTACACAGACAAGGAGGAACCATAAACCTAATCCAGCAGTGCTGGGCTTTAATCACCTCTGCAGCTTTAAAAATAAAATGTCAGCGCAACTTCAAGATTTACAAGGTTTAAATATCAGTAAGCACAGAAAAGGCTGGGTTGTTTTTTCTTTCCAATGTCAAGCCACCCTAGTGACAGGTTTTAGTTTCATGATATTCAAGCATGCTCCCCAATTGTTCTGCCTTAGAGTACACAGTCCTACAAAGATTTTTAAATTGCCAAGAGGCATTGCATTTAGAGTACTGTGGAGAGTTTGGAGAGATTGCCATCCATTTATTTTTACTATGCTTACAGTTATTTTTTTCAAGATTATATATAATCCATTGATATAAGTCAGCATCCTTTGAAATAAATACAGAATCCATTCATCTCTTCTTGAGGTACAGCACACCCACAGTTAACAATTGCCTATATTGCCTATATTTTAACTGGTAAGCTGGACATATTAACAGGTAATAGGTTACATGGACAGGTTACTTTTCAACATAATCTACACTAACTTAAAATGCTTCTAACGCATATGGTCATTGCACTTACACTCCAGAGTTTAAGTATTATGTTGTCTTTTGCTTCCAGCTAAAATTCCCTAGCACATCCTCCATGAAAAGTTATTTTGTTATTTATTTTCAATTTTTAAATTTGATATCAGAGTATGGTTGATTCACAATTTAGTTAGTTTCATGTGAACTGCAAAATGATCCAGTTATATGTATTTATTTACCTATTCTTTTTCAGATTTTTTTCCCTTATGTATCCTTACAGAGTATTGTGTAGAGTTCCCAGTGCTATACAGTAGGTCCTTATTAATGATCTATTGTACAAATAAGTTCAGTTGTACGTTTTTTGGATTCTATATGTGATATCATATGATAAAAATCTATTTTTTATTGAGTCACAAAGTTTCAAGGATACAGCAAAGTAGCCCAATTATACATACAACGTCTCTTCTTTCTAAGATTCTTTTTCATTATCGGCTGTCACAGAGTGTTGAGCAGAGTGCTCTGTGCCGCACAGTAGGTCTCTGTTGATTATCCATTTTATATACAGCAGTAGCTTGGGATTAACATGCAAAATGCTCTTAAAGAGTTAGTCTTGTTGGTCAGTTTCCACCAGAACAGCTGTCCAATGGTGCTCAAACTGGTCCCCTGTCCCCCGGGATTTCCAGGAGATTTTGAAAATCCCACGTGCCTTTTTCTAAGACTCCAAATCCTGAATGTCTACTCAGTTGCTCCCGCCAGCTGCCCTCAGAACCTGTGACCTCCGTGGGTTCTCTCTAAGCGCTTTCACGGCTTATCTTTCGTCCACATGTGGCTCATAGACGCTTGGGGCATCGGCGGGGAGTTGCCCGCATCCCTCGGTGCCTCAGGAGGGCTCTCTGTATCAGCTGCTCCCCGCTCAGCTCCGGAAGCCAGCGTCCTCTCGCTGTGTTTATCCGCGCTCCCCTCAGGGCACCGCATGTGGCCGGCTTCCTCCTCCACTCAGCAGCCCATTACGCTCCCTCGTTCTCATATCCTGCCCCCTTTCAAGTTTGTATCCTTTTTCCTTTGAAGGACCTTGATCCTTCCCACGATGGTTTTCAAGTTGGAAATATGAAACTCCAAACGGCCTTCACTTCCCTCCTCCCCACACTTCCCTCCTGTGTTTATTAAAATAATCTCTCTCTTTTCCTCTCTCTCTCTCTCTCTCTCACACACAGTTTCTGAGATGAATTCAGGTTCAGAGAAAAGGACAACTGTTCTTTCATTACCTCATCTGATTGTCATGGAAGACAATGGGCACCCTCAACAGAGAAGGCATGTATCCAGGCAGTAGTAGTCATGTATAATTTAACTATTTTTAAAGGAATTTAGAAAGTTGTAATGACTGTTGGATGCAGAGAAAGCATTTTTTTAATCCGAAGTTTGATTTTCCTCTCAACCTCTTCATTATTTGCTCCTGATTCTCTTTAGCCTAATCTGCTTCCTAAGTATTACATAGATGGTTACTACTCAGGATTCTCCAGAGAAATACATCCAATAGGAGATATATATATGTGTGTGTGTGTGTGTGTGTGTGTGTATGTATAGAGAGAGAGAGCAAGAAAGAGAGAGATTTATTTTAAGGAACTTGCTTATGATAGTGGAGGTTTGGTAAATGCAAAATCTGCATGGACAGGGGGGTTGGGGCCTGAAAACCTGGGGAACAGTTGTAGTCTGAATCCAGAGAAAATCTTCTGGCAGAATTGGTTTTTGCTCAGAAGAAGTCAGGCTATGTTCTAAGCCTTCCACTGATTTGGTGAGGCCCACCTACAATGATGGATGGTAATCTACTTTACTCAAAGTCCTCTGACTTAATCTTGCCCAAGAAACACCCTCACAGAAACAACCAGAGTAATGCGGATCAAATATCTGGGCACGATGGCTCAGCCACACTGACACAAAATTAACCATCCATGGGATTCTCCAGGCAAGAATACTGGAGTGGGTTGCCATTTCCTTCTCCAGGGGACCTTCCTGACCCTGGGATCGAACCCAGGTCTCCCGCCTTAGAGACAGACACTTTAACCTCTGAGCTACCAGGGAAGCATGTTCTAAAATTAACCATAGGGATTCCCAAGTCATCATCTACAGAACACTAGTTATCTGACTCAAACCCTGGGTTAGACTGCATCTTGGGTGTTTCCTTTTATTACCTCTTATTATTAAAGGGAAGAAAAACAGTGTTGTTATGCACTGAACACCTCCTAAATGTCAAATGCTCCATATTCACTATCTTATTTCTTATTTAATAATGACTTTATGAAATAGGTATCATTATCAGAATTCTTGATGTGACAACCATGTTATAGAAAACAAGATACTGATTAAGAAATATTATGGTTTTTCAAACTCACACTTCATGAAAAAAAGATTCAAACTCTTCCTTACCATCTCCATCATTAGACCGGCCACTTTGGAATCATCTAATCATTCTGCTCTCACGTCACCTTTATTTACATCTAATTTGTTGAGCTACGGCATTTTTAACCCTTCATCCAAAGCCACAGACTATTCAAACAGGTTATTTATTTCATCTACGCCAGAGAAGTACATTGATCATGGATTTTACTGAAAACGTTTGCAATTTCTTAAACTCACGAGATAACAAAGTCCTCAGCTTACCCCTATCAGAATTCAAAAGCCAAAATTGATCAAAATGGCTTCAGGGTATAAAGTTTTTCCTAAATGGGACTTGGTGGTTTAGAAACCAAAAAAGTGATCGAGAGAGCACCCAGAAGGGGAAACAATGGTTACCAAAGAGTCAAATACAAGGCAACTGTGGTTTTGTTTGTTTCTTTGATTTCTGAATGACAATTTGGTGCTGATGAGGAGGATGCAGGGACTTTGCTTTATAATCAGTCACCATCTATGGTGACAGATTTCAGCAAAATCACACAGCAGCTTAGCTGCTACAGAGTCAGTACATCCTTTAATCTTGAGGGTCACCAGAGGTACTTTTCAAGGCAAGAGTATGGGGAAAGCAAGAAGAAAACCAAGAGAAACCACTGATGAGGGAGGGGGACAGGGGAAAAATCATAGCAAAGTCCCCTCATAGTGAGGTGGGGAAAAGATAGATTCTTCAAGATCAAGCGTGTGTCTGCTGCTTCAAATTCTCCAGAGCAGAGTTCTATCATCTAGACCTGGAAGTCAAATCTGTCTCATTGCTTGTTTTACAAATAAAGTTTTATTGGCATACAGCCACAGCCATTCATCTATGTATTGTCTGTGACTGGTTTTCTTATATGGGCACAATTGAGTAGCATCACTGACCAAGACCATATGAGTTTCATAGCCTAAAACATTTACTCTCTAGTCTTTGACAGCAAGACCAGCCAGCCCCTGACCAGTGCAAACCCAGCACACTGAGGGTGCCCATTTCCCCAGACAGGTCTCTGCTCTCTGCCCTCTCTACAGGTTCTTGTAAAGACAACCCTTATCCACTTGGCAGTAATTTTTTTAAACATCCTGTTGACCTCTGTGGCGCAACACTTGCTTCTCCCTGTCTTAACCAGGATGACTACTGAGAAAATGAACTTTAAATTGCTTAGATACCCTCTGAAAGAAAAGATTACATTCACCAAGGTAAAAACAGGTTTGACCTACTGGAGGTTTCTTTTTTTTTTTTAAGTGAAAACACAGTCATGTTCTGAAGAATATAGAAGAGAGCAGAAATTCCTAGTTTAGAGTCAGGCTGTCCTGATGTGAAAGAGCCACTGACCAGGAACGACATAAGGAGCACATGCTGGTCTGTTAAATGGGGAGAAGAGTGTGCCCTTTCCTTTGTGTTTATGAGGATTTAAACGTCTGGCACAGAATAGGAATGTAGCAAACCACATCGAAACTGAATGCTGGACGTGGAGAATAGATATGTGGCCATGGAGAGGGAAGGAGGGAAGGAGGGAAGGAGAAGGTAAGACGAATTGGAAGAGTAGCATTAACATATATACACGACCATGTGTAAAACAGACAGATGGTGGGGAGCTGCTGTATAGCACAGGGAGCTCAGGGGGAGGCTGGGAGGAGGCTCCAAAGGGAGGGGATATGTGTAACACATCACTGATTCATGTTGTACAGCAGAGACCAACACAGATTGTAAGGCATCGTCCAATTCAAAAATAAAAAATCAAGTTAAAAAAAATTTAAAGCATGAAGAAAAAATATCTACGGCACAAAGATTTTATCACAGTCACATGGACGGAAACCAGAATGAAATGCCCACAGCCTCATGACTCCAATAAATCAATGTTTTAAATTTCAAAGAATAAAAACTGAGTACTATTCTTCTTTTATTCGAAGAATAAAAACAAGCAATGTGTAACTCCTCCCCACCGTGTGGTTTTCTGGGTGACTTTGCTGATCTCACCTGAGCTCCCAAAAGCTTCCTGAGTCACCTGCAGGGGGCTCAGGGCTGTGCCAGCCAGGACCGTGAGTCTCTCTCCAGGGCGACCCAGCCTGCACTTGGCCTCTGGGCTGGCATCTACCACGCGGCTCCTTGCTGTGCATTTGCTGAAGTCCCAAAGGCCCGGCCAAGCCCTGTGGCCATGTGGTTGCAAGGTAGCCTCCGTTCCTGATGGAGGGGGCAAGGAGGACTGGCAGCCCCAGCCCCACACGCCTGCNATGAGTCTCTCTCCAGGGCGACCCAGCCTGCACTTGGCCTCTGGGCTGGCATCTACCACGCGGCTCCTTGCTGTGCATTTGCTGAAGTCCCAAAGGCCCGGCCAAGCCCTGTGGCCATGTGGTTGCAAGGTAGCCTCCGTTCCTGATGGAGGGGGCAAGGAGGACTGGCAGCCCCAGCCCCACACGCCTGCTAAGGATGAGGCTGAGGAAAGGCCGTTTTGTGTCTCTCATTCTGTGTCTGTGCCCGTTTCATGGCACCCGGCCCCTTTGCATGTGCCAGGAATGTTCTAACACGCCAGCGTTATTCCTTTCCTGGGAGTCAGACACTGTGCTCAGACGCAAGCATCTGTGAATTCCGCAGCTGCAGTCACTGTCCTCAGTGCTTTTGGAGCCCAAGAAAATAGAATCTGCCGCTCTTTCCTCCTTTTCCCCATCTATTTGCCAAAAAGTGACTCCTCTAAACCCACGTTTTCTCATCTGCAAAATGGATAGGACACTGCCCACCATTCAGAGCAGGGGTAAGAATTCAACACAGTTCCTGTCTCAATTACCCTCAGGGGAGCTCAGGGATAACTATCCACAGACTTGCTTTTGCCCTCAGAGGCTTTCCAGTTTGCATAAAATACAGTATGTCCACCTCATATCAAAAACACTTAGTTCCAGTATCTAAGACTCTGTGCTCCAATGCAGGGGGCCTGGGTTCAATCCCTGGTCAGGGAACGAGATCTTACATGCAGCCATTAAGACCCAATGCAGCCACATAAATAAATATTTTTCAACAATACTTAGCTCCAGGCCTGACACACAGTGCATGCTCCATTAGGCACCATGGTTTAATATACTGAAATTCTCCCAAATTTTGCATTAACGTTTTAAAAATGCATTTATTTTTAATTGGAGGAAAATTGCTTTACAATATTGTGTTGGTTTCTGCCATACATCAACATGAATCAGCCAGAGGTATACCTTTTTTCCCTCCCTCTCCAACCTCCTTCCCACCTCCCACCCCATTCCATCCTTCTACGTTGTCACACAGCATCGGGTTTGTAACAAGGCTACTCTCTCAATTCGTCTCAGCCTCTTCTTCCCTCACTGTGTCTACAAGTCTCTTCTCTATGCCTGAGACTCTACTGCTGCCCTGCAAATAGGCTCATCAGTGCCATCTTTCTAGATTCCATATATATGTGTTAATATATTAACACATTTGTTTTTCTTTGTTTTTCTTTCTGACTTACTTCATTCTGTATAATAGGCTCTAGATTCATCCACCTCATTAGAACTGACTCAAATGCATTCCTTTTTATGGCTGAGTAACATCCCATTGTATAGATGTACCACAACATCTTTAACCATTCATCTGTTGATGGACATTTAAGTTGCTTCCATGTTTTAGCTATTGTAAATAGCACTGCAATGTACATTGGGGTACATGTGTCTTTTCAATTATGATTTTCATTAACTTTCTAAAATATTTACATTTCAAAACTGTTTTTAGCAAAAAAAAAAAAAGTATGCTGAAGAAAAGTTCCAAAATGTGCAACATTGTCAGGCCTTGTGGGCACCAGAGCCTATAAAACAAAAAGGCATTTTGGAAAGAAGGAAATATCAATAATACTGCCTTTGTTTTGCACAGTGATATTAATAATATATCAATACTGTTAGTGCATACAGACTCTCAATGTGGTGGAGCTGCTCAACGTGCATTACATGAATTGACTCCTCCACGTCCGCACCCGCTCAGTCGTCATTCTCCTTTACGGGGGAGTAAATGGTCATCCCGGTCAGAAGCAGTGAGGCTAGGTTTGCAGCCCAGCCTGTCCGTCTCCTGAGACTGAGCTCTGGTCTTGCTGAATGCGCTCAGGATGGAAATCTCAGCCTAGTGGTTCCACTGTTGGTTGCCTGTCCCGGGCTGGGAACCCAAGCATGACAGGTGACTCTTCTATGAAAGAAGATAGTTTCCAAGGCACTCAAATTTCCTGTCACCATTTTGGCCTCTTGTATCTTCTTTAGCTTTTTCCCAGGTTCTCATTTGTGTTCCAAGATAGCTGAGGTTCTAGAGAGATAGTCTATTTGAAAAAATGATGCATTTTTCCTCTTGAAAAATCAACATATTTTACCCAAGGGATATTTCAGAATATACCTTGCCTTCCTATAATGCTGATCATTTTTTCTAATAACTACCTGATTTTTTTTTCCTATCACACCTAGACAAGACAAGAGCTCCACTCTAAGATAAGGATGGCTCAGCTTTCACTCTCATTAATGCAATGATTCCATAACACGATGACAGATAAGAGAACTTTCTTTCTCTTCTACTCAAGGCTGGTTTTACATAAAAATAGACCATAACTCAGAGTCTGTAATGGCTATGGAAAGGTTATACTCGCTTCCATCCAAATAGGCTGAGCTAATAAAAATTATATTTGTTACAATCCAAATAGATTAACCGGCCTCAAGGGCTTAGCTATGTATTACACGTTTCAATTTTCTTATAATTAAATTAACATAAAATAGTCTTCACAAATAAATGGCTGCTTCAGAAAGAGTTAAGCTCTGCTTAACAAAAATGGCCATTCTGTTTACACGTGCAGCTGCTCAGGTAGATCTCGGAGGTGGGAGGAGGCACTTCTCTGTGGAGTGGACACATGGTAGAGGGATTAGCGGAAAGCCTCCCTCTCGCGTGCCCTGCTGGGGCCTTCAGTGCCCCGGCCGCAGCTCAGAATTAAGCCAGGATCGACGCCGCCTGCGCCAACCAGCCACTCTTTGCCGGGTGCAGTCGGCCACCAGCCAGCAGGCCTGATGGCAGGACCTCGGCCGCTGTACCCGGGTGCCTGCTGCCCTGGAAGCTCATTAACAAAGGTAGATGTGTATAAGAGACAGGTCCAATGGTGCTCAAACTGGTNCTGCGCCAACCAGCCACTCTTTGCCGGGTGCAGTCGGCCACCAGCCAGCAGGCCTGATGGCAGGACCTCGGCTGCTGTACCCGGGTGCCTGCTGCCCTGGAAGCTCATTAACAAAGGTTCTGCTGTCTTTACTCGGCTCACCTTCCCTTGTCTTCTCCAGAAGGCTGACCCCTACGCATGTGCCTTCCTCCTAGAAATCCTGCCAAAATATTGCTTCTGTTTGCAAACTCCTTTATTCAGGACTTTCTGTGCCATGTTTTCACTTACATTTTCACCCACAAGGTTCAGAACTTCCAACCGTCAGGGAAGATTTACATCGCGCAGCTGGAAAGATCTTGAACCAAGGAGAAGATGGCCCTAAACGGCTTAAATCCCTTCAGAGTTTGGATCCGCCCAAGGGGATTAACACCAAATCGACCTTTTGTTTTATTCTGTGGATATCTCCAGTGCTTCCCTAGTGACTCAGTGGTAAAGAACATGTCTGCCAGTGGAGGAGAGGAAGGAGAAGGGGGTTCCATGCCAGGGTCAGGAAGATCCCCTTGGAGAAGGAAGTGGCAACCCACTCCAGTATTCTTGCCTGGTAAATCCCATGGACAGAGGAGCCTGCAGGGCTATAGTCCATAGGGTCGCAAAGAGTTGGACACAGTGACTGAACAACAGCAATGGATGTCTTCACAAGAGGTACGGTGCGGTAGCTGTTGCCATTTGAAACCATCAGAAATAGAGATTTCTTGGTTCTGAAAGTCAAACGGGAGACCATTCAAAGTAAGGACTTGGGCAGTGATATGGGCTGGGTGCCATTCGAGCTACAACCCTTCCTCAAGTCTCTCATCCATACGTCCTCCTGCGTTTTAATGGACCCTACCCCGTTTCAAAATGGGAAAGCTGGTGGGAAACCAGGGAACGGGTGTGTAAAAGGCCTGAGTTAGTCTTTATGAAAGCCTGAAGCAGGATCCCTCCAAGGGTCAACCTTGTATACAGGTTCTGGAGGAACTCTGACAGGGA
>SJYX01004381.1:0-58004 GCA_006410675.1 Oreotragus oreotragus
CTGCCGTCTATGGGGTCACACAGAGTCGGACACGACTGAAGTGACTTAGCAGCAGCAGCAGCAAACTCTAGTAAAATTTTCAGTGTTTCTAAAGCTATTTAATACTCTCTGTTATGCTTCTGAGGTCAGTATAATCCCCTAATTTATGTTTATTTTCTTCTGGTTTCTTAAGTGTGAAAATCCACCATAGCAATTTTCTTGGAAAGTTCATGGACACAAATAGTTTTTTGTTTTTTTTTTTAATGTGCTTCATTAGTTCTGTAATTATTTTTTTGAACACTGACTTAATTTTATAAATTGAGATATTCTCATTTCACCCATTTTCTGTGCCCTCAAGGCAGCCCAACTAGAAAGGGAATAAGTGAATTTGTTGATTTTTGTTCTATAAATGTAAGCACAATCCTCTCAGCCCAAGGGCACATGCTCTGCAGGCCTCTTGCCCTTCCTGGCATGAGGTTTTGTACCCTGCTAAGACAAAAATCAGTTCAAATCCTCTGAGGACCAAAAGATCCAGATAAGAGGACACAGCAATAGCCAGGAGAGAGAAAGCACAGAAGGAAATATTTGGTAGGTCTCTAAAACTTTAGTTTTAAGCCCAAATACTTTCTTGAAAGGCACCTTTGTGTGAGAGGGCTCATGAGTTTTTTTTTCTTATTTCTTTAGTTTCTTTCCAAGTCCTAGTTGTGTGACTGTTGTTGGTTCATCAGCTCCCCAACACAAAAGAAGGGACTGAGGTTCCCAGGGCTTTTCAGAGAACAAAAAGGAGCCTGCCTCATGCTGATAAATTACTGGTGTTAGCACCTGTAAATCTGTTTCACATTTCACTCCAACCTTTATTCACGGCTGATAACAGCAACTGAAAATGAATCCTGACAGCCTGTTGCGATTTTACAGTATCCAACAGGAAAGCCCAGCTAATTGTGAGCATATGCTTTTTTTCAAGCACCAAATTTTATATTTCGTTCACTGCTCTGATAAGCCTACATATTCAGCAGTAGCTAATCATTGAGGTATTCATTGTTTTGCTCCCATGATTTGAGCAAGTTGGAGTCTGTTTTCTGAAAAGCAACTTCTGCTAAGCTGGGAAGTTGTGACTGTTTCTTCATGGACTGTCCCTGTGGAGGTGTTTTTTTACTAAACTGCTCCAAGGGAAAAAAAAAAAAAAAGCTGTTGGAATACCAAACAAAGGCCCCTGTGCTGGAGTCTTGCAGGAAGGCAATTCCAGTGGTGTCTAGTTTCAGGCCAGAATACTAAGGTCATAATTTCAGGCCATCGATGGCTCTCCCAGATGTCTTTGGTCAAGTTAATCACAGTTTGCCTGAAGGTTGCTTTTTTCAGGTAATCCATCCTGGTGTGATTGTAAATCAAGAGCTCCTTCTAGCTGAAAGTTGGGAGCTTTTAGCTCAGCCTCGGACTGGGGAGAGTTAATACAGAGCACCTAATCTCTATCTTTTTCATTTTGAAACTGAATCCAATTCAGTCACTCTTTCACAAATGTTGAAAAACATATCAAGAAGTTTACATGTCAAGCAAGCACATGAGTATGTCATCAGTTGTGTCAGCAGGAACATGTCAACATTCCCGAGGACTCAGTGAGACTCGGCCCTGCAGTGGGTCCTCTGCCAACTGAAGGTTTTCACCCCAGTGGTGCAGACTTCATGCCACACCAGGATTCCTCAGCTAGGCCCCAGTGAGGTGCTGAGTGAATTGGTCAAGTGCTGTTGCTAGAGAAGGAAAAGCATATTTTTCTGTTTTTCCTGGATTTTCTTCCCTATCCCCTTGCTGCTGCTGCTGCTGATAAATCACTTCAGTCGTGTCCGACTCTGTGCAACCCCATAGACGGCAGCCCACCAGGCTCCCCCGTCCCTGGGATTCTCCAGGCAAGAACACTGGAGTGGGTTGCCATTTCCTTCTCCAATGCATGAAAGTGGAAATTGAAAGTGAAGTTGCTCAGTCGTGCCGGACTCTTCGCGACCCACATGGACGGCAGCCTATCAGGCTCCTCTGCCCATGGGATTTTCCAGGCAAGAGTACTGGAGTGGGGTGACATTGCCTTCTCCCCCATCCCCTTACAGCCCCTCTTAAGAGTATGTTGTTTTTCTCTAGCCTGAAGTTGATCTTTTCTCGATTCTTATTTAATTCCTATTTAGATTAGAACACCTTAATAAAAAGACTCAACAAAGTTGGAATAGAAGTAAACCTTCTCAGGCTGATCAAGGCCATCTATGAAAAAGCCAGAGTGAATACTTCCTCCTAAGATCAGAAACAAGACAAAAATGTCTATTCTTGGGACCTCAATTCAATATTGTACTGGAAGCTCTAGCCAGAGTTGTTTAAAAGAAATGGAAATTAAAAGACATACAGCTTGGATAGTCTTGGGACTATCCCTGGACTTGTGATCAATATCCCCAAGACTATCCTTACCTCCGACCAGCTGGTTACAAATTCAGGGATTCCCACCACCATACTGGGATTTGATAATTTCATTAGAACAACTCGCAGGACTCAGGGAAATACTATTTTTAGGATCACAGCCACAAATCAGAACCAGCCAAAGGGAGAGACACATCAGGTGAAGTCTGGGAGGATTCCAAATGGCAAGTTTTCATTGTGCCCAGGTATATACCACCCTCCTAACATCAAAGTGTGACCATATTCAAAGACTATCATCCACCAGGGAAGCTCCAGTATTCAGTTTTTACTGAGGCATTATAAAGACAAAATTGATTGAATGATTGCCTCTGTGGTTAAATTCAATCTCCTGCTCCCCTCCCCTTCCCAGAGGGTGGGCTGTGTCATGTGGCTTGAAGCCCCAACACTGTAATCATGTGACTGGTCTCTCTGAAATGACCAATCCCCATCGCAAGTCATCTCCTTAGCATAAACTATCTAGAGGACCACCAGAAGTCACTACATTAGCACAAACTATCAGGTGTGGTCCAAGGGACACAACGGGAATAACAGATATTTCTTTCACTCGAGAAATTCCGAGAGTTGAGAGGTTACCTCCCAGGATTTAGGGATAAGGTAAGCCAAGCTCTTTTCACACAGAAATAGAAAGGACCAAGAATAGCTCAAACAATGTTGAAAAAGGACAGAGTAACAGGACTTAAAGTTGTTGACATCAAAACTTACTTTGTTGTTGTTCACTCAGTCATGTCCACATCTTTGTGGCCCCATGGACTCCAGCATGCCAGGTTTCCCTGTCCTTCACCATCTCCTGGAGCTTGCTCAAACATATTTGAATCAGCGATGCCATCTAACCATCATGTCCTCTGTCGTCCCCTTCTCCTCCTGCCTTCAGTCTTTCCCAGTATCAGGGTCTTTAAGATAGTAAGATAGTTGTCCTGGTGTGGAAACAGACATATAGTTCAATGGAATAAAATTGAGATACAGAAATAAATCCTAATATTTAGGGTCAATTGATCATCTACAGTGTACCAAGACAATTCACTGGGGGAAATTCTCAATAAATGGTGCTGGGAAAACTTGATACCCACATATACAAAATGGAAGTTGAACTCCTACCTCACACCATACAAAAATTAACTCAAATAAATTGAAAACCTAAATGTAGAAGCTAAAATTGTAAAACTCCTAGGGAAAAAAGGATAAATCTTCACGACTTTACATTAGACAATGATTTCTTGAATATGACTCCAGAAGCACAGGTGATGAAAGAAAAAATTTATACAATAACTGAATCAAAATTATAAACTTTTATGATGCAGATAAGAGATCAAGAAGGTGAAAAGATGATACATAGGATGGGAGAAAATACTTATATCTTATATGCAAATCATATCTGATAAAGCATGTGAATGCATAATATATAAACTCATACAATCCAACAATAGGCAAACAACTCAATTTAAAAATAACTAATTTTTTTGAAAAGATATTTCTGGAAAGAGTATACATAGATGGAAAACAAGCCCACAAAAAGATGTTTAATATCATTAGTCATTAGGGAACATGCACATCAAAACATAACAAGATATAACTTCACACTTATGAGGATGGTTAAAATAAAAGAGATAGGTAACATAGAATGTTGACAAAGATGTGGAGAAATTGGAACCTTTATATTGCTGCTGCTGCTAAGTTGCTTCAGCTGTGTCTCTTTGCGACCCTATGGATTGTAGCCCACCAGGCTCCTCTGTCTATGGGATTCTCAAGGGAAAAATACTGGAGTGGGTTGCTGTGCCCTCCTTCAGGGCCATACATTGCTAGTAAGGTTGTAAAATGGTGCAGCCACTTTGGAAAACAGTTTGGAAATATCTCAAGATGTTAAATATAGAGCTACCTTATAACCCAGCAATTCTATTCCTTGGTGTATCCCAAAGAGAACTGAAACATATGTCTACATAAAAACTTGTAAATAAATATTCACAGCAGCATGGTTCACAGTAGCCAAAAAGTAGAACAATCCAAACATCCATCAATTGTTGAGTAGATAAACAAAATGTGGTATAGCCATAAAGTAGAAAATTATTCAGCCAGAAAAAGAACTGAAGCACTCGTACATGCTATGACATGATTGAACCGTCCCAATGTTATGCTCAGTGAAAGAAGCCAGACACCAAAGTCCACATGTTGTATGTTTACATGTATATGAAATATCCAGAATATGCAAATCCATAGACAAAATATAGATTGGTGGCTGCTGAATGACCTCTAAATGTCACAGGCATTCACTTTTGAGTGATAAAGATGTACAGTGAAAACAGTTGATGATGGTTGCACAATTCTGTGAGTATTTTAAACACTCCTGAATTGTACACTTAAAAATAGTGAATTTTATTTTATAGATCTATATATATATAGTATATGTATGTATATAACATATGTAAATATATTTTAATAAACTGACATTATAAAAACCAGTAATTGTTTCTTGAGCCAATCATGTCTTATTTTCTCAAGAAGGAATGCTTAGGTGGTGTTGTTGGGGAGTGAGCAGGATCATGGTTCTTGAGTTTCGATGGTTATGGGTTGGAGGGCCTCACTGTATAGGGTAGTGATTAAGGAAGAGGTGATGATTCAAGGGGAGATGCTGGTTCAGGGAGGGAAAAGATGACTTTAGTTGTGCATTAAAGATATGATAAAAAAAAAAGATATGACAAATTACTGTATTCCATTCCAAAAATAAGTAAACAAATACATTGCACACAGGTAGGAAGAAACATAAAACCAACTTGTCATTGCATACATATCCTAGAATTATTCTTGTCTTGATTCTGCTTAATCTTTGTGCTCCACCTCAGCTGATTAGAATGAGGTCTTGTGAGATAAAAGAAAATAAGCATCTCACCAGCAGTCAGAGCTCCTGGATCACGCCTTGTGAGTTGTCTGATCCAATGGCTTTCTCCATGAGCCTGCTGCATCCAGCTTTGCCTTGTCCTCTCTCTTTTGTCCTTAAGGGCCAGCTTCCTCTTCCTGCCTTCCTCTCCCTTTGAGAGTAGACACATAGGAGGCCAGCATGTCTGCCTCAGTGTTTTCTATTCAACCTGCCTCCTGGGGACAGCTTTAGCACACTTCACAATCTTGCTCCCTTTCCTGCTGCTGTCAGAAGTCAGAGCATTTTATAACACAAAACACCCCTGTTAATGCAAAATAAGTCATTATATGTAAACAAAGATCGAAATAACCTAGCAGTAATATGTAACCACATTGAGTTGATCTGACCATGACAATAAACTGTATTTGAAGTAACTTTCTGAGTAATATTCTGAGTCTTTAAGAGGAGCAGCACATTCTAGATGTTACAGCTCATTCTGCAGTAAAGTGGATGACTGGTCCTGGTGGCGAGTGACCCTGGTTCACCACCACTGAAAGGCAGCTTCCTCTGAGTGGGAATAGATACTTACTCTAACACTCCAGTACAGCTCTTCCAAATATTTATAAGAGAAAGCAATATCCAGTTGCATTTCATGTCCTACCACAAGAGAAAGTTTAGGGAATTAAATATAATTAAGCAAGCTGATATTTTAGGATGATGGTTTAATTGAAGTGTGCTGGGAAGAGGCCCTGTGATTTATGGTGTCAGGTGTGATACAGTCCAAAATGCAGAAGGTAGGAATGGAGAAGAGGCATTCAGACTCTCTGAATCCATTTCCTTAAAAATCCCTGCAGAAGGAGAGGGTTATCCCAGATGACTCTGGCATCTTGTTTACTCCTGAAGTCCATGGTTAAGTGCTTACTTGGTCACTATGATAGAGCCGGGGGGACAGCACATCTAGTTGACCTGATTATCAGTAGTGACAGCAGATTTTCTATGAGATGATGCTCACTGTAGTTTCTATTGTGACTAACAGTTATAACGTTTACATGAGCAAATAGAAATGTGACCTATGTTTTATAGTAATCGTAACCAAATCTCTTTTTGATCAATTTATGCTAGTGCTAATTCACATACTATAAAGATTTATGGACCATCATGTATTCAAAAATTAAAATGTTTTCTTTTTTGGAATGTCATGATGCTTTTTTTGTACCGAGGGCAGCTGCGAGGCCCAGTTGTGGGAAGGTAAGTGTGACATCTTTGGGAATATTGTTCTCCATCTCTTTTCACCCAGTGGTTCCCACTGGAATTGCTACTCTGTAGTAACCTACTAACCTCTAGGCTTCAAAACACTGTCAAGTTCAATACTCTTTAAGCCTTTTTGAAATGTTTCAGACATATAAGAGTGTAAATAATAATATGATAATCCTCTTGTACTAACCATCCACCTGAAGAAACAAAACATTACAAATACAGATGAGATATTCAAAGCCCCTGCTCTGCTGCACCCTTCCTTCTCTGAGGGGGTCACCACCTGGCATGACTTTTCTTTCTTCTCTAATTAAGCCTTAGGCATAACTCATTTATGCAGAACCCCACAGAACTGAATGATTCATTAAACAACAAAGAACGTGTGTATGCTGAAAGATCCCATGTACTGTGTGGATTACATGTGTAGATTACGTGTGTGTATAGAAAGATGATGTGTGCATGTATAGAAAGCCTACATATTGTTCATGTTAACAGATATTGCCAGATAGTTTTCCAAAAGCTATTTATTTGGAATTGAAGGTTTCTACATCTGAAACATTATTTCAAAATCTTTAATTTCCTGGAATATTTTGAAGACCACTGGCCTTGGGATTTTAGTCATTGTGTTTCTGCAATGATTGCCTATGTGTCCTTAGCTAAATGTAGAGCTCTGTAAAATATCTTAGTTTCTTTGTCTATGACATAAAAATGGACAAATAAAGAAAACTGCCTGGCTGGATACTAGTGAATTGAGCATAGGCCTGACTTCCTATTCTCTTGGACTTACTTTCTAGTTTGGCAAAGGAAAAATGGTCCCCAGAAGGGGGTAAAAGTAGACTTTCATTTATTCTGCATTTCAGAACAACCATTAAAAAAAATTGGGAAGTAATAGAGTGAAAAAAATGAAAGTGATCCAGTTCTGTGGGGTTCTGTATTCAGATAAGGAACCTTCCAGGAACTTAATACCCCGATATCACTTTGTACAAAAGTGGATGAAATAAATCACTTTAAAAGAAAATCAGAATCACACATTCTTCTCAAAAGTAACTTCTCAAAGTCAGAGTGAACAAGACCAGATGAAACAAAACAGTTGCTATGAAATAGAGTTTGGAACGCATCCTTTGTGAAAAACAAATTGTAGCTCATAGGAAAGACTGGGTCTTAACAAAACTCAAACGCAAATTAGGACCAAACCAAAGTACACGAGAAATTCATATCTGCTGCCCTGGACTTTGGGATCTACTTTGAACTCCAGTCCTATATATTCTCATGGATTTTCTTCTTAAGCCCATAAACTCTCAGGAGGGTAGACTAATGGCCTCTTAAAGAGGCACCTGAATTCCCCTTTGCCATCACCGTAAATAAGCAAAGCACATCTCTAGCAAATCTCTAGATCATCTTAAAGAAACTAAATCCTAGAAAAGAAGAAAAGGAAGAAGGGAGAGAGGAGAAAGGACCATTACCCAAGCAAACCTTCAAACATTCAAAATTTAGAGTTAGGGACACTGTGGCACTGGACAAAAATAAAAAAGCAACAAAACAACCAATCAAACAGAAAACTTCTGTCTTGTGCCAAAACATGAACTCCTGAGACTTAAAAAAAGAGAAAGAGAGAGAAAAGAAAAAGTTAGAATAAGCAACTAAGCAAACAAACAAATCTGTGGTGTAGAGGCAAACATTGGCTGCATTCAATGAATCCCTTTTAGAGCAATTAACGCCACTGTTTATTTAATTCTGAATTCTGTCACATGTGGCAGGCAGGCGCGCTGCTCTTCTTTTCAACTGAAACTGCACAAAACATAGTCTGGATCCAAGGAAATCTTGCCAAAATCCCTGGCAATGTATCACTTTTTTAAGCCCTGTTTTGCCTTTGTGCTCATGGTAACATTCGCAGCTGTTGAACGTGGCTTCGGGCTGTCTGACTCCCTTGAGAGAATTTATGTGTTTTTCAACTTCCTTTCCTTATTAGGAGGCAGGAATCTGCGACACCTATTAGAACAAGTATGCATAAAGGGTAATGACCGTGCAATTTATTAGTGGTCTGTTCTTCCTCAAATGAGCCCTTGGCCCCCAGCTCCAGGAGGCCATGCCCATTTCTGAATCACCTCTGCTTTCTCGGCAGCAGGTGGGCACAGCAGCCTTAATCAAGGGAGTGGGAGAGACATTGGCCTCTGGGAAAGCAGTTTGTTTCTTCCAAAGCAAGGCATGGAAGGGCCTGGAATATCACGGTTTGAATTTCATGAAGTACTAGCTGACAAAGTGAACAGGATATGTGTAAAGAGAAAAATGTGACCTACAGACTTCATGACAGCTCTGCAGCAGGAGAAAATGCCTCAGATCCTTTGTTTTTTCATTTTTCTAAAATGAGGGCTGTTAGGGTAAAATTTTTTTTCTTTGAGGCCTGAGGTAGAGGAATGAGCACTTTCCAGGAAATTATGGGAAATCTTTGCTTACTCTGAGTTTCGGCGGTGGGGGTTGTGTGGGAGCAGTGAAGAACAACCATTCGGGGGAAGGATGATTTAGAAGCTAAGAGTGGGCTCCTTTGGGCTGATCCCTCACAAAAATCTGTCAACAGGAGGCAGGAAAGAAGTTACAGTTTCTAATAGATTCACATTGTCAGCGTAGAAATGCCAGGCTATACTCTCTCCTTCCAGGGATCATGGTAAGGTTTGGAGTCCAGACAGAAAGTTCAGGAGAACAAAATGCTTGAGGACAAATTCATTTCTCTTAAAATCACACGTATGTTCAAGAAAGTATAATTCACATGTTTTTGATTCTTTCACATTTAGCTTACCAAAATGTTTTGGGCAGTCATGTACACAAAGCTTGTTAAATCATTTTTCTTCAAGGCAGAAAACCATTTTAGGCCATAGAAGGTAGATATTAACCCCGGGAGGGCCAGGTTCAAACTCAGCCTCAGGGCATGACTGGGCTTTGCTGAGAAATATCAGGACGAAGAACATGTACATTTTATTTGTGTAGTTTTTAAGTGCAGGTAGTTGGGGGCGGGGGTGGGGGCAAGGGGCCAAAGTTCTTTTGAGCTTTTAAGCATGATCTGTACTGTGAAATGAACAAAATAATGTAAATGTACTCTAACCAGCATGGTAAACAAGTCAAAATTTGTCCAAAATCAATTCTCTTTTTTCCCATGAATGCTCAAAAATTCTTCTCCTCTAACATCATCTGTGACCCTCTACTTCACAGACTTGTTTTCATATCCCTCTGGCCCAGTACCTGGCACGTTCTACAAGGCTCTGCAGAAACTGACCTGAGCTGAAATGACATCTGTTTTCAATGTACTGATCATATACAGAGTGCTATGCCTCTGGCTTAGATGAAGTGATGGCCAACAGCCTGTGCTGTTGAAATTAGAGAATACACATTCTGGCGGAGAAAGTAAAAGTGATACATGGAAGGAAAACCTACTGGTAGAGATAAGCAGGTAAGAGGGTGTTGGAAAATATTGGAAGATGTGCTGCCTTCCCTAATGTTCTTGGTCCTTTTTCATTTTTAGCATAACACTGGAATTAAATGGAAAGAAATCTCATTTAAGGTTTATCCAGAGCAGAAGGAGAGCATTTCACTGTAGGGCTTCATGTAACTGACTCAGATCTCCCAACATGTTCACCCCAAACTGCATAAATCTCTCAGTGAGCAGCAAATGAGACCCATGTTTGGGTTTCTGACAAAACTCCTAGCTTATTTTCCCACTTTGCTCAGTCCTTCAAGTCGGCTAGCCAAAGCTGCTAATTAAAGAGGGGATGATTTATTTCATAACTTTCTTTTCCCTTCAGGAAACATAACTCAACTTCAGGCCCAGCAAGTGTACCTTGCCCTCTTCAATAAATTACACCCACCTCATTAATACTTCATTAGGAAACCTGAAAACCCCATGATAGAACCTCAAGAAGGGAAGGGGTTGGCTGGTTCTGACCCAGAAGGCATAGCGGGCCTGATCAGACTTCAGCTCCCAAGCCAGGTGCCTGGCCTAGTGGGTCAGCTTGTGTGCTTGGGAAGTTCATTCTGTTCTGACTGCTCTCTTGCAGGGAATTCTTCATTTGATTCTTCCTTGTGAGGTGGAAGGATAGATAAATGTGTTTTTAATCTTCCTACAGAATTTTAATAAGTTAAAAAATAGACCCACAAATATAGAAAAACTTACAATTACCAAAGAGGAAGGGCTTCCCAGGTGGCTCAGATGATAAAGAATCCGCCAGCAATGCAGGAGATCTGGGTTTGATTTGATCTTCCCTGGGTTGGGCAGATCTCCTGGAGGAGGGCATGGCACCCTACTCCAGTGTTCTTGCCTGGAGAATTCCATAAACTGAGGAGCCTGCCAGGCCATAGTCCATGGGGTTGCAAAGAGTCGGACGTGAATGAGTAACTAAGCACACCAAAGGGGAAAGGGAGAGGGAGGGATAAAAAGGAGTCTGAGATTAACATATACATACTCCTATGTATAAAATAGATTACCAACAAAGATCTACTGTCTAGTACAGGCAATTATACTCAATATTTTGTAATGACTTATAAGGGAAAAGAATCTGAAAAAGAATAGATATATATGTGTGTGTGTGTATAACTGAATCATTTTGCTATACATTTGAAACTAACACATCATAGTAAATCAATTAATAATTCAATATAGAAAAGCCTTAAAACAAACAAAAAACTGAAACACTATGAACAGCAAAATCTAGAGATCAGTAGTCCTTCACTACAAGTTTCTTCATTAATGAACACATCACCATGGTTTAAGCTTCAAGAACAAGATACCTTTTTAAAATATTTTAATAAAAGAGAGATGCCTCAAAGCTTATGCATGGTTGACTTAGCCTTTCCATATTTAAACATGAATTGGAGGAGAGCCAGACCATGCCAGCTGCCCTGGTTTTCTATACATATATGGCAAGTTAGTTCATCAGGGCAATGCAGAAGCAAATATACATACAATGAGAAATCTAAAACTAATATCCACTTAAGGTTCTTTGGAGGTTCCAAGCTGTCCGCTAATATTTAACCTGAGAGTTATAGAGGTACAACTGCTATTTCTCAAACTTTAATGTTCACACATAACTGCTGTGAGTCTTGTTCAAAGGCAGAGACACAAAAATTTGTATTTCAAACAGGCTTCCAGGTGATGCTAATGCTACTGGTCCATAACCTACCACTTTTTAGAGTTGCCAAGTGGATCTGGTAATACTGGTGTGGAAAGGTATTAAAAACAAATTTTAGTGTACATTATGTCCCTCCTCTTATAAAACCATCCTCCATTGTAATGTTGGCAAACTTTAAAGTGTCAGTTAACAATTATTTTAGACTTTGCAAGGTATCTAGTCATTGTTGTAACTATGCTACTTTACCACCATAGCACAGAAGCAACCACTGAAAATATGTAAGCAAATTGATACAGCTATATACCAAGAAAACTTTATTTATAAAAATAAGTCAAGGCTAGATTTGGCCCATGGACTGTATGTAGTATGCCAGCTAATTTCAACTCAATTGTTAGTAGCACCAATATTCAGACTGAAGCTTCAGTCAATAAGCTTTGGCCAGACCATCATCAATTGTAAATTAAAAGTGAGGGGATGATTTGAGAGAATAGCACTGAAATATGTATATTACCATATGTAAAATAAATGACCAGCGCAAGTTTGATGTAAGAAGCAGGGTACCCAAGGCTGGTGATCTGGCACAACCTAGAGGGATGGGGTGGGGAGGGATTTGGAAGGGGGTTCAGATGGAGGGGACACATGCCTACTAATAGCTGATTCATGTTGATGTATGGCAAAAAAAAAATCACAATATTGTAAGGTAATTATACTGCAATTAAAATAAATACATTGAAAAAAAGCGTGAGGGAATTGTTTCAGTGAGAACAACACTGGGAATAAGAGTGCAGACAAATATAAAAACAATGAGATAAAAACAAATGTTCTCTTAGATTATCCTGAGAAGTCTAGGACATATAATCACTGTAGCTTTAGTCATTAAGAAAGCTAAACTACTTAAGACAGCTCAATAGTCGTGGCACGTGGGCTTAGCCTCTCTGTGCCATGTGGAATCTTCCTAGACTAGGGATCAAATCCATGCCTCCTGCATTGGCAAGCAGATTCTTTATCACTGAGCCTTCAAGCTAGGCTTCAAGAAAATTGGAGATATCAAGGGAACATTTCATGCAAGGATGGGCACAGTAAAGGACAGAAATGGTAAGGACTTCAGAGAAGCAGAAGAGATTAAAAAGAAGTGGCAAGAATACACAGAAGAACTATACAAAAAAGGTCTTAATGACCCAGATAACCACGATGGTGTGGTCATTCACCTAGAGCCAGACATCCTGGAGTATGAAGTCAAGTGGACTTTAGGAAACATTACTACAAACAAAGCTAGTGAAGGTGACTGAATTCCAGCTGAATTATTTCAACTCATAAAAGATGATGCTGTTAAAGTGCTACAGTCATTGTGTCAGCCAATTTGGAAAATCAGCAGTGGCTGGCTGCAGGACTGGAAAAAGTCAATTTTCATTTCAATCCCAAAGAAAGGCAATGCCAAAGAATATTCAAACTACCAAACAACTGTGCTCACTTCACATGCCTGTGAGGTTATGCTCAAAATCCTTCAAACTAGGTCAGCAGTCTGTGAACTGAGAACTTCCAGATGTATAAGCTGGTTTTAGAAAAGGCAGAGGAACCAAAGACCAAATTGCCAACATTTATTGGATCATAGAAAAAGCAAGGCAATTCCAGAAAGCCATCTACTTCTGCTTCATTAACTTCACTAAAGCCTTTGTGTGGATCACAACAAATTGTGGAAATTCTTAAAGAGATGGGAATACCAGACCACCTTACCTGTCTCTTGAGAAAACTGTATGTGGGACAAGAAGCAACAGAATCTTACAGGGAACAACTGACCAGTTCAAAATTGGGAAAGGAGCACGACAAGGCTGTGTAATATCACCTGGCTTATTTAACTTATATGTAGACTAAGTCATGTGAAATGCCAGGCTGGATGAAGCCCAGGCTGAAATCAAGATTGCCAGAGAAATATCAATAGCCTCAGACATGCAGATGACACCACCCTAATAGCAGAAAGTGAAGAGGAGCTAAAGAGCCTCTTGATGAGGGTGGAAGAGGAGAGCGAAAATGCTGACTTGAAACTCAGCATTCCAAAAACTAAGATCATGGCCTCTAGTCCCATCACTTTATGGCAAATAGAATAGGAAAAAGTGGAAGCAATGACAGATTTTATTTTCTTGGACTCCAAAATCACTGTGAACAGTGACTGCAGCCATGAACTTGAAAGACACTTGTTCCTTGAAAGGAAAGCTATGATAAACCTAGACAGTGATTAAAAAGCAAAGACATCACTCTACTGACAAAAAGTCTATATAGTCAAAGCTATGGTTTTTCACATCCATTTATGGATGTGAAAGATAAAGACGGCTGAGTGCTGAAGAATCGATACTTTTGAGTTGTGGTGCTGGAGAAGACTCTTTAGAGTCCCTTGGGCTGCAAGAAGATCAAACCAGTCAATCCTGGTTCAGGAGATGAACCCTGAATATTCATTGAAAGGATTGATGCTGAAGCTCCAATACTTTGGCCACCCGATGGAAAGAGCTGACTAATTGGAAAAGACCCCGATACTGGAAAAGATTAAAGGCAAAAGGAGAAGAGGGTGGCAGAAGATAAGACTGTTAGATAACATCATTGACTTAATGGACATGAATTTGAGCAAACTTCAGGAGATAGTGGAGGACAGGAGTCTGTTGTGCTGCAATCCACCGGATTGAAAAGAGTCAGACATTATTTAGCAACTGAAGAACAACCACCACCACCACCACCCAATAACTGGGACTTTAACTGGCTGAGCACAATTTGTTCATTAGCAAACCCTCTGTGTTTATGTTTGAAATGGAAGTTTTAGGTATATTGTTTCTGGAAAGAGTCAGAGAGACAGAGGGTAATCTCTGGAGGCCTTTCAGATTTAATTACATGTTGCAGTGTGAACTCTGTTCACTGCAGACGAGCCTCACAGGTCACCAGAGAGACCAGCTCATAGCAAAAGCCAGAAGATCAAAATGGAGGCCAATCAAACATAACTTAGGTAAGTTTTTGTTTCTATTTCTAATTATGCTTTATTTCAAAAAAGAAAAAAACGGGGACAAATGCCAAATCAAACAAGATGCCATGAAAAGAGGCATACATGGGCACTGTCCCTGGCTAAGAAGCCCTTATGAGGAGCCCAGCCAGGTGGCAGGACTTTCCGAGGGCAGAGACTGATTAGCAGAGACTTGGGGTGAGAGTGTCAGTGTCCCAGCGACCTCAGGGAGAAGCACTGCAGGCTGAGAGAGCAGTCAAGGGCAAACGTCCTCAGTAAGAAGACCAATGTGGCCAGACAGAAAGAATGGGAGAGGCATGAGCAGGAAATGAAGGTAGAGAGGCTGGTGCAACCAGATGATACAGGCTTCAGGGAACCACTGAAAGGAGGCTCAATTTTATTCTAAGTGAGTGGAAACCCACTGGAAGACGAGTGAGTGGCATAATGGTTTATATTTCAGAACATTGATTCTAGTTACCTTATGGAGGGTGATCCACAAGTGGTGGCAATAGTAAAAACAAAAAAGAGAAGTCACTGCAGTATTTGAGGCAATACTTGATGTGGCGAAGACCAGTGTGGTGACAGCAAGGAGAGGGAGAGGTGGTCAGATGTGGGTTATGTTTTAAAGGTAGGATCTAGAGACTTTGCTTACGGATTGGATGCAGGTAGGGGGTTAGAGAGGAGGTGAGGACTCCAGCTTGTTTTGCCATAAGATTCTAGAATGCATGGTGTTGTTGACTGGGAAGGGAAAGTCAGAGGTGGGAGCAGGGTTTATTTGCTTGTATGTTTTGTGGGAGGAAGAAATCAAGAGATTTGTCTAACAAACTGGACAATGTCAGTAGATTCAGGCAAATGGATGTAGTTGATGAAGAAGTGACAAAACCCACCTATGATTGTGATATTGAGAAAAAAGTGGAGGGAATCAAGAGAAATGTCCAGAGTTTGCTTGGGCGGGTGAGTGGATAGTGACACCACAAGCGCTTATGGCTTAAACATCCAAATTTTCAAGCATACCTGAGATATCCAAGTGGATAGTTTTTCAGTGAAAAGACATGAAGCCCAAGGGAGATACCTTAATAGACTGGAGAAATTTAGGGAGACCTCAGCACTGGGAGACCTTCCAGTGAGGGCTGGGAGAGGACTATCTGAGAGTTTGTATGCTGACATGGGAAGAAAGGATGACACACTGGGGGAAAGAGGAGAGACAGCTGATAGGTATCCAGAAGAGAATGCCTGGCAATTCAAACCCTTCTGAGGGTTAATGTAAGGCTACTTCAAGAGAGAGAGAGACAGCAAGAGAGTTAATTGCAAGCAGTTGTGCTTACTTTAGTATTTCGCCTAAAGCTGGTCTTCAAACAGGGATGATGGATGACAGTTTATCTGTGTTTCTCAAGCTATTCTTTGCCCTCCTCTAGATCTACTGATTTGGAATCTTCTGGTGCAGGAGAGGAAATGGGCAGCTTATTTCGATGGTGGACATGAAAGCTTATGAATGATAGTGCTAAGGTTCATGACTTTGGGGAAGGCCGCAGGTCCTCGTGTGAAGCACTGGAGCTGTTCATGCTTTACAGATACTCGGGGCTCCGTACCACTGGCTCATGGATAGACTTGCTTTTAGATCATGTCACAGAAGTTTATATCTTAGTCCAGTAAGCTCTGAACTCATCTGATCATAAGAATCATCTGAGACCTTTGCTAAACACACACATTTCCAAACCAGTTCCCTAGAAATTCTGATTCAGTGATGCCTGGGTCTGTGCATTTAACCAGTAGTCCCCAGGCGATGCTCATGATCCAGCAAGGTTGAGAAACATTGCTTTAGTTAAAGTAATTTTTGTCTCATGTGTGAAAATCTAGGAGCAGATCAGAAGCAAAGGGCAAACAAGCCACCAGCTGAAGAAGCAAAATATTACCCAAAGTCTTCCAGATGTTTCCCTGTTTATGAAGTGAATTCTGGTTTCATTAGCTGCCTTGCTTTCACTTATGCCTCTAGTTGAGTCAAGCATTCAGATAATAAAATACTATACAGAGACAATGATGAGAACTGTCACTTAGATTATCAAAAAATAAACCAACAGACAAAAAGAAGAAGCAAAAAAAGATGGGGGAGGAAGGAAAGTAGGAAATTATATATTCATTTCATTGAAGAATAATTAGAAGAGATTTTTTTAACATAATATCAAAGTTTCTCTGTTCTATGTAATCTCTTCCTCATTCCCACTCCCCAAGTCATTTCTCAGTTCTCTTACAGAGTGATAGATCTTTCCATTAATTCATAATCCATTGCCTGATCACAGTTAAATCTACTAAGTTTTCTTAAATCTACAATGTTTTGTTCCAACATTCCTTCTCCCCCATGAAATATGCTCTTGTGAGTTGATTAAAGTACTCATCTCCTAGCAATATATTGAGTTCTGGGCCAATATGGAGTACTCAGCCATCAAGTTTAGATAGCAAGAGAAGAAGTATTATCTGAATTGATTTGATTCCTAAATTTCAGAGAGCAAGCAGCAACTCTTTTACTAGGAAGGAATTTATCCAAAGTTGCTTTCTAATCTTTCTGAATTTTAAGTGCAGATAGTCAAAGTTTGGAGAGCAAGAGTTGAAGTAACAAGGGATTACCATAATTTACCATCAGTGAACACTATAGCAATGTGGTGTCAAGTATTGTTCATAAGGTAAATATTTGAGATCCAAGTCAAATTTACTTAAGTATTTGAGAGAACACCAAAATACTGTCACCTCTAAAATGTCCTTTTTTTTTCAGTTGAAGCTGAAAACCACACATTGGATTGTTTTAAACATGTGTGAGCATGGAAGGAGAATATAGATGTTTGACAAATTATGGCTCAACACCTTGCCTATGGCACTTGCCCCTACCACACACAGAGACCCCGTGACCTTGAACTTCAGCTGTATTTGAAGACTAAGTGGGTCTTCCATGCAAACTAATCTTAGACTTGGATTTCTATGATGTTTCTCCTTAATCTTCTCCTTTGAAATATCCTTGTAAATACCATTTCTCTCCAATACATACAGTATTACTTACACATATCCAGCTCTGATGTAAAGTATCCTTTATTTAAAATAAGGTAGAGATTGATAAATTATGTAACACATACAGTAAAAAAAATATTCATTTAGTGAGAGTAATAATGTAGATATGTATTTATTGACATGAAAAATCAAAAGCATATCATTTGGAAAAAGATACTTTACTGTTAACATACATATATATAACTCATAATAAAGATTTTCAAATATATTTGCCTATTGTTAATGTCTAGCTTGTCTAGATAGTAAGATTCTGAGCATTATAAATTTTCTCTATCCTTTTTAAAATTTATATGATTTTTACCTTTTATGTAATTGCTTATAAAGTAAAATAACTATTTCTATTCAAACATTAAAATGAAGATTTCCTTGGGCTAAATTTTCACATTGACGTCTACAAAAATAGGAAAAAGCTAATGATGTTGAGATGATGAACTCCTTCCGTCCCATCTCTTAGTTAGAGTATGTGCAGAAAAAATTTAAGAAGCTCGCATGCTCACTGTTGATTATATTACCTACACATTGGTCTGGTCTTGAAGTACAGTATTGTGAGAGACAACCAAAGATATGCAGCACAGTTTCTCCCCACACGGCTGAGTCTGTACAGGAATGAATAGATGTATGAGTGTTTCTTCAACTACAGAATGATAATGATAAAAAAAATCTAGCTCCTGGAGTTGCTATAATGATTCAACAGGTAAATATTTTACAATATGCTCTATAAAAATTGCTAGATCAGACTTTTTTCTGTTGCTTATAACATGACTGAGAGGGAAGCAACACAGTGAATCAGACACCCACACTTATCTCAGGAAAAAAAAAGTGTAAATTACTGTGTTAATTGGTCTTAAGAGAAAAATTAGTGCATTAATTAGTCTTAAACATAAAAAAGGCCAAACAAGTTTACAGAAAAACTGAGTGTTGAAGAGACAGCCTTGGATCAGAAGGAATCAGACTTACAGTTATTAGAACTCATGTTTCTTTTTTTCATAATTCTTTTTCCTTTTTTAAGCTGATAAGATATTGAAATGTTAAAAAGGAATCACAGTAAAAAAAATTAAAGGTAAAACCAAAAAAATTAAAAAAAAAGAAATCCATTGGAATATGTATGCAATGTATATCCATATTTTTCCATCAAACAGAAGTTAGATACACAGAGAGGTGGAAAATGAATAGAGATACAGAGATGAAGTGAGAGTATGGATTGATTTGGCTTCATCTACTTGGTGACCACTAGACTGTTGAGATCCAACCAGTCCATTCTGAAGGAGATCAACCCTGGGATTTCTTTGGAAGGAATGATGCTAAAGCTGAAACTCCAGTACTTTGGCCACCTCATGCAAAGAGTTGACTCACTGGAAAAAGACTCTTGATGCTGGGAGGGATTGGGGGCAGGAGAAGAAGGGGACGACCGAGGATGAGATGGCTGGATGGCATCACTGACTCGATGGACGTGAGTCTGAGTGAACTCTGGGAGATGGTGATGGACAGGGAGGCCTGGCGTGCTGTGATTCATGGGGTCGCAAAGAGTCGGACACGACTGAGAGACTGAACTGAACTGAACTGAGACTGTTGATAAATTTCCCAAATTTTATAGAGCATTGCAGTGAATTATCACCATGAGGGCATTTTAATGTGAGATTTAAAAAATCAATATTTTTATTTTATCTCTTCACTCACAAATTTAACTCCTAAAATTTTTACTTGCAGTAGGCAATATGGCTTGACCCAAAGTACATGATGTCTATTTTTCAGCTTCCAGGGGTCCCATTTTTGACATTTTTGAGACCATAAACCATGAGAAACATAAATCAATAATAGTAAGTATAGAATGATTGGTTAACAAGATACGTGAATGTTTCTCAAGGTTTCCTAAAGACTTGAATGGCTTTAGAGCCACTTCCACTAATTTAGAGTTTAGAATAATAGAGAATTATAAAATGTATTTTCATTTTTAATCCTTGTTGTACATTACTAAATATAAAAAATAATTGATATGGTACAGTTATTTCCTGCCATTACTTCAAAGTTCTCTCTTTCTGCTTTTTGCAGTTTTTTATGCTTCTGTCATTTTGGATGTCAGAAGGAAGCCTAGAGTTACAAGAACAATAGGTTATGTAAAGGTAGCTGATTCTGAAGAAGACTCAGCTTATAAGTTCAAAGAAGAAGATAAGGTTAACCCTTTAGTGTTCTCATTGATAACATTTTCATTATTCTGTATGCTACTGCCAATTTTTGATTTTTCTTAATGTTTGAAACTCTAGATCTCTGATATTTATTTCCAGATTCTTCATGTATTTCCAGATTCTTCATGATTTGAAATCAGATCTCTTTTTATGTGTACATGCATGCTAAATCGCTTCAGTGGTGTCTGACTCTTTGCAACCTCATGGACTATATATAGCCTGCCAGGCTCCTCTGTCCATGAGCTTTTCCAGGCAAGAATAATGGAGTGGGTTGCCATGCCCTTCTCCAGGGGATTTTCATGACCCAGGGATCAAACCTTTGTCTCTTACATCTCTTGCATTAGCAGGCATGTTTTTTTACCACTGAGCCACCTGGGAAGTCCATCTCTTTTTGTAGTTATGTTCAAACTACCATACAATTGCGCTCATTTCACATCCTAGCAAGATAATGCTCAAAATCCTTCAAGCCAGGCTTCAACAGGACATGAACTGAGAAATTCCAGATGTCCAAGTTGGATTTATAAAAGGGAGAGGAGCCAGAGATCAGACTGCCAACATCCACTGGATCATAGATAAAGCAGGGGAATTCGAGAAAAGCATCTCCTTCATTGACTATGCTAAAGCCTTTGACTGTGTGGATCACAACAAACTGTGGGAAATTCTTAAAGCAATGGAAATACCAGGCCACCTTATCTGTCTTCTGAGAAACCTGTATGCATGTCAAGAAGCAACAGTTAGAACTGGACATGGAGCAACAGACTGGTTCACAATTGGGAAAAGAGTATGTCAAGGCTGTATATTGTCACCCTGCTTATATAACTTCTGTGCAGAGTACATCATATGAGATGCCAGGCTGGATGAATCACAAGCTGGAATCAAGATTGCTGGGAGAAATATCAACAACCTCAGATATGCAAATGTTATCACTCTAATGGTAAAAAGTGAAGAGGAAATAAAGAGCCTTTTGATGAGGGTGAAAAGGGGAGTGAAAAAACTGGCTTAAAACTCAACATTCAAAAAATTAAGATCATGACATCCAGTCCCATCACTTTATGACAAATAGAAGGGTAAAAAGTGGAAACAGAAATAGATTTTCTTTTCTTGGGCTCCAAATCACTGCAGACGATGACTACAGCCACAGAATTAAAAGATGTTTGATCCTTGGAAGAAAAGCTATGACAAAGCTAGACAGCATATTAAAAGGCAGAGACATTACTTTGCCAACAAAGGCCTGTAGAGTCAAAGTTATGGTTTTTCCAGTAGTCAAGTAAGGATGTGAGAGGTGGACCATAAAGAAGACTGAGCACCAAAGAACTGATGCTTTCAAACTGTGGCGCTGGAGAAGACTCTTAAAGTCCCTTGGTCTGCAAGGAAAGCGAACCAGTGAATCCTAAGGGAAACCAACACTGAATATTCACAGGAAGGTTGACAGTGAAGCTGAAGCTTCAGTACTTTGGCCACCTGATGTGAAGAGCCAATTCACTGGAAAGGACCCTGATGCTGGGAAAAATTGAGGGCAAGAGGAGAAGGGGACGACAGAGGATGAGATGGTTGGATGGCATCATGGACTCAATGGACATGAGTTAGAGCAAACTCTGGGAGATAGTGAAGGACAGGGAAGCCTGGTGTGCTGCAGTTCATGGGGTCATGAAGAGGTGAACACAACTTAGTGACTGAATGTCTGAACGACGTATAAATTTTTAAGCATTTCAAAAAGCACTGCCAAGTATTACTCAGGGGCTCGTAATGTGACCCCATGGACAGTAGCCTGCCAGGCTCCTCTGTCCGTGGAATTCTCCAGGCAAGAATAGCCATTCCCTTCTCCAGGGGGTCTTCCCAATCCAGGGATCAAACCCAGGTATCCTGCATTACATGTGGATTCTTTACCATCTGAGCCACCATGGAAGCTCAATGGAGGCATAAATACAATAAAGGAGATATTTTTCAGAAGCAATATACCAAGCCATGAAAGGTTAAGCAATAAACTTAGTGAAAAATGAAAAAAAAAAAGAGAATTGATTATATGATGGATTGAATTGTATCCCTCAAAGATATCTGTAGTAGTCCTAACACCCAGTGTATCATGTTGTGACCTGATTTTGAAGTAGAGTCATTGTAGATACAATGAGTTAAGTTCAAATGACGTCACAATAGCAGTAGGTCATAAAAGTAGCCCCTAATTCAATAGGACTGGTATCCTTAAAGAAAGAGAGACATAGGATGATGCCAGGTGATTCCCAGGAAGAGACTGGCATGATGCAGCTGCAAATCAGGAGGACTAAAGATTGACAGCAAACCACCAGAAGCCAGGTGACACCAGGAAGGAATTCCTGAACTCTTTTAGAGGGAGCAAGGCCCTGCTGACACCTTGATTTCTGCTCTTTGGCTCCCAGAACTGTGAGACAATAAATTTCTTTTGTTTAAAGCAAAAAAAAAAAAAAAAAAAGGCAGCAGTTACGTTTTCTGTCTGAACCATAATGCAGGGTGTCTGTGGCCACCACCCCATTCACCCGCCACCCTGGTCAGCAGAAAGCCTACGAGCAGGGGAGTAGAGAATCTGAAGCAACTTCACCCTGGCTTGGGGAGATTCAAGATACACACTTTGCAAGGTGTGACTTTTGAGCTGAAACTTGGAAAATAATGTTCTGAGATGGGGAAGACATGGACAGAAGGACCTCCGGAGTAGGAAGCTGCGTACTCTAGTGTGAACACGTAATTATGAGGCTAAATTTGGAGCACTTTGAGAGAGATATCATGTATGTGCGTGAGTCTGTTCACAGTGTAATTTTTTAAGAATATAAAAGTGGTGGCGAGATAGGGTACTTGGGGAGACCATGGAGGAACTTAAGATTGCAGCTTTTTTTTCTTCCTTTCTCTGTCACTTCTCTCTTGGAAGGCAAGTAACATAATCAAAGTTTTGCTAATGTTGCATGAGATGGAGCACCATCAGTTGTTCAAGGGTGAGTAAACTGCTAATCTAATGCTGAACAGCAGAAACTTGTTTTATGACTGTAATGGACAAGAATTCAGGCACACAGGATAAAAAATATGTTAACTGAGTGAAAGTTGCTCAGTCGTGTCCAACTCTTTGTGACCCCATGAACTATATAGTCCATGGAATTCTCCAGGCCAAAATACTTGAGTGGGTAGCCATTCCTTTCTGCAGGGGATCTTCCCAACCCAGGAATTGAACCCAGGTCTCCTGAATTTCAGGATTCTTTACCAGCTGAGCCATCAGGGAAACCCAAAGATATATTAAGTCAATGTCATTTTTTACATGGGCCAGTTCTTAACCATAGCCACATTTTAAATGCCTATGTGTCTCTTCCCCAAGTTAACTAAAATGAGCAGTGACTCACTGACCATCAAAGGGATTCATAAGCTTTAAAAAATGAGCCATTAATTAAGTCTTCTCTGTATCAGCTTCAAATTGATTTTTCTAATCTTGGCTGACTCTTACATATGCAAGCATGAAGCAAGAGAATCACCATTTTCCTTAAAAAAAGAAATCGCCAAATCAGAACTGGTTTAATTCCAACATGATTTGGCAAATTAAAGAGAGTTAGAAATAAAGAAGGAGTATCACTGAATGTGAGGATAAAAAATTAACAGTTTGGTTTTATTGAGGATGATTCCAAATTGGCTTATTTTAATCTTATATTCCAACCAAGGCAACAAGTTCATGTGAAACCAGTTCCTGGTATGAAATTCCTTCATTTGGTGTTATTTCCAATTTCCAAGGGCCGTCCTATGAAGTGTGGATGGGGAGTTTTCTGTTGAAGTGCTCTGAGTATTGCTTGTTACAAAATTATAACTTAATAAAGACTCATCTCCAAATTTCAAAACCAAACTTAATGCTCATTACCTAAGCCTCACCATAAACCTATACATTGAATCATTCCCATTTTACTGACAAAGAAACTGAGTCCTAGATTTAATTCTCAATTATCCTAGGAGGACAACGCACATTTCTCTGTCATAAGAAGTCTAAGGTGCTGCTGTTTTGTTTGCTCTTTTTTGGTATATAGTCCTTAAAATGTATTTCCTAAAAGATCTGTTTACTGTCTGTCTTCCCCATTAACATAAGTACCCCAAAAGGAGGGGACTATGTCTGTCTTGCTCAGGGCTCCATGCCCAAAGCTTAGGACAGTGTCTGGAAAACAGAAGGTTCTCAATATCTGTTGAATAGGTAGGGGTGTATTACAAAATGTCTTTTAAAATCAATTTGTCCTCTAGCTACTTCAGTTTTTCCTACTATTTGGATGTTTAGCATTAATCAAATGGGTCTTTATACCTAGATACCCATTAACAGGTTTTATCTCTAAAGAAAAGCAATATAAACAAAAGTTTGGATAGCTTTGCTTGCTCTCCACACTGCAGGAATGAGCAAATTGGTGTGTGTATTCTAAAGTTTCCATGAGACCTGAGTTTGCATGGAGATGTAATTACTATGGTGATACTAGGCTCACACAGCTACAGCTGGGCTTATGGGAGGAGAGACTCTGAAAGCTTTGGTTGGATTCCACTTGTCTGAAGATTGCTGGCACGGCCCCACCATCCCTTTTAATCCTCCCTTTGAGCTGATCTGTCTTGAAGGAGGAAAACTAAGCAAGGAGTAACAGCTTTCTGTGGTTGAGTATGAGAAATAAGATCACAAGGCAACTGTGCATTTCCAAATTGTAGAAAGAGACTCTATCTCAAAACATAAGCCTGGAGTAATTAATTTTTCACTAGGAATGATCTTGAATCCTTTTATTATCAATGAAATCCCCAATCACAGTTGTGTATGAATTTAGCAACAAACATAAGTTTTAGTTTAGTTTCACTCTATCTTGTTTTTTTTTCAGTCTCAGCTTTGCTTTCTGAAACTGTCTTCCAAAAGGTCAGAAAGGTCTATATGTGATTTTTTTCACGTGCAGAAAGGAGAAAAACACCGAAGGACTTGTGTCTTGAAACAAGTTTAGTGCCTACTGGCTGAGTCCCGTAAAACATAGAGAAGCCACTAATGGTGGGCTGAAAATATAGAACTCTGCACCTTTACTTCAGTTGGATTCGTGTATTTAATTTATTTAGCCATCTGAACAAGGGAATTTAATCTGTTTATGTGCTCACTTAGGGATGTGCCATGATCTATGTGCAAGGGGAATATTTCACCGATTAATTCATGTCTGAAGGCAACATTCGCCTTTCTTCCTGTGGTCATCTGCCTTCACTAGTGTAGATAATACACATGATACTCTAAACCACATGCCAGGGACTTGCTAAGCACTTTACCAGTAATGTCTCACAACCACCTTCCAAGTTTTCTATTTTTATGATCTCAACTTTACAAATGAGACACTAAGGCCAAGAGAGATTAATTTCTCCCAAGGTCACCCACTTATTAAGTGCTAAAGCAGAAATTTTGGTGCATTGAGTTCCAGAACTTGGGTCTATCATCATGATTTTGCACTGCCCTGTCTTTCTAAGCATGTATTGCTCAGAAATGGGGCTTGTCTAGTACCTGTACCAAAAGGACACTGGAGAGATGATTCTCTTTGGACAGTGACAACGATCTATTTAAAGCTTTTACTTCTGTTGGCTCATCATCATCTCTAGCTAATAAAGCATGACTCCCCTCAAAACATGTTTTGTCTCTCTGGCTCATCAAAGGAATAACTTATAAGACACAACTTATAATATAACAGCAAATATGTCTTGCTAAGAAAAGTAGGGCTGTCAACACAATCAAATACACTCAAGTTGATAGCTTAATTTTGCTGTAAAAATTTAGAAGCCAAAATCCCTGCATTTGGGCTCAGGATACCTATATTCTGATTCTAGCCCTCTAACTTTGGGAACTTATCCCTCCGGAGCCTCAGCCTCATTTATTCATATGTACAATGAGGAATAATACTTGTTCTGCTGAGTTTCCTTTAGTTACTATGAGGAGAAAGAACTTCCAGCAACAGCACACACCAAAGCTTAGATCAAAGTGCCATTCACTCAGCCATTCACATAACAAATAATTTCACTGAGAGTGCACCCTGTGTGGGCACCAGGCTATGTCTTGGGGCTACAAAGTCTTCACCTTGAGGGAGGGATATTCTGAACTGAAACTCAGTTTGGCTTGTGGAGTGGTCAACAGCATGAACTTTATTGGATTTCTTTCTAGGACTCAGTATGTATTAATATAAACAGAACTGAATATTTTGGAAAGTTCTGCATCTCTCACCTTATATTTGGCTGCAGAATGCGTGGAAACTAAAACAGAAAACCAAGCAACCGAAGAGGAATGAATGGAGCCCAGCCTGGATGGGGGGCACATCACAGGCGATCTTGACTGTCAAGAGAGCTGCAGTTCCCATGACAGCAGCGCGGTTGCTCTGTGATAACAGAAGGAAAACATTACCCTACCTGAGCTCCGTCCCGGTGCTATATGGCCCCGATGGTTCTGCCCTCCATGAACACCTGCTCAGATCTGAGACTAGCCAGTTGGTCCGAGTGCCTGGTGTTTATGGGGCGGTGGAGGGACAGGGGCAGGCATAGGCTTGCTCCATGGAAGGTGTTAACTTCTGCCACCCATAGCCCTTCTGAAACCCTTCTGTTTCCTCCCATTCAGAGGCATGCCTTTTTATGGGCTAGATGAGTTTTCTAATATCTGTGAAGTTCGTGGGACGATAACCACCACCATAAACATATAGGTTGGCCAACTTAATTGGGAACAGGGCCCTGCTCTCAGGAGAGCTGCTCTTAAGAGTTCAATACTCTAAAGATGCCATCTTGCAATTCATAACAACATGATCCTCGACTTTGTTTTATACAAGAAGTCTGATGGGACAACGGGGCTTGTATTGGATCTTGACAGGTTTTTCACACAAGGAAGCTTCCTGCTTCCACTTTGTGACACACTCTTAGTCTCCTCCTCTCCACTTTCTGGAGCACTGGGTCTTCCCCAGCCTCTTTCAGCTCCCACCCAGCAAGTACCTCAGGCAGGGAACTGGGTACAAGAATGGGGGCAGCTGGGGTGTCACATGACGACCAAGGCAGACAGAAGGCTCACCGAGGTGAAGGACAGGAGGAATTCTGCAGGCAGTAGGCTGAGCATGCGCACGTGCATATGCATGCTCTGTGGGCAGGTCCCTGGAGGTCCATGAGAGTCTGCGCCCAACTCAGGGTATTCAGGTGCCCAAGGGGCATGCTGTTAACTAGGAAATTAACACCAAGGCAGATCCAAAGAGACCAAAAAAGAAAAGAAACGTTTTCTATTTTAATATCTTCCACAGCCCTGTTTGCAACAGAGCCTTGTACTTTCATTTTGTGCTGGGCCTCCTTAAACTATGGAGGGGCCCTGCTGGGAAGCTCAGATTCCAAGAGTAAAGGCTGATTCACTTTTTAACACTCATAGATTAAAACAAAACAAAACAAAACAAAACAAAACAAAGAGCTAACCAAAAGGACCCATCTCCCCAGTGAAGGGGAAAGGGAAAACAGAGGGAAAGTTACATTTACTAATGCCCTTCCCAGGCTGGAATGAGGCTGATACTTAAATGACACCATCCTTTAAATCCCCGCAGAGAATCCGGTGGGGAGGGTGGAGGATGGATTAGCTTCATATTCAAGATGAAGGAACAAAGGCTCAGAAAAGTTAACTGACTTCCCTAAGAAACTGAGTTGGCGTCTGATGCAGGGTCAGAATGCAAACCTGGGTTGCTGGGTTCAAAAGCCCACAAGCTCTGTGTTCCCAGACCTGGATACAAAGTTATTGTAAAAGGAGAAAAATGTCATGGACCTCAGCTCAAATCATCCTTATTATGATGTCACTTAAATGTATAAGAATGTAAACCTCGGTATTAACTTTTTAGCTTTAATATAAAGTTCTCATGTTAAATACAAAGGAAACTACACAATCAACTAAATTTAAATTAGCTTTTTAGCTTTAATATAAAGTTCTCATGTTAAATACAAAGGAAACTACACAATCAACTAAATTTAAATTAGCAACAGTAATGTAATAGATGGTGTTTTGCTCAAAGCTAATTAAATTCAAATTAAATTTGAGTTTATTAATATTGAACTTAATTGTGGAAAGATGTATGTTCATGGCTTATTCAATATTTAATTTCTAAATTTGACTTTATCCAGACATAGGGAATTCTTGAACACAAAAGCATATAGTATAAAATCATATTAATAATTCAAAGGTGTTTTATTATTTTATTTCATTATTATTACTGTATTTCCAGTTGAAGTTTATCCGACCTTATGTTTAAATATCACCTCTCTTGATGGTGAGTTGTTTGGTCACATAAAATCATACTGTTCATTTAAAGATAAATTTATCATGACAATATTAAGAAATCTGTTCCAATTATTTCTGGACTAGGAATTAGAACACCTTATTGCACATTAACCACAACACTTTCTGCTAATGAAACATTGTAAATAGTTGAATGGAAATGACAATGCCTACTAACCAACAGGTATGGAGATATTTCAATATTTTAACATCTGGTTATGGTTGCACCATACTAGCTCAGTATTAGCCATGACTATTACAGAAGCTTACTCTGCCCTTGGCCATGGCCTTCCCAATCATTGCTTATCAAAGAAAGTATGTAAATATGTGTTCTTATGTTCCTATAGTGTGTAGGATTGTGTGTGCTGAGTACATACATAAAGATCTATAAATATATGTTTGTGAATATGTGTATATGTACGTGTCAGGAAATTTCTGAGCCTGGAGGGAAAATATGAAGCCTCATATTTTATCCTTGTTATTGAAGATATTTGCATATAATGTTGCATTCAGTTCAGTTCAGTTCAGTTGCTCAGTTGTGTCCGACTCTTTGTGACCCCATGAATCGCATCACGCCAGGCCTCCCTGTCCATCACCATAACCTGGAGTTCACTCAAACTCATGTCTATCGAGTCAGTGATGCCATCCAGCCATCTCATCCTCTGTCATCCCCTTCTCGTTCTGCCCTCAATCCCTGTCAGCATCAGAGTCTTTTCCAGTGAGGCAACTCTTCGCTTGAGGTGGCCAAAGTACTGGAGTTTCAGCTTTGGAATCATTCCTTCCAAAGAAATCCCAGGACTAATCTCCTTTAGGATAGACTGGTTGGATCTCCTTGCAGTCCAAGGGACACTTAAGAGTCTTCTCCAACACCACAGTTCAAAAACATCAATTCTTCGGCGCTCAGCTTTCTTCACAGTCCAACTCTCACATCAATACATGACTACTAGAAAAACCATAGCCTTGACTAGACGGACCTTTGTTGGCAAAGTAATGTCTCTGCTTTTGAATATGCTATCTAGGTCGGTCATAACTTTTCTTCCAAGGAGTAAGTGTCTTTTAATTTCATGGCTGCAGTCACCATTTGCAGTGATTGTGGAGCCCAAAACAAATAAAGTCTGACACTGTTTCCACTGTTTCTCCATCTATTTCCCATGAAGTGATGGGACCAGATGCCATGACCTTTGTTTTCTGAATGTTGAGCTTTAGGCCAACTTTTTCACTCTCCTCTTTCACTTTCATCAAGAGGCTTTTTAGTTCCTCTTCACTTTCTGCCATAAGGGTGGTGTCATCTGCATATCTGAGGTTATTGATATTTCTCCCGGCAATCTTGATTCCAGCTTGTGCTTCTTCCAGCCCAGCGTTTCTCNGTTTTATCATCCATCTTCCTGCTTCTCTCTGTGTTACTATTATCTCATCTATTTTCTCCAGATATGGACCTTTAAAACACCTGCTGACTTCACTTGCCCTCTGTGTGAAGCCTTTTATGAATCTCAATTTTTTTCCAGTTACTGATATTACACAGAATTACATGATATGAGCTCACTGCTTTAATTATTTAATTTAAATTATTACCTGTCTATTTATTATTAGAGACTGAAGAAAGCCCAGGGACAACTTAACGAAAAACAGTCCAGGAACTAAAAAAAAACAAAACCCTTTTAAAACATTCTTATTCAAAAGCCTGGCTGCTTCCCTCATATCCTACCTTTGTGCAATTGCACCTTTGTTCCAATGAACTTTAGGAGCATCTCAAATAAAAGTTCGTTTTTCTTTCCTAACCTTTCCCAAATCAGGAAATTGATTCATTCATTCAATAAAAAAGCTATTGGGCACAAATTAAGATCTAGTTGACAGAAGTATCATAGTGAACCATAAAGATAAAAACATTACCTTCATACAGTCAATAGATTTTTTGTCTTTTTGCTCCCAAATCTCTATAGAGTAAATCATCCTAAATCACACAATTCAACTTATGTTGCTTCATTGTCCACAGTACTTACTGACTTTCTATTTTTACCAAATAAAACATAGAACCTCAAACCCTACCATTTGCCCTAAGCATCCTCATGCTGTCCCCCAAATACTCCTTGCATGCTAAAACTTCATGATTCAGACATTTCCTCTTCTATGATCCATGGAGGGACTAGGGGCTGGGGGTGGGTATTACCATCTTCAGATACCTCATGATGCTGGAATTAAATTTGTCCTTTTCAATATGGTCTCTTTCATTTATCATTTTCCTTGAATTTGATTCATATTTCTCAGGGAATTTACATCATTTGTTTCTATAATATAGATATTTATAGCCTTAATCTTCATAACACATAAACTTTCAAATGCAGTTAATATGGTTTTCAATTTTTTCAGTCATTCTTCACATTTGGGCCTCTAATAGAGCATGAAATATAGATAGTTCTTAATAAACTGTGAATGAATTACTCCACCAATGTTATGTAATATTTGTAAATTCTTTAGGTTTACTTCTCTAAGACCATACATGGAATTTAGATATAGAGATTAATATAAGTATGATTCAATAAAGTGATATATAAAAGTAAATGGAATTAAAAAACTAGTTTGCATGAAAAATATGAATTTCCCTCAAAATACCTTACATCCTAGGAACAAGGTTGGGACCTAAGGAAAAAAAAAAATGAGCTTATTCATGCAGCAAAGATGCTTCCTGGGACAATAATAGAAGAGCTTGTCTTCTGTATACCAGAAAATTAAATAAATGCTTGAGTGACTGATACTTTGATATAGTAAAGATTTACTTTATAAAATATATCATTCAACATTGTCTCCAGCAAATCTCAAGGGACCACATCTTTTGTTTCCTTTGCAACCAGGAGACAGGCACATTTTAATATTATCCTTGCATTACCTTCATAACAAATGATGGGGATGTTTTAAATAATAAGTCTATAGTCAAGTTAAGCCATTGGACATGTCAGAGTTGACAAGTGAAAATTTATATTCCGGAATTATTTTGTAAAATTACTGCTTTACTTCAGCATGAGTCAGTGTAGTAATTTACTAAGTTGCAGTTAGGCACTGAAGCGCTTAATTTCATTGTTCACTAAATTTCAGTACACTCCTTACTTCTCTAAGGAAAAGACACCAGAAATCTTGGGACCCTTTTGGCTCCTTTCAAGTTCAACAACTCTAGTTGTAGAACATGGTGCAAAATTACACTAAGATGAGGGTTCAGAAAATATCTTCAAACCTTTCTAATGATATGGTGCTCTGTGCACTGAGAAGTGTTGCAAAGCAATGACAGTGAATATCACCACATTTGTGTTCATCATCTTCGGTACTACTCACCAATCTGTTTTTAAGTCATGTGATAGTTTCTTCCTTCTTTAGCCCCAACCTTCCCATTCCTTTCTATTTCAAAAGTAAATGATTTGGGCTTTAATTTTTCCAGGTTCATCTTCCTGGGAAAACTTATTCATCTCTCCAAATATCCGTTCATCCTTCCCGTAAGTATTTGCTGAATACCTACCACATGCATTGATTTTTAATAGGAACTATGGAGGATCAAAAATAAGTAATGCATAGTTATATTTATTCAGGAGGGTAAAAGATAGTTGAATGTTCTTACAAAATAACTTTTACAGAGATTCAGTTAGTATATGTAAACTAGGCAATTGCATTTATTTGGTTTAGTCACTAAGATTTTGATTTGGAAAGTTAATAGTTTAGCTGTCATTGATTTCTTAGACTTAAGAACCAAAATTTTCGTAACCAGATCAGTCTTTTTGTTAACAAAGAATTTTAAATTTACCTAATGTGTAACATGATCCAGCGGATGTTGGCAATTTGATCTTTGGTTCCTCTGCCTTTTCTAAAACCAGCTAGAATATCAGGAAGTTCACGGTTCATGTATTGCTGAAGCCTGGCTTGGAGAATTTTGAGCATTACTAGCATGTGAGATGAGTGCAATTGTGCGGTAGTTTGAGCAGTCTTTGGCATTGCCTTTCTATGGGATTGGAATGAAAACTGACCTTTTCCAGTCCTGTGGCCACTGCTGAGTTTTCCAAATTTGCTGACATATTGAGTGCAGCACTTTCACAGCATCATCTTTCAGGATTTGAAACAGCTCAACTGGAATGCCATCACCTCCACTAGCTTTGTTCGCANGGTAGTTTGAGCATTCTTTGGCATTGCCTTTCTTTGGGATTGGAATGAAAACTGACCTTTTCCAGTCCTGTGGCCACTGCTGAGTTTTCCAAATTTGCTGGCATATTGAGTGCAGCACTTTCACAGCATCATCTTTCAGGATTTGAAACAGCTCAACTGGAATGCCATCACCTCCACTAGCTTTGTTCGCAGTGATGCTTTCTAAGGCCCACTTGACTTCACATTCCAGGATGTCTGGCTCTAGGTGAGTGATCACACCATTGTGATTATCTTGGTCGTGAAGATCTTTTTTGTACAGTCCTTCTGTGTATTCTTGCCACCTCTTCTTAGAATCTTCTGCTTCTGTTAGGTCCATAGCACTTCTGTCCTTTATTGAGCCCATCTTTGCATGAAATGTTCCCTTGGTATCTCTCATTTTCTAGAAGAGATCTTTAGTCTTTCCCAATCTGTTGTTTTCCTCTATTTCTTTGCATTGATCGCTGTGGAAGGCTTTTTTATCTCTTCTTGCTTTTCTTTGTAACTCTGCATTCAGATGCTTATATCTTTCCTTTTCTCCTTAGCTTTTTGCTTCTCTTCTTTTCACAGCTGTTTGTAAGGCCTCCCCAGCCATTTTGCTTTTTAGCATTTCTTTTCTACGGGGATGGTCTTGATCCCTGTCTCTGCATATAATGTTGCATTATCTGCATATAATATTTTTGTTCAGTCATGCTGACTCTGCGACCCCAGCAGGACTCCGGCAGCATGCCAGGCCTCCCTGTCCCTCATCATCTCCCAGAGTTTGCTCAAACTCTGGTCCATAGAGTGAGTGATGCCATCTACCCATCTCATCCTCTGTCATCCCCTTCTCCTCCCGCCTTCAATCTTTCCTGGCATCCCAGTCTTTTCCAGTGAGTCGTCTGTTTGCATCATGTGGCCAAAGCATTGGATCTTCAGCTTCAGCATAAGTCCTTCGAATGAATATTCAGGATTGATTTCCTTTAGGATTGACTGGTTTGATCTCCTTGCTGTCCAAGGGACTCTCATGAGTCTTCTCTAACACCACAGTTCAAAGGTGTCAATTCTTCAGCACATAAGAGGTACACACAAAAAAACAGTACTGAATCTTATGTTACCAGAGCATCTGGTGGGAAATTAGCTTATATATTTACTTCATTATTATTAATATTTTTCCAGTTTGTCCAAAAGTTACTTGGTGCTTACTGTGAGTAAAAAAGTGTTCTAAAGCATTTTATAATATGAATTACTTTAGGGTCTTCCCTGGTGGTGCAGAGGTTAAAGCGTCTGCCTGCAGTGTGGGAGACCTGGGTTCGAGCCCTGGGTCGGGAAGATCCCCTGAAGGAAATGGCCACCCACTCCAGCATTCTTGCCTGGAGAATCCCATGGATGGAGGAGCTTGGTGGGCTACAGTCCACGGGTCGCAAAGAGTCGGACACGACTGAGCCACCTCACTTTCACTTTCACTTTCATAGTTGCTTTAAGTTGCATTTCCCTGTGACAAGAATTGAAAAGAAGTAGTTTGTTTGGGAGGTGACTCCAAGGAGTTTTTGTCAGGTTGGAGAATGGGATGGGGATGGGAAGGAAGCTAGGTGGGTGCATTCAGGAGTGGTTACCACTGTGGGAAGGTGGGCTTGATTCTGTTGGGGCTCTCTGAGAGAGGATGGAAACACCTCAGAATCTCCCCACAGGGGCAAGGAAGCTGGAGTATTTCCTACCCATCTCTTCCTGCAGTAGTTAAAGGGGCAGCTCCCAGGTGCCTTAGCTCCATGGCACTCTGGCCTGCCTCACAGGTGGCTAAGTGGCCAGAGAATCCCTTCCAGAGAGGCCCAGGAGGCTGCAGGAGAGGCTGGTGTTTAGGAGGCGGCGTGCCCAGGGGCCTTAAAGGGGCCACAGCATCTGCTGCCATACTTGCAGCAATACTCTTATTACACACATTTGGCAGAGAGGAAATGGAGATCCAGGTGGTTAGGCACATTGCCCCCAGGTCCTAGAGGCAGTGAGTGCAGAAGCTGGGGTCCTATCCCCTGGTTTGGCCATAGTCTGCCTTCTTCAGTACTATAAAGGGAATCAAAATTAATTTTATCCCTCTGGATATTTTCCCCTAAAATATTCCACTTCATATCATAAAGAGGTCTTAACAATGCATATTTTCTAATTCACTGAAGAAGAAATCTGTTGATGATAATACGTTCTTTCCATTTCTATCACCTCTGAACAAATATTTCTGAATATGCTTCTCCTTTTTCTTGGATGGTTCTTAGATGACTCTCCAAGATAAAGTTTTCAACTTTTCTATTAAGAATGAAGGCAAAATATCTAAAAGGAAACAATAGTAACTCTTTGAGAGAGAGATAGGAATGATGTTACAGTCAAGGGTGGAGTTACATGTCCCAAGGATCAGGGGATGGGACTGGGTAGCTCACAAAGTATAAGTTGTACTATTTACTTACTTGCATAAAAGTAAGAGGGAGAAAGGCTCAGATTCCAGATGATGGGCCTTGATTGGGAGACAAAGTAGTCCTCCTGGGCTTCCTAGTGTCTCCCTCTCCAGGAACAAGGCTGACATGCCTTTTAGTGAACACCATCTGGAGTCATGGAACATAGAGACTCCATGGGTCTATGATGTGGATCAAAGTCCTGAAACTAAATCACGCATTTCAACCTGACTCAGACATGCTCAGAATGGGCCTAGCTCATGCATTTCACATCTGTTTCCTGTGTTCAGTGCTATTTGTCAGATGATGTGACAAAAAGGCACAACAAATGCCCCCAATTGCAAAGAACAACCCACTATTGCAGGAAATGTATTGCAATATTCTCTTGAGTCTGTTCTGACTACAATCCCTTTCCCAACCCCTCCGTGCTTCCAGAGGGACTCCTTTGCCTCAGGGGAGTTTTGTGGCAGAGCAGAAAACTTAAGCTTCTGGAAACAAGTAGTCTGCCTCTTCTGGCCTTTATAAATCCTAAATTGATTAAGAAATTTTCCTGGGTGTCCTTGAGACAAAGAACTGAAAGGGGTGTATCTTCAAGAGCTAAAGGAAAGAAGCAGAGAGGTACTCCCCACCAACCAGGAAGCAACTGGAGGTATGGAGTTCTTGGGGAAACAGGTACCTGTAGGGTCTCGGGAACTAGAATTTCAGCCTCAGAAAAGATTCTGAGCCTCATGCGTGGTCCCCAAACTCAAAGCCACCATACTGTATCCCAGTGATTGCAACCAAAGGGATGTGAGAGACCCTTCCTTCCCCCCAAATTTCAAACACAAGTGTCTCAGATTCTTAGAAAATCTGGAGAGAAGTCACAGTAGCATCTAAAAATGATGCTGCTCAGTAGGGTGAGGGTGAGGGTGAGGGCAGTTTTAAAGATATTTTTTACTGCTTGAATTTGTTAAGTGTTTCATACTCAGCACTGAATAACAGCTAATATTTAATGTGCATTTCAGTGTTCTACACTGAACAGAGTTAAGTACTTTGCATGAATATCTCATACAATCTTCCCAGCAGCTCAGTGGGTTTGATGATTTTGCTTTCCCCATTGCACAGATGAAGAAAATGAGGCTGAGAGAGTCTGTGACTTAGCTCAAGCTAAGGCCCTATTGAGTGAGATGTGACCCAGGCCAGCTGACAAAAAGTCTGTGCGTTTAACTCAATGCTGTAAGTCTAGATCATAAAATAACTAGGGCATCATACCTGAGAGTACATGGGTAAAGTTTAAATTCAGCGTTTCAGCTATAAATTTGCAGTACTTTGAAAGAAAGAGAGACCAATGAAGGCTGCAAACAGGAATTTCAGCACCATGAAGGCTGAAAACTTGGTTGATTTTGTTCAACAGTTCATCCCAGGTGCCTAGAATAGCACCTGGCTCATAGTAGGAACTTAATATTTGACAAATGAATGAACGAATGAATGAATGAATGAATGCCTTTTATGATGAGAGGGCTTTTGAGAATCCAAAGGAAAGTCATTTAGGGTGGGGTAAACCCCACTTTGCTAAATCACTTTGAAATGTTTAGGGATCTGTATGACTGAACACTTCACACATTTCCAAAATGGGTTCATTATCCTTGCTTGTCTCCTCTACCAAGCCCTGATCACTTTAGTGAAGGGGAAGGAATTCTTCCTGATTCTAGAATGCAAATAGACTCCATCAGCAAAGTAGTATTTTGGGTAGAGTAGAGATAAGCCGAGGTAAATACATAGATTAATGACAACAGATCCATATGTTTAGCATAGACTTATGTTTTGATTGTCGGTAAGCATATAACTGCTCATTATGTCTTCATTAAAGAGTTTCAAGGGATCCCAGGATGAATTATAAAGATTAAAAATAAAGCAAAGCAAAGAGCTTTTTAGATCTACCTCTCAGAACATAAAGACTCTTCTTAGAAGGAGATGGTGGCTTGACTCTAGAATTCTCATAAAACAATCTAAGACAAAGAGAAGTCTATAATAGGGAGTTTTTAGAGTAGAAAATACAAGGATGTAAATTCAAGATTCAGTTTTAATTAACACTGTAAGGCTATATAGCAATGTGTTCCAGAGATTCTGACAAGGTATTTATTTCTCTTTTACTACTGGGGCAAGTCAGCCCCAGAGCACTTAAGGGATTTTCCCTAGGATAGCAGATCCAAGCCTCCTAATACCATCCTCAAACCTATGGAGAGACAGATCGAAGGAGAAATCACCTATTAATATCCTAGGACAGTCTGCAACCAAAATTAATGGTGAAATGGAAAAGTATATACATACTGCTCATTTCCTATATGAACTCAAGCGACCTTCTGGCTGCTCTAAATGAGAAGTCTGATGTTTCCCTTGGCAGTATTGCCGGGGAGACAAGATAAATTGGAATTCCTAAGATGATCTGGGATACTTATCAGTGGAAATAGCTTCAAGGGAAATGTCTGCTTTCTATCTCTTGAAAATTAAGAAACCACTGACAGGAAGAAATTTTGGTATTTGATAATAAGAAAGCAGCATATACCATGACATTCTAGGGCATATATGCTCAGTGTAAATAGAAATCGGTCTGCATAGCAACTGAGACTCACTGAAACATGACTGCCTGCCAGCTCTTGCCTTAGCCACCTGCAGCTTGGCCCCTCTGTCTACCCAGAGCTGCAGCACAGTTAGGTCAAAGGCCCACTGTGCTGTTTGTGTCCACTGGGGCCATTGTTAGTGGAAGTGACGTGAAATCGCTCAGTCGTGTCCGACTCTTTGTCACCCGTGGACTGTAGCCCACCAAGCTTCTCCGTCCATGGGATTCTCTAGGCAAGAATACCGGAGAGGGTTGCCATTACCTTGATGTAAAAACTGGCACTTCTCTGACATTTGTTCCAACACCAAGTAGAGCAAGGGAAAGAAATGTTGGTAGTGACTCTCAGTATCCAGGAATATAGTTTACAATGACAGAGGATCTGTTCCACTTTCTGGACCTCAGGGTAATATCCCCAGCTGCCCCCACTGGGGCTGCCTATGGGAGTGACGCTGGCAATGCTCCACATAGAATACGTAAACTTTTTGCTTCTTTCTCAACGTCAAATGTAATCCTGAATGGAAAACACTCATTTTACTTCCTCGCTTTTCTAAGACTCTGGGCTAAAAATTCCAGCATGTTTTTCTGCTGTAAGATTTTAAACTTTTACTGGTTTGGGAGGTGTCAGGAAAGGTACAGAAGAACCCTTGCTTTCAGTACCAGCTTCAAAAATGTTGTGCTCAAAGCAGGAAACTCAAAAGCATCAAATGCAAATGCTATTTTGATTAAGACAAATCTTTTGCACTTGTGTTTCCATGTGAATTCCGATGGCAGGATTAACATTAATTACATAGAGAAAGATCTCCTCTCTGTGGAGGTGAAACAACTCTGCCTGTTTTCAGAGAGAATGGCCAGCATGTGCTGCACAAATGGGCGATTACAGTGGCCTCTCTGAAACACTAATCTGACTGTGCCAGTCTCCTGTTTAAAACCTTGCACTGGCTCTCTTTGACATTAGTGAATTGTCATCAAGATTCTAGCAAGGCACAAAAACCTAACTTAAAATGGTTTAGGTAAAAAGTATGTCTATTGGCTTATGTGGCTAAAAATCCCAAGGTATCGGTCAGCTTCCAGAAGGACCCAGGGGTTCGAACGATCCTGCCAAGAATTCATCTTTCTCAGGGCAGGGGCAGCAGGGAGGGGAGCTCGGCATTAAGGGTACAGGTTTGGAGACAGCTGAGCTGCGTAAGTGCCGACCTGGAGGGCCAGAGCCTGCTTTCAGGGATTTGCCTTCTTATGTTCGCACCTTAGGCATCTTGCTGGTGTCAAGACCCTGAGACATCTCCACCTCTCAGCTCTTATTTTCACATTAACTTCTTTTTCATGTGAGTTCTTCCCCTGCAGTGACCATAAGGTCCAGGCATAATTCTGTCATTTTAGTAAACTTTTCCCTTTCCACATATGCCTCCTTCAAAGCACTTTTCTTGTAAATTCAAGAAAGAACAATTCAAGAATCTGGCTCTGATTAACCTGGGTGTGGCAGAATCATTTAATACTATGTGGTCCCCCAATTATTTCCTTTTCTTCCTGGACATACAAGTTAGCTAACCTACATTTCCCAGGTCACTTACATCTCAGTTGGGTCATTATAGTGATCTCCACATACCCTCTGTCTCCACTCATTGACTGGTTGGAACAGATGACTTAGCAGATGGCTCTAGGGTCCCAGAGGATTCCGAGGTCCCAGGATATGACAGAGCCACTGTTGGAGGGAGCCTGGATCTCTGGGTCACCAGGGATGGAAGAAATCATCCTGATGAGACACTTGGTAATGAATGCTTGTGTTGGGTTTTTTGTGAGTGAGAAACCAAACACTGAAATTTCAGGATGTTTGGTACTAAAGTTAGTGATTTTTGTCCCATTTAATCCACTGGGTATGTGCTTGTTCATGAACACATTACTGTTGTTAGAAAGGATGGGGTATTCTGACCAGCTAAGCCTGGGTCATGTGTACATCTCTGGGGCTATGGGTTAAATAGTGCCCTGCCCCAAACCACATGGATGTAGAGTGAGGAAGGAACATTTCTGTAGAGGACAATCAAGATGCTGTTACCAGAATAGAGAGGGGAGATGTTGGACAAACAGACAAACCGGAAGTCCACTACAGACCTGCACAAAACCCTTAGGGTTGCTTCTGTGATGTTATGCTATAAGAATGCCTAATTATGTTATCAAAAACATGAAATCCTTCAAAGCAGGGGTGAACATCATCATCGCTTCATCCCAAACACTGAGCATAGCCCTTCCACCTGGAGGAAATAGGCAGATAAATGAAGAAAGGAATATAGTCCACCTATCCAGCTGTGAACTAAACTCACCTTCCCAGAGAATATTCATGGGATATCGAGATTGACTTTTTCATTTATATCATTAAGTAAGAAATTAATAATCAAAAATGATCAGTGCATGAATATTTCTGAAACCATTTATCTGTTTCACAAATCTTACTATGTTAATCTAAAGGATAATTTTTGAATATAAGGTACTTATAAATTTATTTCAGAATAGAGGTATTATGATAACTTAGTTACATCAAGAACTTGCCTGCCTTATTCATGTGTGCATATGTGTATTTCAAAGGAAAAACAGGCTAAAAAACAAATTTTAAGTGAAAACTAATTTTGGAAGTAGAATTTATTCTTTGACTTATTTTTCTTTCATTTTCCCATTGTTTGGGTCTTTATAGAAAACCAGTAGCCAACATATGGCTGATATGAGGATGAAACTGTGAGCAGTGTCTCAGATTTTATTGTGATCTTTCTTTCTCTCTTAAAGATAATGTCCTCATTGTCTGATTGAGACAGAAACTCCCCACCTCTCTATTTAAAAAAAAAAAAAAAGGCAGCCCTGAGCAAGATGTTTCTGAAGCCTCCATTGATAACACACAATGGCCTCTTCTTCCAGGAACATTTCACGGCCCTTAAGTAAGTCACTGTTGGCTCATATGATGAAAGAGCGAAAGATGGAAAAAGAGAACCTGAGGGCTCATCAAAGCCTGGTCTTAGCGGGGGACTGTGGGTATTAGCAAGAATCCATACATAGCTGCCTGGGCTAAGAGATGCCAATTTTGTACCTAAATGATGAGAAAAGACAAATCTTCAAAGTAAATATTTTCCTGCATCTTTTAGCTCAGGAGAGGTAAGGGACGGGAAGGAAAAGGAGAGGACATGAGTTAGCATTGCCGTGAGTCAGAACCAGTGCTCTGGGTAGCTTTGCCCCTCCTCTCATAGGCTCTCTGATGCCAGTTTCCACTGTCCTGGGCCATAGCTGGGACCATTTTCCACTGTACAGAGGTGAAGGCCACTATGAAGATGTGTTGTGCTGAGCTGTATTCGCTAAGCTCCATGCTCAGCATAAAAATAAGATTGCCACTTTCTGTCAGCTTGACCTAGGGCACATCTACTGTGATTGTCCCCACCCTAATTCCTGAAGCCTGCTGTATTACACAGTTCACCAGAGCTTTTATTAATTCTTTTTTTTATATCAGAGGGGATTTATTATTAAATTGGTTATGGGAGATGAGAAAGCCTACAATCTGCCATCTGCAAGATGGAGAAACAAGAAATTTGTTCTTGTTTAGGCAATGGCAACCCTCTCCAGTACTCTTGCCTAGAAAATCCCATGGGCGGAGGAGCCTGGTAGGCTGCAGTCCATGGAGTCGCTAAGAGTCGGATACAACTGAGCGACTTCACTTTCACTTTTCACTTTCATGCATTGGAGAAGGAAATGGCAACCCACTCCAGTGTTCTTGCCTGGAGAATCCCAGGAATGGGGGAGCCTGGTGGGCTGCCGTCTATGGGGTCACGAAGAGTCGGACACACTGAAGCGACTTAGCAGCAGAAGCAGCAGCATAGTTCAGTCTAAATCCAAAGGTCTAAGAATAAGGAACTTCGGTGTCCAAGGGCAGAGCACAGATGTCCCAGAAGACAGAATTTGCTCCTCCTCTGCCTTTGTCTGAGCTCACAGCAGGTTGGGGAGAAAGATTTTCTTGCTCATTCTACTGATTCATATGTAATCTCTTCTGGAAACCTCCTCACAGACACACCTACAAATCATTTTTTATCAAATTTCTGACAGTCAACTTGACATATAAAATTAACCATTGTACCTGTGAATATATTACCTTATATGGTACAAAGGGGAGCTTCCCTGGTGGCTCAGAAGTAAAGAATTTGCCTGCAATGCAGGAGATTCAGGAGACATGAAACAAGTTCAATCCCTGGGTCAGGAAGATCCCCTGGATGCAGGCATCGCAACACACTCCAGTAGTCTTGCCTGGAGAATCCCATGCACTGAGGAGCCTGGTAGGGTTACAGTCCATAGGGCTGCAAAAAGTCAGACACAGCTGAAGGGACTAAGCATGCATGCGTGACACAAGCCGCTTTATAGGTGTGACTAAGGGAGGTGATTCTGGCTTATCCAGATCAGCCCAATTTAATCATGTGAAAGCCTTTCCTAGCTGGGTCAGAGAGAGAGATGTGACAACAGAACAATCAGAGAGATGCCATGTTTCAGACTGTGAAGACAGTGGAGAGGCCACAAGCTGAGGACTGTGGAGAGCCTCTAGAAGCTAAAAAAAGGCAAGAAACAGAGTCCCTACCCCCTCAGTCAGAACTCGCAGAAAAGAAAGCAGTCCTGCCCAAACCTTGATTTCACCCTGTTGAGACCCCTGTCAAACTTCAAATTTGTGTTAAGTCTCTAAATCTGTGGTCATTTGTTATGGCAGCTGTAGAAAACTAATATATTCTCTAAAAACTCTTGAAAAGAAATAGTGACCAGAGGCCAAGGAAAGTTGGTAGTCTGCTTGGCTGCCAAGCAGTGTTAGTTGATAGTGGACACTGCGAAGTAAGCATTAAATTGTGCATTCTATGATTCTGCCTTCTCATTCTGTTCCATGATAAAAATATGTAGCAAGAAGGGGGAGATTGGGAGAAACAATCTGGGTGTTTATGTACTGACTCGGAGCAGAAGAAGATGCTGAAGGTCAGTGTGAGAGGAGTTATCTCTGACCACTTAGGATAAATGTAAATCCGGACATTCACAGAGTTGTGAAAATTATATCTTAGAATCAAAGTTGGGAGGAGGGACTCAAAGTTGGGAGGAGGAAATCAAAGTCAGATTACTTTTGTTCAAGCTCTAGGATTGTAAATTTATTAAGATGACCAAATAAGATGCATTTGAAACCTCTCTGAAGGTTATACAGTACACGGTGCAATGAACTGGATGGTAGCTCTCCAAAAAGCTTTATCTGTGTCCTCATCCCTGGAACTTTTGCAGGTTTATTTCAAAACAGTTGTTTTTTTTTTTTTTTTTTTGCCGAGGTGATTAAATGAAGGATCTTGATAAGAGACGCTCGTCTGGAATTATCCAGGTGAACCCTAAAGGCCATCACATGTCCTTGTAAGATAAACACACAAAGAAGAAGACACCCAGCCAAAGAGGAGCTTGTGGCTATGTGGCCACAGAGGCAGAGACCGGAGTGATGCGACCACAAGTCAAGGAATGCCAGCAGTCTCCAGAAGCTGGAAGTCAAAGAATAAAACCTCTCCTTGAGCCCCGGAGGAAGTGTCGCCTTACCAACACCTTGATTTTGGTCCTCTGGACTCCAGAACGCTGTAAGAATACAGTTCTATTGTTTTAAGCCACTCAGTTTGTGGTAGTTTGGTATGACAGCTTTAGGAAACCTACAACATGTAAGCTTATAGACTAAGCTATAAAGCATAAGTATTGGTAGAGATTACAGCATATACCTTTACTAGTGCTATTAAGTTGTCCAGAGACATCCCCATATCCCAGAATGATTATCAGCATGTGAGCCCCAATCCAATCAATTATAAATTCATGATTAGGTGGTAAAATCCTTAAGGATTCTTATCACCTCCTGTTGCCACCCCCTGCCATAGAACTGGGTGCCAGATAAGTGCCCAACAAATATTGTCTAATCTGTATCACATACGAGGAAGTCATTCATCCAGTGAGGAACTCCTTGGGAATGCAGAGAAGTCATATTGCCAAGACAAGCAGTGACTCAACGGGATCCCAGTCCCCCATCTCTCTGGGAAGCTACTGAATTCTCAGGAAAGACCTAAACCAGGTCCAGGGACTCAGGGTCACCCAAGAAGCACAGTGAGCCCTCTGTAAATGTTTCCCTGTAGCTCCTGACAAGAGGAGTTTCTGGTTGGAGGCCAAAGACAAATTGGCCTGATGAACCCAACATGACGGAAATGAATGGGGGTCAAGTTACTATGGTGATGTGGTCTGAAGCCCCCCTCCTCAAGGGTGTACCTACCAGGGTCATTTCTCTTTGGCCTCTACCCAAACCTGAGTCATACTGCACTGAGAATTTGAGATGACTTCTGGTCCTCTTGGTGCTGCCTCATTTCTTTCTAGGAATCTCTAGGGAGTGTCTAGAAGTTCCTTGAACATTTCTAGAATCGGTTGCTTTGTATGGAGATATTCCAGGGTCCTGTTCTGCTTATCTCTGGCTCATGCCCTTCCTCCTGTCACAACAACTCCCTTCCAATCAGCGTGACAACCATCTGCCCTTGAGACTGAGGCCAAAACAAATATGATTATCAGGCTATCTTCAAAGTGTTGACAGCACCCTTTGTGTTGGATGAACTTGCAACTCCGGTCACTGTGCCAAGTTTGGTTCCCAGGGACTGCAGAAACTGTGAAAGGAGAGAGAAAGCTATTTGCGTTTGAATGAGAAACATACTTCCGTCAGCCCCTGTTTCCCCTACCCAATTCAGCTGTATGAGAAGTCACTAAAAAAACCTGCATTTTTCATTACCAGTTTGGTAATCTTTCATTTATCACTATAGAGTCCCATCCTACCCAGAATATGCTCGAGTCGAACTCCCAAATCTCTTGTCTCTCTCACGGGTGAGATCCATAATTTCTTCAAATGAGATTTTCTGTGCCATGTGGCGTGGCCACTTCCTTCCGCCTTTAACGTTGGCACTCACCCTAATGTCTCACTCAAGAAGAAGAAACTGTTGTCTTCCTTTCTCGGTTGAGGTTTAGGACAGCTATATTGTACCACACAGTAGCACCATGTCCTGAAGTATTTGAGCTGATCAGAACTAGAACCATGGGTACCCTCCCTCTCCCCACCGCCACCCTTCCGGGGTTTTGGACCTTAGTAAGGAGCAAGTTGTCCCTGGACAGTTTCTTTTCAACTTTTCAGCTAGGTTTGACTTTCAGGTTGCTTTGTGTCTTGAATTCAGCATTTACTGTCTTTTTTTTTTTTTTTTAACTTTTTATTTTGTACTGGGGTATAGCCGATTAACAATGTTGTGATAGTTTAAGGTGAACATCGAAGGGACCCAGTCATACATATACACGACCCTATGGACTGTAGCCTACCAGGTTCCTCCGTCCATGGGATTCTCCAGGCAAGAATACTGGAGTGGGTTGCCATTTCCTTCTCCAGGAGATCTTCCTGACCCAGGGATTGAACCCTGGTCTCCTGCATTATAAGCAGACGCTTTACTGTCTGAGCTACCAGGGAAGCTCTCATACATGTATCCATTCTCCCCTAAACTACCCTTCCAACCAGGCTGCCACTTGACATTGAGCAGAGTTCCATACGCTATATAGTAGGTCCCTGTTGGCTATCAGTTTTAAATATAGCAGTGTATATATGTCTATGGGGAAGGCAATGGCACCCCACCCCAGTACTCTTGCCTGGAAAATCCAATGGACGGAGGAGCCTGGCGGGCTGCAGTTCATGGGGTCGCTAACAGTCGGACAGACTGAGCGACTTCACTTTCACTTTTCTCTTTCATGCATTGGAGATGGAAATGGCAACCCACTCCAGTATTCTTGCCTGGAGAATCCCAGAGATGGGGGAGCCTGGTGGGTTGCCGTCTATGGGGTCACACAGAGTCGGACACGACTGAAGTGACTTAGCAGCAGCAGCAGCAGCATACATGTCTATCCCAAACTCCCCAACTATCCTTTCCTCACCATCCTTCCCCTCAACAATCATAAGTTCATTCTCTAAGTCTGTGAGTCTTTTTCTGTTGTGTAAGTTCTTTTGTATCATTTCTTTTTAGATTCCACATATGAGGGCTGTCATATAATATTTCTCCTTCTCTGCCTGACTTCACTCAGTATGTCAGTCTCTAGGTCCAATGCTGAGACTCATATGTAGTGGCACTGTGGTCCCTGAATGGGGTAAGGTATGTGCACTGTTGGCCATCTCTGCACTGTGTCAGATGACATCAGTGTACTCATGCAGGGTGCCCACAAAGTTCAGCAGACCGTGGAGGAAGACAGGAGCAGGCAAGACGAGCTCTTCTCTAAGATAAAAGCATCACTCCAAAGTGAGTCCTGGCAAGATATCTAATCTCACTTCACCTTCCAACAGGGCTGTGGTGAAGATGGACTAATAAGACGACATGCAAAAGCACGCAGAAACTTATTTGTCAGTGAAAGTCAGTGTGCGCTCTAAGTACTTGTTTTATTTTACTGGTCTCTTATTTTTCTGCAAAACGTGGACAAGTTGCCATATATAATGTAATATAACTAATCTGGGATGTATTTGCTAATTCCCCTCTTTCAGCCAAATGGTTTGCCCAGATGGACATGGAACCAAGAGGCAGATCCAATATCGACTGTGCCAAATGAATACATGGAAATAGATCTGAAAGGTGGGAACTTTGAATGGAAAATTTTTCCCTTTCCTTGCTTTCCAACCTGAGTTCTGCTGAGAAGTGTTAGAGAGCTCTTGAAATTCCACTGTGGGAGAGCAGGATTTCAAATGGAAAATTCTATTTTAAATGCCAAGAGCTTCTCGTCTCTAGGATAATGTTTTGTTTTTTCTTTCTTGAATTCTCTGACTTCTTCCTTTCCTTTGATGAACTATTTCCATCCAGCTTACTAATATTTATCTATTGTAATGGACACATTTTGGTTTGGAATTTTTACAGGTTTGTGTGTGTGTGTGTGGGCATGTAAAATAAGGTTAAATCTTGTACTTTGTAAAATTTATCCATACATTCTGCAAGAAGAATTTACCACCACCCTCAAGGTTGGTGGTAGGGAAAGGGAGGCTGGCCTCAGTTCTGATTCTGGTCAGCTCTAATGCTTCAGGATATTCTCCTCTTCTAGGGTTTGGGGCCTTGGACATTTTCTTTTCCACTTTTTGACTAGGTTTGATTTGCCAGTCATTTTGTGTCTTAAACTCAGTATTTACAGTAAGTAGTCACAGTTGTGCTGAACACTTCACATTGGAGTTCAAGTTGTAGCTATCTTGTGTAGTTAATGGATGTGTTTCTGAGATAATTCATGCTGAACATTATGTATGCATCTGGTTTCAAATTAGTTAGCCTCACACAAAAGGGCATGGCTATGTAAATATGAGAGAAACAGGAAATCTTTAAAGTTAGCACTGGTGTCCAACTCACAAGATTGATACACTGAAAAGAATATCCATGCCAAATTAATCTTTAGACCCCTGGGAGAAGATCTTCTCTAGTGGGCTCTGACATATGGCCATTTGTGACTTCCCAGAGGGAATTATCTGGATGAAGTGGTGATCGTCATATAGATTACCAGGCAGTTATTCTGGTGATCACATAAGGAAAAGGCTCACAGACCAAATTAACATCTTTGAATCATGCAATACATTAAATCAATTTAAAATATACAGCCAGAAACAAGAGATGGGGTAAGAATTTAGCATACTTACGGTTAAGGGCAGAAGGACCATACCTCCAGAATCTTCTGTTATGCAGTGTTTTTACATCCTGCCTCTCTCTTCCACTTTGCTGCATCAGCTTTCCCATGACAGCCATGTTATAAAGACCAGAGTTAAGGCTTCACTGAGGGGGCCCAATGAAAGGAAGGGCCCAGAGCCAACAATATACTCTTGATTTGTTGAAGAGATGCAAGCTATTCAGTTAGCCTGATAAGTGACTTTGAATTTTATCTACTTTTCTTGGGGACAGGACATGTGGGGTCATGTTGGATGTCACTAATAGGTGGCTGATGCAAGACTGAATAGTGAGTGCCTGTATGTTTCATATATATTTAGTATATTGTAATTATGCAAAACTTTAAATACCTCATGAATTTATTTGATGTATCTTAGTTCTATCCCTCCTTTCTATCTTTATTTAGTACACATACGCTCTTCTCATTATATATATATCCCAGATTGCCGCCTTGCCACCTTACCTATATTTAACACATTTCATGAGTTCCATATATTCCTCATGAGCCCATACATCCATCCCATTGATTTTCTTGTCTTCTATAGTGTAGTGAAAGTTGTTCAGTAGTGTCCGACTCTTGGTGACCTCATGGACTATACAGTCCATGGAATTCTCCAGGCCAGAATAGAGGAGTGGGTAGCCTTTCCCTTCTCCAGGGGATCTTCCCGACCAGGAATCGAACCTGGGTCTCCCACATTGCAAGCAGATTCTTTACCAACTGAGCTATGAGGGAAGCCCTATAGTGTAGGGAAAAAGCAAATTAGCTAAGATGGTGGTGGTCAGGCTCTCTCATCTCATGTCCTCTCACTCTCTCCCCACATTTTGTAGATAATGATGTAACAGCTGAGATCATTTATAGCTCTGTGCATGCGCCTCATGACCTATATATGCACCACCTGAAAAACCCCTGTGGCTGTGTCTGTGGGGTCAGCTACAAGAGAATGTGGCATATCTGCTGCTGTGCCAGCCAGAAGAGAATAAACATGTTTTCAGTTTCTACAGCTCCTCGCATCTTCTTCCAGCTTGCCTACCGTGGGTTCAGTGAAGAGGGAGACATTTAGCAAAGTCAAATATTCTCAAATACCATAGCAAACACAAATTACAGCAACATTCAGAATTGGTTGAATGGTGTAGTAGGAAAAAACAGAATTAATAGACATCCAACAAAACATTTATTGGTAGGAGAGTTTTTTTAGACAAAAACCTTCCTATTTCCCACAGACACAATGGAGTCCCAGAAATCTCCGAGAACAATTCTCTCCTTCCAATTAACAGCACTACTACTTTCCCGGCGGCTCGGATCCCAAATTGTTGTTGCTCAGCTGCTAAGCTGTGTCTGACTCTTTGCGACCCCACGGACCGCAGCACACCAGGCTTCCTGGCCTCATGTTCTCCCACTATCTTTGCAGTTTGCTCAAACACATATCCATTGAGTTGCTGATGCCATCCAGCCATCTCATCCTCTGTCATCCCCTTCTCCTGCTGCCTTCAATCTTTCCCAGCATCAGCGGGCAGGCCCTGTTTGAGCCAAAGCATTGGAACTTCAGCTTCAGTAACAGTCATTCCAATGAATACTCAGGACTGATTTTCCTTAGGATTGACTGGTTTGAGCTCCTTGCTCTCCAAGGGACTCTCAAGAGTCTTCTCCAGAACCACAATTTGAAAGCACCAATTCGAAAGCACTCAGCCTTTAATATGGTCTATCTCTCACATCTGTACCTGACTACTGGAAAAACCATAGCTTTGACTATGTCATGCTTTGTTGGCAAAGTGATATCTCTGCTTTTAATATGTTGTCTAAATTTATTATAGCTTTCCTTCCAAGGAGCAAACATCCTTTAATTTCATGGCTGCAGTCACCATCCATGTGATTTTGGAGCCCAAGAAAATAAAATCTGTCACTTCCTCCACTTTTCCCCCTTCTATTTTCCATGAAGTGATGGGACTGGATACATGATCTTAGTTTTTTGGATATTGGTTTCAAGCCAGCTTTTTCACTCTCCTCTTTCACCCTCATCAAGAGGCTCTTTAGTTCCTCTTTACTTTCTGCCATTACAGTGGTATCATCTGCATATCTGAGGTTATTGATATTTCTCCTGGCAATCTTGATTCCACCTTATGATTCATCCAGCCCAGCGTGTTGCATGATATACTCTGCATATAAGGTAAATAAGCAGGGTGACAATATATAGCCTTGTTGTACTCGTTTCCCAATGTTGAACCAGTCAGTTTTTCCACCTCCAGTCACAACTGTTGCTTCTTGACCTGCATACAGGTTTCTTAGGAGACAGGTAAGGTGGTCTGGAACACCTATCTCTTTAAGAATTTTCCACAGTTTGTTATGGTCCACACAGTCAAAGGCTTTAGAGCCATCAATAAAGCAGAAGTAGATGTTTTTCTGGAATTCCCTTGCTTTCTCCATGACCCAGTGACTGTTGACAATTTGATCTTCTGCCTCTTCAAAAGCTAGCTAGTACATCTGGAACGTTGTTTGGCCATAAAAAGCAAAGAAGCTCTAACATATACTACAGTATAGATGAATTTTGAAGACTTTCTGTTAAGTGAGAGAAGCTAGTCACAAAAGACCACACATTATATAATTCCATTTAAATGAAATGTTCAGAATGGGCCAGTCTATTTATACAGAAAATACATTAGTGATTGCACAGAGCTGAAGAGGTGTGGATGGTGTGGATAAAAGGGATGTAATAGAGAAGACAAGCCTTCCCACTGTGTAAATGAAAATGTTCTAAACTTGACTGTGGTTTGTGCATATCTATCAATATACTAAAAATGAATTCTGTACTAAAATTGAGTAAATTGTATGGTATAAGAATTATATATCAATAAAAATGCTTGTTTTATTTATTTATTTTTTTAAGTATGGTCAGTGGGCAGGCACCATTGAGCTCTCTTGAAGTTTAGAGAAATGAAGACTCATTTCCTCTCCAGATGCACTAAAGAATCTTGTTATGAATCCCAGCAACCTGTGATTTAGCAAGTACTCCAGGTGATGACTGAGCGACTTCCCTGTCACTTTTCTCTTTCATGCATTGGAGAAGGCAATGGCAACCCACTCCAGTGTTCTTGCCTGGAGAATCCCAGGGGCGGGGAGCCTGGTGGGCTGCCGTCTATGGGGTCGCACGGAGTCGGACAGGACTGAAGCAACTTAGCAGCAGCAGCCAGGTGACTTTTGTGTACAAAAGTATAAGAAATACAGAAATGAATTAAAAGGACAGTTCCATAGTAGCAGGTTCATTGGACCCTACACAGCGTTTTCTCCCTCTCTGATGCCAGCTCGCATCCCAGCCACGCTGCCTCTCCTCTACGCCGTCAACAGGCGAAATGGCTTCTCCTCTTTGCGCCTTCGAACCTTCAGCTCCCTCTACCTGGAGGCCCTTCCCTGAGCTCTTGATATGTCCAAATTCTATTTGCCATTCAGTTTTCAGCTTCCATGTCGTTTCCCCAAAGAGGGCTTCCTGGACCATCCTAGCTAAATTGGCCTTCCACTCATCTGGTCACTTCCCTGGTTCTATCTGCTTCATCATACTTATAACTGTTTGCTATTTTCTCCTTTACCTGTGGGCTGTCTGTTTGCCTTCCTGGAGTATAAGCAGGTCCATCTCTCTCAGTCAGTCAGTTCAGTCGTGTCCGACTCTTTGTGACCCCATGGGCTGCAGCACTCTAGCTTCCCTGTCCAGCACCAACTTCTGGAGCTTGCTCAAACCTATGTCCATCGAGTCAGTGGTGCCATACGACCACCTCATCCTGTCACCCCATTTTCCTTCTGCCTTCAATCTTTCCTAGCATCGGGGTCTTTCCCAATGAGTCAGTTCTTTGCATCAGATGGCCACAGTATTGGAGCTTCACCTTCAGCATCAGTCCTTCCAGTGAATATTCAGGACTGATTTCCTTTAGGATGGACTGTTTATCTAGTAGGCATCAATTACTGTTGAATGGATGAGGTAACACCCTGAACCCAAGTGTCCTGGAATACATACCTTACCATTCACTCTCTGTGACCCATGCCTAGTTTCGGAGCCCTGTGTATCTTGCCAACAGACTGTGTTGGGAATTGTTCCATCAAAATTAGGAGCATTTTCTGGTAACACGAAAGGCCACCCTAAAGACTTAGTTATAAGCTAAGGATGGCAGACAGAGATAAGTGAAATGGATGAGGAAATTATTCTTCACCAGACTAAAAGTTCCTCAAGAATGGTTCCAGTGACTGTTACAAATTGAATGTCCCTAATATATTTGCCTGGGGCTTCCCATGTGGCTCAGTGGTGAAAAATCTGCCTGTCAATGCAGGTGGTTCAATCCCTGAGTCAGGAAGATCCCCTGGAGTAGGAAATAACACCTGTTCCAGTATTCTCGCTTGGAAAGTTCCATAAACAGAAGAGCATAGGGGTGCTGCAGTCCATGGGGTTGCAAAGAGCTGGACATGACTGCGTGACAGTGTACAATATACTTGCCTAACTCTTGAACTAAAAACTTGGGAAGTAAAAAGTGTTTCATTCTTGCTTTATACCAAACCGGACCCTTAAGAGATGCTTCCTAGACTCCTCCAACCCCTTGCAGAGTCACCTAAATACCTGTTCCCTGCCCCTTTTTCTCATCCTTTCTATTAAACGAGATATTTGTGTTTTAAATGAAATCCATTGTTGACCTATCACTAGTAGAAAAGAAACAGTGTGCATGCATTCCTCATATAATAAGAAATAAATCCCTTAAGCCTATAATTTGTTTCTACTGGTATAGGATTTTGAAGCCCAAGAATGCATCTGCCATCGAATAGGTTAATTCTGGGGCTGCTGGCTCTGCGGCTATGTATGTGGCCATTGTTCATGATGGAGGAACGGTCTGGAGGAGATCAATGCTCTGTTCTCATAATGAACCTTATGTTTCTAAACACAGGTGCATTTGGATTATAGACATTTGTGTCATTAAATGGGGTAGGGGAGAGAAAGAGCACAAAAGCAGCTCAGAAACAGGCCCCTTGGAAATGCAAGATGGTATTATCGTAGTAGCTCTTATCAACATGATCGTTGTTTCTTTGATGATATATCATGGTACAGAGATAGTGGTGAGAAATCCAGTCTCTCACCATCACATTTTCACCATGCCACCTTTTACTAAGGAGTGAAGGGAACTCTTGCTAGAATTCATCTTATTGAAAAGAGTTGTCAGAGGGTCCCTGTTCCATTCTGCAGTCGTTTCAATATGCTTTTTATTCCAACTTTGTGTTTCATCTTTGCTGTTTGATGCATAAAAATGAAAGAGCTCCTGGGAAATGCTTGCTCCTGATGACTCTGATAAGACAGATGTCCTAGGAAACTATCAGAAACGTGCAGGGCAAAGAAAGGAGGGCTATCCAATGACTCACCATCATTCTGTTGCTCCCATCTACCACTAATTCAGCATATATGTGTCCTGCATCACAGTCCCAGGATTCCTGCAAGTCAGACATTTATAGGTATTCAAGACAACCCAACTCTCATGACAACTAACGTTCTTGGCCGTGTTACAGACACATATGCAGTGGGAATTTTTGAAGTTAGTCATATGACATGCTATCATTTGCCCTTATCTCATCTTGATGAATATTTTAAAAAATTATGACAAAAACCCACTCCAATATCAGTAAACAAAGTCAGGTTTAAAAAGACATCTTAGATGGGCTCATTTGAATAAAACAATCTCCAAGACTTTTACTATGTGTGAGACTGTGAGTGCATATAATGTCTCAATAAGTTGTAAATGCTGTGGTGACATTTTACTGACTGCCTCAAACTTTGAGCTGGAGCTGCCACTAACGGTCATCTGATCTAACAAAACAGAGTTACCGAGAAGTTGGATGTTGTGCCAAGGGCACAGCCAGGTGACTGTGAAGCATCCAGGTGGCGAGGTGAGCATCCAGTCTCCTGACTTAAAGTTATTCTTGCTCTTAAACTGTGTGTATCTATCAGGGTGCAGTTGGAGAAGCAGAGCCACCATGAGTGATATGGACTAAGGTTCAGGCCTTCCACAATAGTGTGAGCTGGTGACGGAGTCTTTAAGAGGACGTTGCTCTGTGTCCAATTTGGACCTAAAAGGACTGCAGGTCAGGATGACTTGAAGTTGGGATGGAAAAACTGGGTATCAAATGCAGAAGACCAAGAGCAAACTGGAATTCATGAGGACACCTCTGACCTGCAGCTCACTCCCCACCGCCAAGCTCAACGATGTGGGCGACATGCAGGAAGAAGTTGGCAACCTTCTGTGCCCAACTGCACATGTACTTGGTCGAGGCCACAGAGCAGGGAGGAGGAGAGGAGCAGGAGCTGAGACATCGGAGGCCCGGCTGCGGCCTCTGACACGGTGGGGAACAAGCAGATCTGCACCCACAGGTGGAGCTGCAGTTGGGCCCCTGCCGTGGCCTTGTGGGTGTAATGGCCCTCGCTTCACCACTGCCTTCCAAACCACACAGAAATGTCTTTTGCAGTCAACTCTGTCTAACCCAGATTATTAATAGATAAGTGAAAAGCCTAACTAAGCAAAAAGCCACCATAGCACGTTATAGCCTGGCAATATATTTGCAGATGCCTTTGATTTTTCTTTATGACACCAAACGTAGACTAATTCAAATATACAAGAGAATTTGAATTTAGAAAGTTTCTATGGTTTCTTTTATGGAAAGAGTGATTTTCTTCTGCCTTGAGTACCCAGTCATTTTGGTTTATTTTCTTGCCATATACTTTTTGAAACGAATTAAAATTACTGTAATAAGTAATATTTGTATATTATATATATATATGAAAATTTGGTTCTATTGATTATCCTTGTAGCAATAGCAGGCCCTCTAATGTGATGTATGTCATGTAAATGAGGGTTAGACAAACTTCAAGATCCATTTGGCACTATTCTCTCTGCATCTGTGTGCTTATGTATTTATGTACCTGGGTAGTATATTTGTATTTGATCTATCTATCTACCAATCTCCTTGGAGAAGGAAATGGCAACCCACTCCAATATTCTTGCCTAGGAAATCCCATGGACAGAGTCTGAGTCTGGTGGGCTAGAGTCTATGGGGTTGCAAAGAGTTGGACACACTTAGCGACTGAGCACACACCTATCCATCTGTCTAACCAGGTAGTGCGATAGAGACTTAAAAATAGTTTTGATGAGCATACAGACAGATATTCTAAAAACTGAGAGCTGAGACCGAAATACTGGTGTTGTAACTTCTGAGTAATTGTTTCAACCACTGACCACCTGTCATTAATCCAGAAGTTAAAAGAATTGACAGTTATGTAAACTATTTCTTCTCCTTGGCTTCTTGAGATAGTTCTACCTTAGTTTGGCTTCTAAGATACAGATAGGACATGCAGAAACAGTTAAAAAATATCTAACCACATATGATTTTTGAGAACTTGCCATGCTCTCAGACTTTAAGCTTCTGCTTCTCTATGTACTTCTTGGATTCTTTAGCCTTGTAGTTTGTTTTCCTTGTCCTCTATTTGCTTCCCCAAGAAGTTCCAGGGTTGAACTTGTCCACCTTCTATCTTCTTTCACCTCACCTGCAATGACTCCATCCATCTCATGTGACAAATAGTATTATGAGTGGGGTCACATTATTTTTAAATGTTACAGAATTAAGTCTTAACTAATTTTATTAATAAACTTTAACTTTATTAAATAAGTGGAAATGTTTAAAGAACTTATATTTTAGTCTGATGACCACTGTTTATCTTGCTTAATTGAAAAAGTTGAAGCAGCCAATTTTTTCCTATGTCCTGAAAAAAATGTAAAAGACTTTGAAATGGTGTAAAAGATCACTGGGTGTTCTGTATAGATAACCCTTCTGGATTAGCTATGACTTTTATTGTCTTGGAGCTATTCTACAACTTGTAATCTGCAGATAATTAATGCTAATGCTAATGCAAATGATTCTTCTTGAAAGACAAACACAGTCAAGTCTCATTAGTCCCGGTAGTTATGTTCTATAAAGTGGCCATGAACACTGAATTAGTGAACACAGAGCCATGGCTTTCAGGGGGAATACAAGGTTAGGCTCCTGTGACATTCTGATCACAATATTTTCATCAACCAGTCAATACATAACCTTGACTTCTGTGTGTTTCTGTTAAAGACAACTTCTTTAATATAGTTGTTATTTTGTTAACATTGAATTCAAAGTCCACAGTATTATAGTTCATGCCTAAAAGAGCTGACTCATTGGAAAGATCCTGATGCTGGGAAAGACTGAGGGCAGGAGAAGGGGACAACAAGGATGAGATGGTTGGATGTCACCACCAACTCAATGGACATAAGTTTGAGCAAACTCAGGGATATAGTGAAGGACAGGGAAGCCTGGCATGCTGCAGTCCACAGGGTTGCAAAGAGTTGGACCCAACTTAACATCTAAACAATAACAGATCAGCAAATAATGATAATGGACTATATGGTGTCCAGTGGATACAGAATTGATTTATCTCCCCACTTTCCTAACAAGAAGCCAGTTTTGCAGCTATGATGCAGATTTATTTTGGCCATTTCTGACCACCTATGAACTACTAAAAGATAAACTGGGGCTGGGGGACATTAAAATTTACAAACATTTATTTGAGCAAACAGCACTTCCAACCAAAAGTGGTTTGAGGCACTTCACCAGCTGGAGCTATGGGAAAGACTTTTATGATGAAGACATGGAAGCAAAGCAAGGAACATCACTTGATTGGCTATAACTTAAGTGGTTGCCTTATCTGGGCCTTCCTAAATAAAGGCTGTTTGTGATTAGCTGTTCTTAAGTTTCAACTTCTTAACTTTGAGGCATTTCTAGGAATTGATTTTGGCTTAAGGTCTAGTTTGCTTACATAGGTGCAGAGATAGGAGAGACATCTCAGTCTAATATCCTTGTTTCATTATTCTAATAATGCCACATGTTCCACACTTTACATTTTCCTTTAAACTGGTTGTCCCATCTGACTGGTTCCCTCATTAATTAATAGTTACATGAAGGTTTTAGCCATGCATTCTTTTTAACTTTATATGAGTTGCGATCTTACCTTTGACATTTTTTATTCCTTAACATTTGAAAAATAGTTGAGACTGAATTATCATCTTCAACTAGGGTAGTTTTATGTAATTCTATGAGCCCACCTTCTCAGGGAACACTTCAGAACATTACCTTCAATGAGTTATAATTCCTTTTGGGGAGCCTTGTATCTGCTATTCTATGGATTCATGATGTAAGAAAGTGCTTTTGCAATCTATTTATCTATGAATGAGTATCTTATTTAATCATGACAGCCTGTGAGGAGTTATCGTTCTCTCTGTTTAAGGCTAAGGAAATTCACACTCAGGGAGCTTCTGTGACCTGCTCAAGATCACACATGCAGAAAACCTTAGTTTGATGGTTGCCAAGAGTTAAGAGGTAGGAGTTTAAATAATATCAGATTCGGTGCCCTTCATGTAAATTATACTGAACTCAATCCCAAACACCACAGGGACTAAAAACTTCTCCCACTTTTTGGCATTTAAAAGAGTAATGTCTGTACCTGAGCTTTGTTATGCAGATCATGGAAGTAGGCACATTCCTTGGTGGGGGGCGGGGGGTGCGTTGAAGGTATCAATCTTGACTTGCTTGATTTAAAATGGGAAGAGTAGAAAGTTGCTGGAAGACAAGAAAACAATGGATTCTTACCCAGAGCTAGTGGAAGGAGTGGAGGAGAGAAGCCGAGAAGCCCAGGTTCAGTGCTCCTGGTTGACTGGGAGTCATGAGAAGGGAGAACGGGGCAGATGGGCAGCTTTTCCTATCATAATGAGAGGGACTTTGAGAAAACAGGAGAGAGGGGTTTTGTATTCTGCTGAGTTTGAGAGACATCAGTAAAACTCTAAAATACATTTAGGGAATGCTGAACTTTTTTTTTAAGTACAGCATCTTGCTAAAAGACTGAAGGGGCTTGGTTTTTTCTGGTGGGGATTATTACTTTCCTATGAGTGGAAGATCCTTATAAGGAGAGATGAGGGAACTCTGGCCCAGGACTTAAAATCTGGCTAAATGATAAGATGTTGGCCACTGACTCTGAACTCCTATCTTCAAGACATCACTTGATCAGCTGTTATTATTATTTACTACTTCTTTGTCAAGGGTCTTAGAATAAGATCAGCAGGAAATAAATGAGAAGAAAGAAAACTTTATTGGCTGCAATAGCAGGAGGGTTGGTCTGGCAGATTTTATATGTTACAGGCACTTAGGTTGGTCTTAGACAAAAAGAAACAAAACAACAAGCACTTAATATGTGGAGCAAAGCTTATTCTCTATTATTAGTTCTTAAAATGTCTAAGCCTAAGGTGGCACAGTGTTAAAGAAATGAAAGTTGCTCAGTCATGTCTGACTCTTTGTGACCCCATGGACTGTAGCCCAGCAGGCTCCTCTGTCCATGGGATTTTCCAGGCAAGAATACTGGAGTCGGTAGCCATTCCCTTCTCCAGGGGTTCTTCCCAACGCAACCATCTGCAATGCAGGAGACATAAGAGACATGGGTTCAATCCCTGGGTTGGGAAGATCCTTTGAAGTAGGAAATGGCAACCCACCCCAGTGTTCCTGCCTGAAAAAATCCCAAGGACAGAGGAGTCTGGTGGGGTGCAGTCTGTGGGGCAGCAAAGAGTAGGACACGACTCAGAGATTGAGCACAGCAAAAAGCCCAAGGCAGAGTACATCTGGGAAAGTGCTTTATCAGGACTTAGTATATTGTCTCCCTGCTTATTTAACTTCTATGCAGAGTACATCATGAGAAACACTGGACTGGGAGAAACACAAGCTGGAATCAAGAATGCCGGGAGAAATATCAACAACCTCGGATATGCAGATGACACCACCCTTATGGCAGAAAGTGAAGAGGAGCTAAAAAGCCTCTTGATGAAAGTGAAAGAGGAGAGTGAAAAAGTTGGCTTAAAGCTCAACATTCAGAAAA
>SJYX01004381.1:59912-78505 GCA_006410675.1 Oreotragus oreotragus
CATGAACTCAATGGACGCTAGTCTGAGTGAACTCCGGGAGTTGGTGATGGACAGGGAGACCTGGAGTGCTGCGATTTATGGGGTCGCAAAGAGTCGGACACTATTGAGCGACTGAACTGAACTGACAATGAAAATGGTTGTTTTATTCATGTAGGACACACAATAAATCTTAACTTTTTATCCTTTGACATACATATATGTCCTTCTCTCTTTCTCATTTCTACAATGGAGTATTCTCTAATTTTCGTGATATGGCAGATATTTGGTAGATTAATCAGAAAAGTCAGTTATGATGGAGACTCACTAAAAAGTGATACATGCTTTGAATAATTTATTTTAAATCAAAATGTGTGCATTACATTTATTAACCAACATTTGATTTAGGACCAACGGTTATTCTTTGGATTGGGGACATCCAATTGAAATTCTGCATTATCTTTCATGCTTCCCTTGTGGCTAAGCTGGTAAAGAGTCTACCTGCAATGCAGGAGACCCCACTTCTATCCTTTGGTTGGGAAGATCCCCTGGGGAAGGGAAAGGCTACCCACTCTAGTATTCTGACCTGGAGAATTCCATGGACTGTATAGTCCATGGGGTTGCAAAATGTCAGACACGATTGAGCAACTTTCACTTTTTCATTATCTTTCATACATGAGTCATAGCAATTAAACATATTCTGTCCTTACCAGTTTTCATTTCTTTTTAAAGGGAGCACTGTCTTAAATTAAAACCAATGACACAATCAGCACACAAAATCCTTTGAGATTTTTAGGATTTTTTTCCCTTAAACTTTATAGTTCTCCTATAATTATTCAAAGCATTTAATTTTCATAGAGAATATTCTCTTACTAAATTCATCTTTCACTTATTTAGATTACATCTAATATAATTAGACAGTTATAATAATAAAGACAACTGACATACACAGGTTCGGGATCCAAGCCTCTATGCATCTATCTCATGTGGTAAAGGAATCATTTACAGGATAGTTCAGTAACATCCAACATGGGAAATATTTAGCATGCTGTGGACAGCAGTTACTATGCCTAGAAAAGCAAATGAAAACGGATCGACCATGGTAAGTTAGGTTGGTCAGGAAGAGTCAGATATAAGTTCAACTCCAGGGTAGAATAAACCTTACTGGCATATGGAGATCAGAAAGCTAAGAGACCTGGATTTGCAGAATTTCCCACCCTTCCCACCCTACCCAAACTGCCCTGCAGTGCCTGTGAGCAGCTGGGAAGCCCTGAGGGTTGAAGGGAGCAGCAGGAGGAAACACCACGTCAGCTGACCACGTGGCTTGGGAGCACCACTCACACCTTGACTACGGCAGCTTTCTCATCTGTGAAAAGCGAAGTTTCAATTAAAACAAAACCACATGGATCCATTTCATCTCAAAAGTCAATGATTTCTTTGTTTATTTGTTCAAGCTGTTGTTTGTTTCAGTTTACTTTGTAGGATACCAAAATTAAAGCGTTGTTTATACACAGCCGCAATAACAGTGTTGAAATTAAGTGGATGCTTTATAATTCACTTCCTGGCCTCTGGAGTGGAAACCATTGCTCGGGGCCTCTGACAAGAGATTTTATCAATTGCTTTTGGATATTGCATAAATGCGCTTCCCAGGTGGTGTTAGTGATAAAGAACCCGCCTGCCAATGCAAGAGACGTAAAAGATACAGGTTCGATCCCTGGATGGGAAAGATCTCCTAGAGGAAGGCAGGGCAACCTGGAGAATCTTGCCTGGAGAATCCCATGGGCAGAGGACCCTGGCGGGCTATAGTCCATAGGGTCTCACAGAGGCAGACACTACTGAAGCGACTTAGAATGCATGCCTTGCAGCAATGGGGACTTAGGCTAGCAATCTCTGGCAAAGGAGATGCCAAGGGAGAGCCAGCAGCGCCTGCCCAGTTCCCAGCATCACCCTTGACCCCCTTTCTGATGGAGGAAAAAATTCTGAGGTTGAAAACCCCTGACTTCCCTCTCTCACTTTGAGCTGCAGTGTGAGCGCCATCAAGCCTCAGGAGGCTTCTTTCCAAGGCTGGGTGCCAGGGGCTTCCCTGGCACAGGGAAGTGAAACCTGGCGAGTCCTTTTGCCCTCTTCCCTGGGCTGAGACAGCAAGGATGGGGCAGGCTGGCAGTTCATTTCGATTGTGCCTGCTTTCTGTGGGAGTCCCTGCAACTGGAGAGAGACTCTCAGATCCAACCTGCTGTGCTGAGGGAAAGCTGAATGGACCCAGGCACTCTGTGTGCCTGACTGGAGAAATCCACTCTGCTTAAAGGAGAAACAGAACAGGACAAACTCCGAACAGACTCTGGTTCAGTCACTGTATGTCGTTTAGGATAATTCATCTGAATAACCGTAATTAACACAGATAATCAGCTTATGGGCAAAGAAGATGCTTCATTGTCTCGATATCTATATCTTGTCTCCTTCAGGTTTTTTGGAAATATGAGTGTAGAATTAGTAGTTCAAGGTAAGAGCCCAAGCTTCTTCCTCTTCGTCAGCCTCCTTCTCTCCACCCTCCCTGTCTCTCTCTTCTCTCTTCCTCTAATTGGCCATTGCATGAATTGTAGTGGATTTTGAGTCCTTATTTGATTTTTTGGAAAAGCTTTTTATATTCCTTGTTTGTAATTTTACAATCAGTTGAGCATGACATTTCCGATATCTTTCTCTCACCAAAACAAAACAGAAGAAAATGGAGTTCAGTTACTTTTCTAATCCCACGTGGTTATGATTTTCTTTTTAAGCAGGTCAGTTACTTTTAATAAAAACTTTCCCAATTCCTGTTAAAAAAGAAAAGGGAGGAGTGTTCCAAACATAACAGTGTAAGGTAGCACAGAAAAATAGATAACGCAAAGCTACATATGTAACTTTAAATTTCCTAGTATCCATATTTTTTAAAAGAAAAACAGGGAAATTTAATTTAGTGATATATTTATTTAACCCAATATAATAAGAACATTATTATTTTAACATGTAATCAATATTGAGATATTTTACCTTTTTGGTAGAATTATGTCTTCAAAATGCAAGGTGTATTTTGCACCCACAGCACATACGTTTCAGGTACTCAACAGCCCTTAAGTGCGTAGTAGCTACTATATGGAGCATCGTGGGTGTACAGATTCTTTTTAATATGCGGACAACTAACTTTTCTTTCATTTCCATTTACTGTTGTGTTTTCAAGCAGAGAAACCATTTAGAATCCAAGTCTTTTGTCAAATGGGGAACTATCAGAGCAATTCCCATGAGGTATAAAATTTGCTCAAGCAGCAGCTATTTCTAGTTACTCCACTTCCTGCTCCAGCAAAAAGACCACTGGTGTAGAGAGTGAGCAGAGAATGTCAAGCAAAGCTACTTAATTTCTCCTATTTCAGTTCAGTTCAGTCGCTCAGTCGTGTCTGACTCTTTGTGACCCCATGGACTGCAGCACTCCAGGCTCCCCGTCCATCACCAACTTGAGCTTTAAACCTCTGAAAAATCAAATTATTCCAATGAGAAATATCACCACTCATTACCCATCAATGAAAAAATTCTATGCTGTCTTTTGCAATGTTTCTAAAAGTGCACAGCCCTTCCATAATTGTATGCCATGCTATGCTTAGCTGCTCCATTGTGTCCAACTCTTCGCGACACCATGATTTTGCAAACTGATACAAGCCCACTTACTAGGTAGAATTTTCCAGGTGAAGAAAACAACATACCCTTATAGTTCCTGACATGTAAATGTTAAAGGCAACACCACCCATCATTGCTTTCCTCACCTCCACTGTGACTGGGGACAAGGCCTCCCCATGCATTCCCCACGTTACTGACAGAATTTCTACTCTTGCTCACAAAATCTGGTACCTGCACCATGTAACCATCTCTTTATCTTTATTATAACATTTTTCATACCTTATCTCTATGTTAGGATTTGTGCAAGTCAAAAAAAACTAAGAGTCATTACACTGCCTCTCCCAATAAAGTATGAGCCACTCAGGACAGAAAACATTCCTGATTCTTCACTGTGTCTAACTGAACCTGAGCAGTCTTGCCTGGTGCATCGTTGATGCTCAGTACTTTTTCATTGAAAGCAGGAAGTTTTGCCTTGTCCATTGACCCTTTCCCCTTGATTGTGCACTTTCATCAAAGACCTGAGACCACACTGGTGTTTCACACTGATTTTCATTCATTTAACAAAGGTTCATTGAGTGCCTGCTTGAAGCTAAGCACTGTGCCAGAGGAGGGAGGTGAGAAACACAGGCAAGGTTCTTAAATTCAAGGAGAAGAGGGAAGACGTGGAAAAAATAAATGTCCTGGGCAGTGTGGTTTTGAAATACCTTCCAGTGAATTTTCCCTTGGGTAGTCTGCTTTGTTTTGTTTATGTGTTTTCCTCCTCTGCAACCCATTCCTCCATTCAGCCTGAAGGCTCAGAGTTCTAGGAAGGAGATCCAGGTACCACTTGGAACAAACAAATTAAAGGGTAGGGAAGAAGGAGAGGTCCCCAGGAGACAAGGAAGAGAAACAGACCCTCTCTGCTCTCTTAGTGGGGCCATCGTGGAGGGAGTGTGGAATTGAGAGAGGAGGTGGGAGGCAGAGAGGGAGGAAAAGAGAGGGACGGAGAGGTCTTGCCCAGCTTGCCACATGCAAGGTCTACGAGCTGCTTTCAAATCTCCTCTGTGCCAGTAGGAAGGGAGTTCTGAGTGTCAGAATTTAAACTGCACTGGACTAAGTTTTACAATATAAAAGACTAAAGAGTGACCAGCTGTCTCTAAGCTATTGAGTTGCCCGCTACCTGTAGATGGTGACCAACACAGAAAAATGATAGCAGTACTGTACCCAGAAAGCTTCAAACAGATCTGTATTTGTACAGTCCTGAGTTAGGAATGTCAAACCCGTGATGGCAAGGGATGACATTCTCAACCAACTACTCCTCTCATAATTCTTTCAGAAATGACTACTTCTTTTTTGGATACACTGTTGGAAGTTCAACTCAGAAAATTTCAAATGTAAGACAACAGTCCATTATTATAAGAAAACTAACACATAGTTTTTGATCTGTAATACTTCGTGAGTGGGTGAATTTATAAGTGGTCCATAAATGAAGAGAAAATGTCACTTTTTAAATTTCATAGCTTCCATAAGTTCTCAACAACTATTGTAATTCATTACCTAAAACTTCAAATGCAGAAATGCCAGTAATTGAAGGTTTTAATACTTAACCATTAAAGAACTTCTGTAACTCTCTGTTTCAGAACAGTCTATGCTTAGATGTTCACCTTCTTAAAAGCATTTTCCAGACATCTGTGCATATTTTTAAAAGCTTTATATCTTCCAAGGAATACAAGGGAGAGTATAAGGCTTTTGGAATCAGACACATCTGGGCTCAAGTCACAGCTCAGTTATGGTGTAGCTGTGACCATGATCAAATAACCCAACCTCTCAGAATCTTCGTAGTCTCAGCTGTGGAAGAAAAAAGAAAGAAGGAAGGAAGTGGGAGGGAAGGGAGAAGGGGGAGCAAAAGAAAGTAAGAGGGAAAGAAGGAATAGAAAGGACAGGAGGAAAGGAGAAAAGAAGAAAGGCACGGGGAGGGAGAAACAGAGAAACTGGAAAAGAGAGGTGGGAGGGAGCAAGGAAATGTCCTTCTTTCCCAGTTGGTGTTGGTGGAAGCATGGGCTAGAGACAGCATACGAATATCTGGTATGGGCCTTGGCACAAAGTGGATATTCAGAAATTGGTAATTATCATTAGGGTTTCCCTGGTGGCTCAGCTGGTAAAGGATCCGCCTGCAATGCAGGAGACCCGGTTCAATTCCTGGGTTGGGAAGACCCCCTGGATAAGGAGTAGGCTACACACTCCAGTATTCTTGGACTTCCCTGATGGCTCAATGGTAAAGATTCTGCCTGCAATGCAGGAGACCTGGGTTCGATCCCTGGGTTGGAAAGATCCCCTGGAGGAGCCATGGCAACCCACTCCAGTATTCTTGCCTGGAGAATTCCCATGGACAGAGGAACCTGGTGGGCTACAGTTCATGGGGTTGCAGAGTGACCACTGGCTAGATTATCATCCCTGAAATACACAACTGTCACCCCTTTCTGAAAACATACAATTGCTTTTTGTCTCTGGTCATCACCACAGTTACCCCTCTGTTGCACTTCCTGTGAGGATGATCTGAGTGACATTGGCAATTGGTAAGTTAGTCTTTGCCTCTAAGGGGTGGATTTCCTCCTGGCTCTTTCGTCATGTGACAAACATGTTTTTGAGCAATGGTTCAATGACTTTCCATTGTCCTGCCTCTGCAAGAACCTCACCTCCCAAGAGACGGCCTTGGGAGAGGCAGAGAGTGAGTGAGCATGCAAGTCAAAACCTCACAAGATATTGTGAGGATTAAAAATAATCTTGAATCGCATGGCTCCAAGGTCTTCATAAATAGCGTCAGTGAATAGTGTTGAAGGATTAGTCAGGGTGTTGGCCATCCAGAGGGCTGCTGCAGCTAGTAACATCAAAAATGGCCACGGGGAGTGATGGGGACTTTTTCAGACCCTGAAACAAAGGATGAAAATCCAGAGCAGGGCAAGAATGTGAGAGATACCCAGAAGAGCAGGGCTGACCAGTACAAGGAAGAGGAAAATGAACCTAGGGTAGGTGAAAAGATGGTCCTCTCAGACTCCTGAAAGAATTTCCACCAATTCTTTCATGGAAAGTCTCCCATCTTGATCTCCCTTCTCCACAGAATCATTTTCTTGTTTACATGGTTGTGCTGAAGCTAAGTTCTAGCAAAACGGTGATAATTATCATTCCAAAATCTAGATCAGATTGTATTCAGCAAAGTCAGTAACTCAGAACTTTGTGAAGACAATGCAGAACTGCATTAGGCACTCGTGAACAAGCAAACCTGGGTGGAATGATCATTACCTGAAGATTTGTGTCGATGTTTCAGGGCCCAGAATATATGCATTTTACCCTGGGTCCCTCCAGAAGATGATGCTGAGATAAAAATTCAAGTGCAAGCAGTTTGTTTGGGAGGTGAAAATATGATACACTAGAAAGGGAGCCGAGAGTGGACACAGGGAGGGGAAGCACAGAGAGTGTTATTAAATGCTGACACTGGGGGCCCCTGGAGCTTCATCCTGCTGGGGAAACTCCAGGAGCCAGTGTGGAGCCACCACTTGAGGGACTGGGAAGCTGGAGTATTTATACACCAACTCTGGCTGGCCATCAGTTGACAGCTGTTCCCAAGGAATTTAATTCCTTAGGACTACTGATCATATTGGCAATCATATTTCTAATTTTTATTTTAAATGAAATGAAAATTGAGTACAAGCATAGGGAAAGAAAGGAGAAAGTGAGTGACAGGTAGGCAGCAACTAAAACAAAGATGCCAGAACTCCCTAAGGCCACCTTCCTTGCTGCTAAAGGATTGCACACATCTTGCTTTCTGTGTCATGCCCCACTCTGTACTATCAGGGCCTGCAACACATACTGCAAAAGTTCCCTGAGCTCCTCAGACATGGCTTTTTTTTTTTTTTTCCATCCAAGGAAACCAGCTTCCATAATGGAAGAAACTTTCTGAAAGATTTGGACACAGTATACATATTTCTTTTAATTTTTACAAATCAAAATCTAAATTACAGTGCCCAGGTAAGTAAAGAATACTTATACAACAAAGTATTTATAAACATACTGCTTCTTTCTTATTACATGAGATTGAACAGAGGTCTTCCCTGTAGCAGTCAAGCACCTAAAATTCAAATTCTGTTCCAGAAATGCCTTCCATTTCCCCCGACAGCCACGTGATGCGCTCTGACCCCCAGGTGACCCCCATGTAGCTCAGTCTCCCCAGATGCATGTTGTCCAGTCCTCTTAGATTGTCCTCTCCCCCGTTCCCACCCTTGAGACACTTTGGGAGCCCTGCCTTTGGCTACTGTCCAGGGAACAATCACTTCCTAAAGCATGCTTGTGACCCCAGAGAGTTCATGGGAGCCTCCCAAAATAAGTTCCTTTATTCCCGGGTCCAGCTTTTGTCTGTGAGACCTGAAATACATAAAACTTTAAACTCAGTTTCCCCTTTGAAAAGGGAAAACGAGTGATTTACTGAAATTACAGGCATTATCTTGCTGCCTGCAGAACAAGGGAAAAAAAAAAAGAAAAAAACACTTTCTGGTTACACTGGAGTATGCAACCTGCAGCTTTGGCGTCCCATAAAGTTTGAAATAAGGAAAAATTCTGAGCTCACAGCAGGGATCCTTTCTTCTCTGATTTGAACTACCTGTCTCTTGTGTGGAGAAATTGAATACAACCATGAAGGCACAAGGACTCAGATGGGCCATTGTAACTGATGGAGAGTTTGGACTGAGACCAAGGCAGGGGGTCACTTTGTCCAGGTGAGGTGCTGAGCTCGGGTGTAGGTCTTACTGACTGGCAAGACTTCTCCTCAGAATAACAACACTTAGTCTAAAGAGAAGTGCCATTGACCTATCTTTAATGGCAGACTTCTTGAACTCTCTCAAGTATACACACACACACACACACACACACACACACATGCATACACACTAAGCGGAAGAGAGAGGGTGATCTCCTTTAATTTCTCATATTTGGTTTCAAGCTAGAAGAGAAATTTTTGTTGGGGAGAAAGATGACAGAAAAATCATCAGTGTTTGGGAATTTCAGCACTTTGAAAAATGATAAGGTCCAGAGGAAAGTTTTTTTCTTTATTGTGTTTCCGTTTAAGAGAGATTATCCTTGTACAAGGTCAGACTTTTTATGCATTTAATTTTCATGTCAGATTGTTGAGAAATATAAAATTCTGGATTTTGTGGCGGTCCCATATTTTATGGAAATAGAATCCCATACACTTTTGAAACTAACATTTCTAGGGGGAAAAAAATGAGTTATCATGACTTAGGCCATAAAACATCAGGTTGGGAAAAAGAGATTTCCCTTGTGAGCATAAAGTTCATTACTGACCAAAGATCTCCACATAAGTGGTTTAAAAGTTTCCCACTGTTGCTTAAATAGTAAGTTGTACAAAGATGCACAGAAGACTGGATATTTGTTTTTCATCCTAAAATATTTTCTCCTCTCCACTTTTGACCTTAAATGGAGTTTTTCCCCTTTCTTTCTCTGTTCCACTTGTGATCACTGAAGCAATGTGCTAGATGGCTCACATGGAGCTGTCATTTTGTTTTAAACATCCGGGTGCTGAAATGCCTATTGTATTGAGTATTCACACACTCCATACCCTTTTTCTCCAGTGCCCTTATGTCTTAAATACGTATCTCTTAAATCTTTTTTATCCAAAAACCTAGAAAATGGTGAGAAATGCATGGAGAGAGGCGATCACTTACCTAATAGTCCATTTTGGCTATTCTACTGCAAGACTATTTAGTAAATCCCTTATTTATCACCCAGTCCTTTATATCATGGAGTCAACTCTCACTAATTCCAGAGAGTTCTGTGCAGAAATGGGATATTGCAAAAGGGAAAGCTGAAAAACACATGCATGAAAACAAGACATGACTGAGTTTTAAGACTGGCAGTCTTGACAAACTGTTTGCTGCTGCTAAGTCACTTCAGTCGTGTCCGACTCTGTGTGACCCCATAGATGGCAGCCCACCAGGCTCCCCTGTCCCTGGGATTCTCCAGGCAAGAATACTGGAGTGGGTTGCCATTTCCTTCTCCAATGCATGAAAGAGAAAAGTGAAAGTGAAGTCGCTCAGTCTGTCTGACTGTTAGCGACCCCATGGACTGCAGCCCACCAGACTCCTCCATCCATTGGATTTTCCAGGCAAGAGTACTGGGGTGGGGTGCCATTGCCTNCAGCTTTGGCGTCCCATAAAGTTTGAAATAAGGAAAAATTCTGAGCTCACAGCAGGGATCCTTTCTTCTCTGATTTGAACTACCTGTCTCTTGTGTGGAGAAATTGAATACAACCATGAAGGCACAAGGACTCAGATGGGCCATTGTAACTGATGGAGAGTTTGGACTGAGACCAAGGCAGGGGGTCACTTTGTCCAGGTGAGGTGCTGAGCTCGGGTGTAGGTCTTACTGACTGGCAAGACTTCTCCTCAGAATAACAACACTTAGTCTAAAGAGAAGTGCCATTGACTTATCTTTAATGGCAGACTTCTTGAACTCTCTCAAGTATACACACACACACACACACACACGTGCATACACACTAAGCGGAAGAGAGAGGGTGATCTCCTTTAATTTCTCATATTTGGTTTCAAGCTAGAAGAGAAATTTTTGTTGGGGAGAAAGATGACAGAAAAATCATCAGTGTTTGGGAATTTCAGCACTTTGAAAAATGATAAGGTCCAGAGGAAAGTTTTTTTCTTTATTGTGTTTCCGTTTAAGAGAGATTATCCTTGTACAAGGTCAGACTTTTTATGCATTTAATTTTCATGTCAGATTGTTGAGAAATATAAAATTCTGGATTTTGTGGCGGTCCCATATTTTATGGAAATAGAATCCCATACACTTTTGAAACTAACATTTCTAGGGGGAAAAAAATGAGTTATCATGACTTAGGCCATAAAACATCAGGTTGGGAAAAAGAGATTTCCCTTGTGAGCATAAAGTTCATTACTGACCAAAGATCTCCACATAAGTGGTTTAAAAGTTTCCCACTGTTGCTTAAATAGTAAGTTGTACAAAGATGCACAGAAGACTGGATATTTGTTTTTCATCCTAAAATATTTTCTCCTCTCCACTTTTGACCTTAAATGGAGTTTTTCCCCTTTCTTTCTCTGTTCCACTTGTGATCACTGAAGCAATGTGCTAGATGGCTCACATGGAGCTGTCATTTTGTTTTAAACATCCGGGTGCTGAAATGCCTATTGTATTGAGTATTCACACACTCCATACCCTTTTTCTCCAGTGCCCTTATGTCTTAAATACGTATCTCTTAAATCTTTTTTATCCAAAAACCTAGAAAATGGTGAGAAATGCATGGAGAGAGGCGATCACTTACCTAATAGTCCATTTTGGCTATTCTACTGCAAGACTATTTAGTAAATCCCTTATTTATCACCCAGTCCTTTATATCATGGAGTCAACTCTCACTAATTCCAGAGAGTTCTGTGCAGAAATGGGATATTGCAAAAGGGAAAGCTGAAAAACACATGCATGAAAACAAGACATGACTGAGTTTTAAGACTGGCAGTCTTGACAAACTGTTTGCTGCTGCTAAGTCACTTCAGTCGTGTCCGACTCTGTGTGACCCCATAGATGGCAGCCCACCAGGCTCCCCTGTCCCTGGGATTCTCCAGGCAAGAATACTGGAGTGGGTTGCCATTTCCTTCTCCAATGCATGAAAGAGAAAAGTGAAAGTGAAGTCGCTCAGTCTGTCTGACTGTTAGCGACCCCATGGACTGCAGCCCACCAGGCTCCTCCATCCATTGGATTTTCCAGGCAAGAGTACTGGGGTGGGGTGCCATTGCCTTCCCCGTGACAAACTGTTTAGCCCAGTCCAAAATTTGCATCTGTCTACAACATGCCTGGTTTTGCCTGAAAGCTACACTTAAGCACAAAGAACTCTCGACCCTTCTGAAGCACTGTATGGCAGTTAGACTGCAATATAGTGAAGGAATCATTTTTCTTGGATTCTATAAACTTAACATCGATCTGATCTCAGATTCTTAAAGAATAAGTTTAACTCCATTCAACATCACAAGTTTACCTGTTGTTGAGATTATTGTCAGTCTGTCCTTGGGGCCCTAAGTGAGACATAAGCAGAGTGACACATGCTGTTCATTGATCTAGCCCATCACCTACATTAGTCACTCAATAAAGACCGGTGGAAAGGACCCTGAGATGTTGAAATGTTTGAAATCAGCCTCTGCTGATTTCAGAGGGCTTCAGCTCTAGGGAACAATTGCTTGTGATCTCCGTGTCTTTTCCCTCCTCTTGGTGTAATCATCAAAGGGTTCTCTGATAGCTCTTCTGGGACCCGTTTAGTGTCTCCTCCCCATCTTGTTATTTTCTGCTGATTGCTTCTTCTCTTTCCTCCTTCTATTTTCACCTTCCTCTTCTCTTAACTTTTTTTTTTTTTTTTGGTTCACTTTTCCTCTTCTCTTTATTCTTCTTCTATGAGAAAGAACTAGATAAATAGATAGCTGAATGATAGATCATTCAGGAATGACCCCAGTGCCCCTAACTCTTAGTCACGAGGCTTTGGTTCTGGTGGTTGTGATACATTAAAGATGTCAACTGTGCACCAAATGGTTCCATTGCTGCCACACCTTGGTCTGCAGGTCCACTGAGCTTTTAGGTTCTTAGCCGCGCACCCCTGGAAATTTTGGCTCAGAAAATCCCTGGTGGAGTTCGGGAGCTTCATTTCAAAAAAAAATTTTTTCCTGGAAGGTTCTGATTCACAACTAGCTTTGCACTGACCTTACTAATGTGAGCACTAAAAAGCATTTTATAAAATATAATCCTAGCCCTTCACCTGCATGATGGGAGGAGTGCCCACTGCCAGGCTTCACATAGACTCTGTTTATGGAAAGAAAGGTAGATTCCTAATGATACAGGATGCCTTTGATCAGAGGCTGAATCTAGCCTGAAACTTGACATTAGCTAGGATCTGGAGTCACACATTTTCTTGCCTGTAGGGGCTAGGCAGCTCCCTTAGGTGAGAGGAGCTAGGTAGGTGGAGATGAAGCTGAAATAAAGACCCTTGGCCCCACTCCAAGGGAGCGGTCATCAGTCATTGATTGATGCCAGGTAGGAATGTGGGACCCATGTTGTTAAACCTTCTAAATTTTAAATAAGAAGAAATCCAAATGTTTATATGAAATTACTCTGCTTTCTGATGTTGGCAATTAATGCATCTTAAAAAAACCCAAAAATCCTGACTTGTTTTTGGATTCAGCCTGCAACCTGATGATTTGCTACCTTTGGTTTAGGCTGCCTGTGTTGAATAAGTTTCTGAAAATTATACTTTGTTACTGTAATTGTAAACATTTATCAAGTTTTATAACAGTTAGGATGAAGTTCAGCTACTAGTAATATAAACCTAAAATGACAGTGGCTTAAAAATGATAGAGGTGTGTTTTTCTTTCACATAAAAAGTCTAGGGGTAGATGGCCCAGCATTAAAATGGTGGTTATGTGGTCATGCTAGCTTTCTGCACTTTCTCTGTTTCTGTTCACTACCCTTAACACATGACTTATATCTTCAAGGTTGACTCCTGGTCACAAGATGGCTGTTGATACTTCAGCCATCATATTCAAATTCTGAACAGGAAGACAAAGGAAAGGGGAGAAGGGTGTTTGCCTCACAGGTGAGTGGGCTCTTTTAAAAAATTTTCCTGAAAATCCAATCTAAAAGAATCCACTTGTACATTTACCATTTTTATGCAGAATGAAGGAACAGGACACATAGTTTTATTAATAAAGCATAATGACATATTCAACATAAGTCTATTGTTGAAGATGAGAATTAATATTGAGTAGGCAACCACCACTCTCTGCCACAGGTGTCTGTTAGGAGCAAGAAGACTGAAACTTAACGTGAATATTTAAGAGTGCATAACAAAGAAGCACAAGCTGGAATCAAGATTGCTGGGAGAAATATAAATAACCTCAGATATGCAGATGACACCACCCTTATGTCAGAAAGTGAAGAGAAACTAAAAAGCCTCTTGATGAAAGTAAAAGAGGAGAGTGAAAAAGTTGGCTTAAATCTCAACATTCAGAAAACGAAGATCATGGCATCTGGTCCCATCACTTCATGGCAAACAGATGGAGAAACTCCAGAGTGAAGTCCAGCACCACAGTTCAAAGGCATCAATTCTTTGGCACTCTGCCTTCTTCACGGTCCAGCTCTCACAACTGTATGTGACCCTTGGGAAGACCATAGCCTTGACTATATGGACCTTTGTCAGCAGAGTAATGTCTCTGCTTTTCAACACACTGTCTAGGTTTGTCATAGCTTTCTTGCCAAGAAGCAATCACCTTCTGATTTCATCCACTGTGATTTTAGAGCCCAAGAAGAAGAAATATGTCACTACTTCTGCATTTTCCCCTTCTATTTGCCATGAAGTTATGGGGCCGGATGTCAGAATCTTATGTTTTTTAATATTTAGTTTTAAGCCAGCTCTTTCATTTTCCTCCTTCACCCTCATCAAGAAGCTCCTCAGTTCCTCTTCACTTTCTTCCACTGATTGGTATCATCCACATATCTGAGGTTGCTGATGTTTCTCCCACCTATCTTGATTCCAGCTTGTAACTTATCCAGCCCAGCATTTCTCATCTTCAGAAAAGAAATAGGAAGTTACATAACAAATATCAGTGGATCAGAAGATCTTCAACCCAGCGTCTTAAACTGACATACTTCCTTCAGCTTTTTTAAAAGAAAAACCAATGTAAAGATGTTGTTGAAGACCTGTAACACCATGAGATACAATATCCTTAACTGCCATCCAAATGTGGTGTTTATTGTTCCCATGTTGCTGGTTATGGTAAGGCCAAACTGCTGGAACAAAAATACACAAAGCTTCAGCAGTTTCAAGAATATATACTGTTATTTATTTTTTTATCAGTTAACCCTGAGGTGAGCATTCCAGACAGGAGGGGAAGTTCTGTTCCACAAGATCTATCGTAGAACATAGTTCATTCCTTCCTATAGCTCCATCAAGCTGGTTATGGTAAGGCCAAACTGCTGGAACAAAAATACACAAAGCTTCAGCAGTTTCAAGAATATATACTGTTATTTATTTTTTTATCAGTTAACCCTGAGGTGAGCATTCCAGACAGGAGGGGAAGTTCTGTTCCACAAGATCTATCGTAGAACATAGTTCATTCCTTCCTATAGCTCCATCATTGCTAGGACAATCATCATCTATAAGGCCGAAGCTAGGTCACTCTCACTTCCTGGTGTCAGCCATTGGGAACGGACAGAGAGTTTGGAAGGGGCACACCCAAGTCTTAAGATGCAGACAAATATATATCCCTTCATTTTGTGGTCCATTGCAGAGGACCTAGTCACATGAAGACACAGCATAAAATGGGGTGTGGAGAAATATGAGCTAGCTGGTCTACCAAATGCTTGGCTGGGACTCTATGACAATGGGGGAAGATAAGCCTGTTTACCATCTGCATGCATGTGTGCACGCTCAGCCACTTCAGTCGTGTACGACTCTTTGCGATCCTGTGGAATGTAGCCCACAAGGTTATTCAGTCCATGGGATTCTCCAGGCAAGAATACTGGAGTGGGTTGCCATTCCCTTCTCCAGGGGATCGTCCCAATTCAGGGATTGAACCCATGTCTCCTGAATCTCCTTCATTGCAAGCGGAGGATTCTTTGCCCACTGAGCCACCTGGGAAGCCTCACCATCTGCATATGCATACCTAAACACTCTAAGGGAAAATGGCAAACGGACATAAGNGTTTGTCATAGCTTTCTTGCCAAGAAGCAATCACCTTCTGATTTCATCCACTGTGATTTTAGAGCCCAACAAGAAGAAATATGTCACTACTTCTGCATTTTCCCCTTCTATTTGCCATGAAGTTATGGGGCCAGATGTCAGAATCTTGTGTTTTTTAATATTTAGTTTTAAGCCAGCTCTTTCATTTTCCTTCTTCACCCTCATCAAGAAGCTCCTCAGTTCCTCTTCACTTTCTTCCACTGATTGGTATCATTCACATATCTGAGGTTGCTGATGTTTCTCCCACCTATCTTGATTCCAGCTTGTAACTTATCCAGCCCAGCATTTCTCATCTTCAGAAAAGAATAGGAAGTTACATAACAAATATCAGTGGATCAGAAGATCTTCAACCCAGCATCTTAAACTGACATANCACATATCTGAGGTTGCTGATGTTTCTCCCACCTATCTTGATTCCAGCTTGTAACTTATCCAGCCCAGCATTTCTCATCTTCAGAAAAGAATAGGAAGTTACATAACAAATATCAGTGGATCAGAAGATCTTCAACCCAGCATCTTAAACTGACATACTTCCTTCAGCTTTTTTAAAAGAAAAACAAATGTAAAGATGTTGTTGAAGACCTGTAACACCATGAGATACAATATCCTTAACTGCCATCCAAATGTGGTGTTTATTGTTCCCATGTTACTGGTTATGGTAAGACCAAACTGCTGGAACAAAAGTACACAAAGCTTCAGCAGTTTCAAGAATATATACTGTTATTTATTTTTTTATCACTTAACCCTGAGGTGAGCATTCCAGACAGGAGGGGAAGTTCTGTTCCACAAGATCTATCGTGGAACATAGTTCATTCCTTCCTATAGCTCCATCATTGCTAGGGCAATCATCATCTATAAGGCTGAAGCTAGGTCACTCTCAATTCCTGGTGTCAGCCATTGGGAATGGACAGAGAGTTTGGAAGGGGCACATCCAAGTCTTAAGATGCAGACAAATATATATCCCTTCATTTTGTGGTCCATTGCAGAGGACCTAGTCACATGAAGACACAGCATAAAATGGGGTGTGGAGAAATATGAGCTAGCTGGTCTACCAAATGCTTGGCTGGGACTCTATGACAATGGGGGAAGATAAGCCTGTTTACCATCTGCATGCATGTGTGCACGCTCAGCCACTTCAGTCGTGTATGACTCTTTGCGATCCTGTGGAATGTAGCCCACAAGGTTACTCTGTCCATGGGATTCTCCAGGCAAGAATACTGGAGTGGGTTGCCATTCCCTTCTCCAGGGGATCGTCCCAATTCAGGGATTGAACCCATGTCTCCTGAATCTCCTTCATTGCAAGCGGAGGATTCTTTGCCCACTGAGCCACCTGGGAAGCCTCACCATCTGCATATGCATACCTAAACACTCTAAGGGAAAATGGCAAACGGACATAAGCCACCCAAACGTGGACATGCCAAAGAAGTAACACTGCAAGTCTCTTCTCGATCTGAGTTGGGAAACTTCTAAAACTCTATTAATGTAGATGATGTTTCCTGTTGATATTTAATGGGCACCACTTATCAGATTAAGGGGGCTTCTTTTCAGTCCTTCTTTGCTAAATGCTTTTAATTTTTTAATCAGGAATGAAGAAGAATTTCTACTTCATGTTTTTGGGGCATCTATTGAGATGATCATATAATTTTTCTCCTTGAATCTATTAATGATATGTATTGCACTAAGAGATCTTCTAGTATTGATCCAGACATAATTATTGGGATAAACCTTACTTTGTCATTTTGTATATTTTTAATAATTACTGAATTCAATTTGTTGTATTTTATCTGGGATTTTTGCATTCATGATTATAAGTGAGATTGGTCTATAATTGTTTTTTCTTGTACTAATCTATCTAGTTTCCATATCAAAGTACTACTAGCCTGATACAATTATGTGAGTAGATGACCCTTTTAGATCTAGGCTCTGAAAAGATCTGTACAAGATGGGACATGCTTGCTTCTTGACATTTCCAAAATCTTGCCAGTAAAACTGTCTGGGCTCATTGCTTTTGGCAGGAATTTTGATTCCTGATTCAACTTGTTGAATCAAGTTGTTTTAAACATTCTTTTTAAAAAATATATATTCACATGGGCTTCCCTGGTAGCTCAGTTGGTAAAGAATCTGCCTGTAAAGCAGGAGACCCCAATTTGATTCCTAGCTTGGGAAGATCCCCTGGAGAAGGGACAGGCTACCCACTCCAGTATTCTTGGGCTTCCCTTGTGGCTTAGTTGGTAAAGAATCTGCATTAGGCTATAAATTTGCCTCTAGGTATGGTTTTTGCTGCATTCCACTAGTCTTGATACACATGACTTGTCATTCATGATTCTCACTATCATTTTTCTCTTTCATCCATGTAGTAGACTGAATAATAGCCCCACAAAGACATCCAGGTGGACCCTAAATGCCATCACATATATCTTTCAAAAATGGAAGTGGAGATTTCACAGTGGCAGAAAGAGAGGAGGTAATGTGACTACAAAGGCAATGATTGGAGTCATGTAACCAAAAGCCTTGGAATTTCCAGAGCCACCAGAAACTGGAAGATTCAAGAAACGAATTCTCCCATATAGCTTCTAAAGGAAACGTGGTCCAAACAAAATTGATTTCAGTCCACTGATGCAAATTTCAAACCTCTGGTCTCCAGAACTGTGATAAAATATAAATATATTTCTATTGGGTTATGCCACCAGGTTTGTGATCATTTGTTACAGTGTGTTTGTTAATTACTGTATAAGAATTTAATACATCCGTGAATTATTTGGCAGCACATTTTTAAGTTTCCCAATGCACGTATTTGTTTTTATTCTCTTTTTTGTTAATTTCTACTTTCAGTTCAGTTTAGTTCAGTCACTCAGTCGTGTCCGACTCTTTGCGACCCCATGAATCGCAGCACACCAGGCCTCCCTGTCCATCACCAACTCCCAGAGTTCACTCAGACTCACGTCCATCGAGTCAGTGATGCCATCCAGCCGTCTCATCCTCGGTCGTCCCCTTCTTCTCCTGCCCCCAATCCCTCCCAGCATCACAGTCTTTTCCAATGAGTCAACTCTTTGCATGAGGTGGCCAGAGTACTGGAGTTTCAGCTTTAGCATCATTCCTTCCAAAGAAATCCCAGGGCTGATCTCCTTCAGAATGGACTGGTTGGATCTCCTTGCAGTCCAAGGGACTCTCAAGA
>SJYX01004381.1:92007-125211 GCA_006410675.1 Oreotragus oreotragus
AGAAGTAAGCGTCTTTTAATTTCTAAGTCTTACATAGTAGATATTCTGTGATTTTTCATTTATTTTATTCATACTCAAGAATATGTGGGGTGGGAGGTGGGAGGGGGGTTCATGTTTGGGAGTTCGTGTAAAAAAATAAATAAATACAAAAAAAAAAAAGAATATTTGAAGGGGCAAAGACGTTACAAAGGCAAACTGAAGGTCAAGGTGAAGGCAAAATGGACAGGACATATTTCTGTTCATCAGGGATGCTAGCTTCTAGGGATCAGGAAGTCTCTGCAGGATGTTTGGATCAAATGATTGATGGGGTAAAGCCCCTTTAACAAGAGTCCGGAAGACCCAGGTGCTGGTCTCATCTCTATCCCCAGAAGAACTGGGAAACTGTAAGGTAGGAGAATCTAAGTCACTGACCCAGTGCCCCACTTTCTAAAATGAAGGACTGGTTTACTAAATATTTTTAATCTACATTATCAGTCTGTGAAATCTTTTTTTCTTTCAAATTTCCCTATTATCTAACTTAGTAGTAATGTATTGGTGTGAGTTTCTACTAGCTTCTCCAGCTTGAACCCTGGACTCTGGCTGCTGAGCAGGACAAGTGTGCTCTGGTTAAAGTCTTGCAGTCACTACCAGGATTCCCATAGGCGTGGAGACCTGAGTGATCTTCGTACTTAGCTTATTTCCATCATCTTGTGTTAAACAACTGATGGAACATATTCACTTTGAGCCTGAATCTGCTTAAAGGAGCTACCTGTTCTCAAAGACTGCTCACTCTGGGAGCTCACACCTGAGCCATCATCCACTGACCTCCTCACTGTGCATGTGCAGTGACCAGCCCAAGGTGACAGAAAGAAACCTAGTAGATTCATCTTTAAGAGGCTCTGCCTGATTTTCTCTGGATTCAACCCCAGTTCTCTGAGGCTCCAGCTGAGGTTCATGGCTACAGAATATAAAATCCCAATGCTCAGTCTTTGGGCTCAACCTGAGCATGCAGAGCACCACGGAGCTCTTGGTAAGCATCAGCTGCATAAAGGTTTTGCATTCTCATAGACATGGAGGTTTTAGGAGTCTAAAGCAGACTTTCAAAAGAGTTATACAGAGCTTTTGTTGCTAAACACTTGCAAATCATTTTCCCTCCACAAAAACCTATAAAATGTCAGCATGTGAGCATCTCTGCCCATGGGGCTGCCCCTTCCTTGGGACTTGGGTAGTAATTCACTGCTGGGGATCTATTGGCTCTTGGACCCCAGGAATGCTGTGCATGTTTATCACCCTCCGGGCAAAATTTTTCTGGAACTCTCTGGGAGAAGTGCAGGTCCTTCTACTACCTCTACGGCACTGAACCATACTTCTGTGAAGGTGTTTTTATTTTTTAAGTAAGTGAGCTCAACACAGAAATATTAGTGAGAGCTAGTGAAGTAGATTAAAATAAAGCAGAGTGAGTGGAAAAAAAGAGGCTTTGGATAATAAGATTCTAGTTTTCCTTTTTCCTCCTTCTTTTTTGGAGGAGCGAGGGCATGGAAAGCAGGCATCAACTTCTTTTTCGAACAGTTCTGTGTGTGAACTGTAGATCCATGTGCTGAGAACAGCCTGAGGGAGGCGGTGACAACATGGACCTCATTTCCCTGCAGCTACCATGTGAAGAAAACAATTTGTCATCTTGCTGCACCAGCCCTAATCAAGTCTTCGAGAAGACTATCATGAATTATCAAGAGAGAAGTAGAATTTATTTTTATTCATAAATGGACCAAAGAGGCGTATGGTCAAGTTCAGAGGAGATTCATGCAAAATGATTGATGAGAGGCACATCCAAGTTTTCCCACACTCATTGCTCCCTATTTGACTAACACAATATTCTCAAAAGCATTGGAAGGACTAATGCTGAAGCTGAAGCTCCAACACTTTGGCCATCAGACGCAAGGAACTGACTCACTGGAAAAGACCCTGATGGTGGGAAAGATTGAGGGCCGAAGGAACAGCAGAGGATGAGATGGTTGGATGGCATCACTGGCTCAATGGACGTGAGTTTGAACAAGCTCTGGGAGACAGCGAAGGATAGGGAAGCCTGGTGAGCTGCAGTCCATAGGGTTGCAAAGAGCTGGACACAAATGAACGACAACAACAATATTGCTCCCTATTTGACTAACACAATATTCTCAAAAGCAGATGAGAAAAAGAGCACACAAGTTTTCCTCTAGAAAGGGAAATCTAACCTACATCACTCTAGTGTTTTAATTAAAGTATATTCCAAGTGTAAGTTCAGTTGAGAAATTCATTCCTGTCTCCAGCCTCTGTTCTCTACCTTAACCACATTTTCTAGGCATTAAACACGGTATAAGGAGAATTGCCAAGTGACTGCTTGGTCATGTGTCTCTCTGAAGTTGCTTTCCCAACACTTACTGCATCTAAGTCTACAGGTAAGAAAACTGAAAATGATCTTCAACAATGAGAAGCTCTTATGGGATTTTGGGCCATAGTATTGAACAACAGAAAGAATGTGGTGGCTGTAACTAGATGTTATTTTACTTTTATACTGAATGGGTTAAAAGAAAAATTTAAAAAGTAGAAATTTTTAAGCCTAGAAAATGTTTACAGATAAGGATGATGGAGAAGATACAGGACTCCCAGAAATAGACGGAAATGAATTTAAAATCTAACTTTTATATGTGTTTGCTTCTTTTAAAGCTGTTTTGCTTTTCTGTTTCCTGCAGTTTTCACATACAGGGCAAACATTGGTGAAAAACTTAAATCCCAAAGGACTTCAAACAGCTATAACATGTCAAAGGCAGTTTCATTTCTAGAAATCTAAATAAACTTATTTCTTTTAAGGCCAGGCCAATGACAATAGCATAAAATAACTGGCTTGCTGTCCATACTACATGAGCAAGTATAAAGGCTCCTGTACACATACACGTATACACAAAGACACGCACAGATCTCATTGAGCCAAAGTCAGAACACAAAATATAAGGACTTACTTAGTGACTCGGAAGATCATTAGTTTTACTTGGGATTGGACAAAAAAAGAGAAAATGTAATCAGGTCTTAAGTACCAAGGCCAGTAAAAGAAAAAGAAATGCTGTGATCAAGGGTTTTTTTTATCTTCCTTCTTACGTGGATTTAGGAAGCCTCCCACATCTGTCTCCCATAAGATGACAAAAGGAGAATTCTTCATAGGGAGGTCCCCTTAGTGTTCCTCAATTTTACGTGGATTTTATTTTCTTTTATTGAAGTGTTAAATATATTAAAATACACAGATCTTACAGCTCAATGAATTTTCTTCCGAATATCACCCATATCAAAACAGAAAACATTCCTGTCATCTCAGATATTCCTCCCCACATGCCCATCCCAGTCAAAATGGTCCTCACAGAGGTCCCTACCAGGCTGTAAGTTTCATTTGTACAACACTGAGATAGGGACAAAGATTTCTGAAATATATAGGCCATTTGCTTTCCATAACTCCAGAATGGATTACTGTCCCACAACAATTCAAGTATTCATTCAACAGATATTCACTGAGCACTGTGTGGCAGTCACTAGTTTAGATACTTGAGATAGATCAGTGTACAAAATAAGTAAAGTCTCTGCCCCCTGTGGATGTTATAGGCTACTGGGGGTAGATTAACAATAAACAATAAATACTGGATTTGCCAAAAACTTTGTTTGGGTAACATTTACAGAAAAACCCAAACAGACTTTTTTGGCCAACCCAATTTAGTAAATTATAGAGTATGTTAGAATATTTAAGCACTGTAAGAAAAAAGTGTAACAAGGCAAGAGGGATCATAACTATCAGGAAGGGTTAACAGGCATTTCAGTTCTGTCCTATCCACGATGTCCATAAGACATCTGGTCCATGTCAAAAGGTATGGATGTCCAGGAATGTATTTTGTCCATACCAAATGGTTCCAGGGGCTTCCAAGTGACTCCGGGATAAGGAATCCACCTGCCAATCCAGGGGACATGGGTTCAATCCCTGAGTCAGGAAGATCCCCTGGAGAAGGAAATGCAATCCACTCCAGTATTCTTGCCTGGGAAATCTGATAGAGGCCTGGCAGGCTACAGTCCATGGTGTCACAAAGAGTTGGACGCAACTTAGCAACTAAACAGCAACAAATGGTTTTGGACAGGACAAATATCAAGGACTGTCTGGCACAGATCAAATGTCTTACAGACATTTTGAAAAGAGCCCAACATCCAGGACAATTTGGTGTGGACCAAATGTCTTATGAACTGTGGGGCAGGACCGAGTATCCTACAAGGATGCAAGGTGGCAAGGACTAGTTACAGTATTAAACAGGGTGGTCACAGTAGACTCCCCTGAGAAGGGGGAGCACAGACTTAAGAATGTGAGGGAGTTAGTTGCATGAATATCCCAGGAAATGGAGTTTCATGTGGAAGATGACCAGTGCAAAGCCCCTGGGGTAGGAGTGGACTAGAGAGTTTGAGGAACGGCAAGCAGGCCAGGTGGCCAGACCACAGGGAATGACAGAGACGGCAAGGTCAGCATCAAACAAGGCAACATCCTGCCTTCGTGCTTCAGCTCTCATACTGTAAGCAAGTGTTGTTTTGTGGTCTATTTAGTGCCACTTTCTTTCACATTGTTATGGTTTGTATCAATAATTCTATTGTTTAAAATGACTTCGGCATAGAAAGGCAGTGCTTTCTGGTGTTCCTAAGAGCAAGGAGGTTCTTACATGCCCTACAGAGAATATATGTGCATTAGATCAACTTCAATCAGCATGAGTTTCAGAGTGGTTGGCCCTGACTTTAATGTGAGCGAAACCACAATATGTATTAAATACAACACACAGAAGACACAGTTATATATTGAGCAGTTGATTAAAAAAAAAAAACAAAAAACTTGCATTTTTCCTAAGAGCAATGGTATTTGCTAAATCAGTGTTCACAGCAACTGTATAGGCCATCATTACCAAGTAAAATGAGAACTGCCTTCACATGATGGATACACAGTTCTCCTCTGAAGATACTGCATCCCTCAAAACCTTCTCAAGGGGTGATTTTTTTTTTATTGACATTAATTTTTAAGTTCCCCACCGTTCCATCCTCCGCATACCACTGGATGAGGGAGGGGTAATACCTGTGGCCTCCTCGTTCCTTGTCTTCTGGGCCATTTATCTTCCCTCCATCCTAACTCCTACCACCATCTCAGCCCCTTTGAAGTTCAGGCCATAAGACTATGTACATCTCCATACCCCCGATCACGCTCCTTCACTTTTTGAAGAGTTTAGTTTTTTTCTTGTTTTACTGTCATTCTCTTTGCTGCTACTTCTAATACAATTCTTGAGGATTTTAATATCCACATAGAGAATTTTTCAACAATTTCATTTCTTAGTCTCCCTCCTTCCTACCTCCTATTAGCTTTCCCTCCATCCCCACCCTCATCTACACACCTTCTGATTGAATCCGGATATGTTGTGCCTACTGTCTGATCATGATCTAAATTCTCAACCAAATCTCAATGGACCGCGAGTGCTGACCAGAAATTCTACACATTTCCCTGGTCAGTTCTCACTATCAGTCTTCAAATCTACTATTTCATAGTTTCTTTTCTATCCTTAGACTTCCCTGGTGGCTTAGATGGTAAAGCATCTCCCTGCAAGGTGGGAGACCCGGGTTCAATCCCTGGGTTGGGAAGATCCCCTGGAGAAGGAAACGGCAACCCACTCCAGTACGCTTGCCTGGAAAATCCCATGGACAGAGGAGCCTGGTAGGCTACAGTCCATGGGGTTGCAAAGAGTCGGACACAACTGAGTACGTCACTTTCACTTTCATTTTTTCTATCCTTAAACCACCAAAATGTATTCCCCATTTCTTTCTCTCAGGTAAAGACCTTATTTCAAGAAAAACTAGAGTCAGTAATAGAGAAACTCAAAGAGTTCCCACTTCCGAATCTGCCAATTTGCTTGAATCTGGACCCACATACCTGATCCCCCTCCTGTTCCTGTGAGTGACTCCCTGCATCTTCTTAAGGCTACTTCTCCCTCAGACACTTGAATTCATCCTCTCCAAAGTCATCAAAGGCTTTGCTCCTACAGTTTTGCCTTCCTCTCTCAAAACTGTCCATTGCCTTATCACTTTGATTAGTCCAACGAGCATCATGTAATTAATTCCTGACATCACCTCCCCCACCCACTACCTGCCACATTTCTCTACCCCATTTCAGCAAAAATTCTCCAAAAAATTTTCTGAATTCATTGACCCCATAATTCTCTCTTGAACACTTTCTAATCAAGTTTTTGTCTCTATCCACTCCACGAAAATGCCTGTCAATCCAACCCAATGTTGACTTCTTAGTCTTCTTTCTTGTTCCATCAGCAGAATTCATTACAGTTGATTATTCTCTTCTGGAAGCAATTTTTTTTTTTCCACTTGGCTTTCCAGGGCACCATTTCAGTCCAGCTGCTCAGTCATGTCTGACTCTGCAACCCCACGGACTGCAGCATGCCAGGCTTCCCTGACCTTCACTAACTTCTGGAGCTTGCTCAAACTCATGTCCATGGAGTCAGTGATGCCATCCAACTATCTCATCCTATGTCGTCCCCATCTCTCCTCACTTTCAATCTTTCCCAGCATCAGGGTCTTTTCCTATGAGTCAGTTCTTTGCATCAAGTAGCCAAAGTACTGGAGATTCAGCTTCAGCATCAGTCCTTCTAATGAATATTCAGGACTGATTTCCTTTAGGATTGACTGGTTTGATCTCCTTGCAGTCCAAGGAAATTTCAAGAGTCTTCTCCAACACTACAGTTCAAAAGTATCAATTCTTTGGCGCTCAGCTTTCTTTATAGTCCAACTCTCACATCCATACATGACTACTGGAAAAACCATAGCTTTGACTAGATGAATCTTTGTTGGCAAAGAAATGTCTCTGCTTTTAAATATACTGTTTATATTGGTCATAGCTTTCCTTACAAGGAGCAATTGCCTTTTAATTTCATGGCTGCAGTCACCATCTGCAGTGATTTTGGAGCCCAAGAAAAGAAAGTCTGTTCCTGTTTCCAATGTTTCCCCATATATTTGCCACCAACTGATGAGACCAGATGCCATGACCTTAGTTTTTTGAATGCTGAGTTTTAAGCCAGCTTTTTCACTCTCCTCTTTCACTTTCATCAAGAAGCTCTTTATTTCCTATTCACTTTCTGCCATAAGGGTGGTGTCATCTGCATATCTGAGGTTGTCGATATTTCTCCCGGCAAACTTGATTCCAGCGTGTGCTTCATCCAGCCCGGCATTTTGCATAATGTACTCTGCATATAAGTTAAATAAGCAAGGTGACAATATACAGCCTTGACGTACTCCTTTCCCTATTTGGAACCAGTCTGTTGTTCCATGTCCAGTTCTAACTGTTGCTTCTTGATCTGCAGACAGATTTCTCAGGAGGCAGGTAGGGTGGTTTGGTGCTCCCATCTCTTTAAGAATTTTCCACTGTTTGTTGTGATCTACACAGTCCAAGGCTTTGGCATAATCAATAAAGCAGAAGTAGATGTTTTTCTGGAATTCTCTTGTTTTTTCTATGATTCATCAAATGTTGGCAATTTGATCTCTGGTTCCTCTGCCTTTTCTAAATCCAGCTTGAACATCTGGAAGTTCACGGTTCACGTACTGTTGCAGCCGGCTTGGAGAATTTTGAGCATTACTTTCTAGTGTGTGAGATGAGCGCAATTGTGTGGTAGTTTGAACATTCTTTGGCATTGTCCTTCTTTGGCATTGGAATGAAAACTGACTTTTCCAGTCCTGTGGCCACTGCTGAGTTTTCCAAATTTGCTGCCATATTGAGTGCAGCACTTTCACAGCATCATCTTTTAGGATTTGAAATAGCTCAACTGGAATTCCATCACCTCCACTAGCTTTGTTCGTAGTGATGCTTCCTAAGGCCCACTTGAGCACCATTTACATCTAGTTTTCTTCTTACATCACTGCCTCCTCCTTCTTATATTGTTTTCTGAGTTCTTCTCATTCCCCTAATGCAAATGTTAGAGTGTTCCAGAGTCCAGTCCTCAAACTGCCTCTACTCTACACTCACTGCATAATCTCTTCTAGTGAATGAACACCATTTATAACCTGATGGCTCTTAAATATCTGTCTGCAGCCTGTGTCATTACCCTGAGCTCCAGACTTATTTTCCTGCCTTCTTAGATGTCTATCTAACTCTTGATTATACACCCAAACTTGCTATTTTCCCCATTTCCCTTGCTTCTTCATCTAGATAAGTGGAACTCTATCTTTCTAACTGCTGAAACCCAAATCCTTGAAGTTTTCTTTCCTTGACAATTTTCTCTCAGATTCATCATCCAATATATTATCAAATACTCATGGCTCCATCTTTAAAATGCATCGAGAATTTGGCCACCTTTCAACCCTATTCTTCTGCTTCTTTCATCCCTTGCCAAGATAACTGCAGCAACCTTCTAATGACCTTATCCCAATCTTCTCCCTGACTTTATCCTTTTGCTTCCCTTTCAATATGTGTGTCTTTTTTTAACACAGATAAGAAAGTGCTTTTAAGTAATTCTACTTTTAGTTTTGAGAAATGTCCATTTTCTACAGTGGCTGCACCAATTTCACTCCTGGGTATATATCTGAAAAAACACATGAATTTGATAAGATTCATGCACCCCAGTGTTCATAGCTGCATTATTTGCAATTGCCAATACATGGAAGCCACCTAACTGTCCATCAACAGATGAATGGGTGAAGAAGATGTGATGTGTATATACAGTGGAATATTACTCAGCCATAAAAAAGGAAATTCCACTATTGACGGGAACATGGATGGGTTTGTCTATTATGCTAGATGAAATAAGTCAGATGGGGAAAGAGAAACAACGTATGACATCACTTCTGTGTAGAATCTAAAAAATACAACAAACTAGTGAGTATAACAAAAAAGAAGCAGGCTCACAGATACAGACAACAAACTAGTGGTTACCAGTGAGTGGGCTGGAGGGTGGGGCAATCCAGGGTCAGGAGATTAGAGGAAAAAAACGACTGTGCATAAAATAAGCCCCAAGGATACATCGTGCAACATAGGGAATATAACCAATATTGTATCGGAGAAGGCGATGGCACCCCACTCCAGTACTCAAGCCCCAAGGATACATTGTACAACATAGGGAATGTAACCAATGTTGTATAGCAACTATAAAGAAGCATAACCTTTAAAAATGGTGAAACATTATAACACCTATAACTTATAATACCATACATCCATTAAAAAGTAAATTTAAAAGATACATAGAAAGATAATTTTTAAAAGATCTAAGTGGGACATATTATTTCTTTGACCAAAATCTACTAGGGGCTCTGTCTGTCTCAGAATAAAATCCACACTTTTCGCCATAGTGGATACAGCCCCACCTGATCCGACTTCCCTACTGCTTCTGTATCTGGTTCCCCGTGGCTCTCCCTCACTCACCTACCTCCAGCTAATTTGGCTAGCCTTGGGACATTCATTCTTGCTTCTCCCAGATATCTGTCCATATCACTTCATTCAGAACCTTGCTCAGATGTCAAATTAGTCAAGAACAGGAACTTGCCTCTCTGTGCTACTGAAAGTAGTTCCACGTTGTTGTTTTTCAGTCACTAAGTCGTGTCTGACTCTTTGCAGCCCTGTAGACTATAGCATGCCAGGCTCCTCTGTCCTCTGCTATCTCCTGGAATCGCCTCAAATTCCAAGCTCCAATTTGAATTCCTCCAATTGGTGAGTTGATGATGCTAACTAACCATCTCATCTTCTGCCACTCCCTTCTACTTTTGCCGTCAATCCTTCCCAACATCAGGGTCTTCTACAATGAATTAGCTCTTAGCATCAGGTAGCCAAAGCACTGGAGCTTCAACTTCAGCAACAGTCCTTCCAATGAATATTCAGGATTGATTTTCCTTACTACTGGTTTGATCTCCTTGCTGTCCAAGGGACTGTCAAGAGTCTTCTCCAGTGCCAAAATTTGAAAGCATCAATTCTCCAACCTTGAAGTAAACAAATCTTCAGGCTCAGCCTTCTATATAGTCCAGCTCTCACATCGTACATGACTGCTGGAAAAACCATAGCTTGGACTATGTTTTCCTTCGTTGGCAAAGTGCTATCTCTGCTTTTAAACGTGCTGTCTAAGTTTGTCATAGAGAAGCAAATGTCCTTTGATTTCATGGCTGCAGTCGCTGTCCATATGATTTTGGAGCCAGGAAAATAAAATCTGTCACTTCTCCTTTTTCTCCTTCTATTTGCCATGAGGCAATGGGACTGGATGCCATGATTTTAGCTTTTTGAATGTTGACTTTCAAGCTAGCTGTTTCACTCTCCTCTTCACCCTCATCAAGAGGCTCTTTAGTTCCTCTTCATTTTCTGCCATTAGACCGTATCATCGGCATATCGGAAGCTGTTATTTCTTCCAGCTATCTTGATTCCAGCTTGTGATTTTTTGTCTAGTTTATTTTCTGTCTGCTTTATTTTCCTTTCATACTCACCACCACCTGATATAATAGATTTATTTGTTCATTATGCTATCTTAGCTAGAAAGTGAATTCCATAACAATAGTTTTATTCATTTTGCTGCTATATGCCAATAGCTGATGACTAGTAAACAACAATGTTGACTGAATAACTTAAATTTTAATAAGAACAATTAACAAAAATATAACCCCTGAAACAGATTCAACCACTGATATAGCCATTAAGCAATTTTCAAGCATCTTCTTTGGGTCAACAATATCAGTTGGAAAATAAAAACATAGAAATCAAAGAGAAATTTGCTCATGAAAGACATTGATAACCATTTAAAAATATCTAATTGGCTAAGACTGTGGTTTGAATCATATTTTCATATTCTCAGGAGGAAACTGAGTATGACACATATCTGTCAGTTAAAGATGCAAATCCTAAGGAAAGTAGAGGCTTAATACATGCATGAAGGTAAGTAGAAATTTTTCAATAAAATTCACATTGACATTTTGATGATCTATAGAAGATGGAGTCATTGTACACCTGTTATTTTTCACTAACAAGAGATACAATTTGTTTCCTTAGTTTTCAAGAAAGAGAAGACACCCCTACACAGGAGAAATGTATATTTTATTTTCAATTTAATATCTCTGGCCATTGTTCTGACACTCTCCTGAAAATGTTTTAGATACAGAAGGGATAGCTCGTGGGTAAAGAATTTGCCTGCAATGCAAGAGACACAGGAGATGCAGGTTCAATCCCTGGAATGGGAAGATCCCCTGGAGGAGGAAATTGCAACCCCAGACTCCAGTACTCTTGCCTGAAAAATTCCACAGACAGAGGAACCTGGAGAACTACAGTCCATGAAGTCACAAAGAGTTGGACATGACTGAGCAAATAAGCACTAAGCACTAAGGGGTTGTCTTTAAAAATGTATTTGATTTGCTGTATCAGATCACAAGAAGGACAATACACTGACATTAAGTTTGGAGAAGGGGTTGCTGGTTTTTTTTTTTTTTGGTCTGTATTTAATTTTTGTTTTTTTTTTGTCATGCAGTGTGGGTTGGTGAGAGGAACTGGGCACCATGATTGATTGAGAAGCAAACCTATAACCTTGGATGTCAGATTTTCCAGGGCCACCATGGAAAAGAAAATCAGCACCCCTTTCCTTGTTCCTCACCTACCTCTCTGACTTCACAGCCTACTCTCTGCCGTTTGGTTGCTATTATATGACCACAGTGAGGTTTCTCTAATAGCAGTTAGGTAGTTAGCTACTAATAAGCCATGAGTTATTTCTCTAATAACCAAAGGTGTTAAACTTCTTTTCACATGTTTGCTAATCCCTGGGGTTTCATTATTTCTCTCTTGCCTCAGGCTTTGAATTTTCTCTATCTTCTACTTGGAACTTACTTCTCCCAGATCTTCTTCCTAATCCTTCCAACTCAGCTTAAATGTCACCTCCTCAGCACTCCACTCCAGTACTCTTGCCTGGAAAATCCCATGGACAGAGGAGCCTGGTGGGCTGCAGTCCATGGGTCACGAAGAGTCGGACACGACTGAGCGACTTCCCTTTCAGTTTTCACTCTCATGCATTGGAGAAGGAAATGGCAACCCGCTCCAGTGTTCTTGCCTGGAGAATCCCAGGGACAGAGGAGCCTGGTGGGCTGCCGTCTATGGGGTTGCACAGAGTCGGACACGACTGAAGCGACCTAGCAGTAAAGAGACCTGAGATGACCATTCACATAACAATACCGCTGCCCTCTCAATTCTCCCTTTGATATCACCCTATTTGATTTTCTTCCCAGAACTTGCCACTGTCTGAAGTTATCTTGTATACTTTTGTTTACTTTTTGATCACCACTTCTCCCTCCCTCTCAACTGAGCAAAATCATCAGGATTGCAGAGAGCTTGGCTATCTTGCTGTGATCTGATCATCAGTTCTGGTGCTGTTGCTGGCACACAGCATGTATCCTATAAGGATTTTCTGGAGAAAAAAAAAAAAGAAAGACTCCTTTTTTCTCATCATGAGGTCCTTATCTCCAGAATGAAAGACCTGGGCTAGATCAGTGGTTCTCAAAGTGGATCAGCAGGAACAACGCTTCCTGGGAGCTTGTTAGGAATGCAGATTCCCAGGTCCAACTCCATACCAACCATGTCAGAAACTCTGGGGTGGGCCCCCAAGTTCTGTGGTTTACCAGTCCTGCAGGTGCCTGAATTTCACCAGAGTTTGAGGACTACTGCACCATACAATCTCTGAGGCCTCTTTTTAACTTTGTATTTAATTTTTTTAGCTGTTTAAATAACACAAGTATTTCACATATAGAAATGAGAATAGAAAGTAATACAATGAATAAATTGTCAATCCTAAAGGAAACTAACCCTGAATATTCATTGGAAGATCTGTTGCTGAAGCTGAAGCTTCAATACGTTGGGCCAGATGTGAAGAGACAACTAACTGGAGAAGACCCGGATGCTGGGAAAGAGCAAAGGCAAAGGAGAAAGAGGAGGCAGAGGATGAGATAACATCACCAACTCAGTGAACATGAATTTGAGCAAACTGCAGGAGATGGTGGAGGACAGAAGAGCCTGGCATGCTGCACTCCAGTCATTTCAGTTTAGTCGCTCACTCGTGTCCAACTCTTTGTGACCCCATGGACTGCAGCACACCAGGCTTCCCTGTCCACTACTAACTCCTGGAGCTTACGCAAACTCACACCCATTGAGTTGGTGATGCCATGCAAACATCTCATCCTCTGTCTTCCCCTTCTCTCCTCACCTTCAATCTTTCCCAGCATCAGGGTCTTTTCCAGTGAGTCATTTCTTCACATCAGGTGACCAAAGCACTGGAATTTCAGCTTCAGTATCAGTCCTTCCGATGAATATTCAGGACTGATTTCCTTTAGGATCAACTGGTTTGATCTCCTTGTAGTCTAAGGGACCCTGAAGAGTCTTCTCCAAAACTACAGTTTAAAAGCATCAATTCTTCAGTGCTCAGCTTTCTTTATAGTCCAACTCTCACATCCATATATGACTACTGGAAAAATCATAGCTTTGACTAGACAGACCTTTGTTGGCAAAGTAATGTCTCAAAGTCAATGTCTCAATGTTGGCAAAGTAATGCTTTTTAATATGCTGTCTAGATTGGTCATAGCTTTTCTTCCAAGGAGCAAGTGTCTTTTAATTTCATGGCTGCATTCACCATCTGCAGTGATTTTGGAGCCCAAGAAAAGAAAGTCTGTCCCTGTTTCCATTGTTTCCCCATCTATTTGCCATGAAGTAATGGGACTGGATGCCATGATCTCAGTTTTTTGAATGCTGAGTTTTAAGCTAGCTTTTTCACACTCCTCTTTCACTTTCATCAAGAGGCTCTTCAGTTCTTCCTCACTTTCTGCCACAAAGCTGATGTTATCTGTATATCTGAGGTTATTGATATTTCTCTTGGTAATCTTGATTCCAGCTTGTGCTTCATCCAGCCTGGCATTTTGCATGATGTACTCTGCATAAAAGTTAAGCAGGGTGACAATATACAATCTTGATGTACTCCTTTCCCAATTTGGAACCAGTCTGTTGCTCCATGTCCAGTTCTAACTGCTGCTTCTTGACCTGCATTCAGGTTTCTCAAGAGGCAGGTAAAGTAGTCTGGTATTCCCATCTCTTGAAGGATTTTCCACAGTTTGTTGTGCTCTACACTGTCAAAGGCTTTGGCATAGTCAATAAAGCAGAAATAGATGTTTTTCTGGAATTCTATTGTTTTTTCTGATCCATCAGATGTTGGCAATTTGATCTCTGGTTCCTCTGCCTTTTCTAAATCCAGCTTGAACATCTGGAAGTTCATGGTTCACGTATTGTTGAAGCCTGGTTTGGAGAATTTTGATCATTACTTTGCTTGTGTGTGAGATGAGTGCAATTGTGTTGTAGTTTGAACATTCTTTGGCATTGCCTTTCTTTGGAATTGGAATGAAAACTGACTTTTCCAGTCCTGTGGCCACTGCTGAATTTTCCAAATTTGCTGATATATTGAGTGCAGCACTTTAATAGCATCATCTTTTAGGATTTTAAATAGATCAACTAGAATTCCATTACCTCCACTAGCTTTATTTGTAGTGATGCTTCCTAAAGTCCACTTGACTTGGCATTCCAGGATATCTGACTCTAGGTGAGTGATCACACCATTGTGGCTATCTGGGTTATGAAGATCTTTTTTATACAGTTCTTCTCTGTATTCTTGCCACCTCTTCTCAATGTCTTCTGCTTCTATTAGGTCCATACCATTTTTGTCCTTTATTGTGCCCATCTTTGCACAAAATGTTCCCTTGGTATCTCTAATTTTCTTGAAGAGATCTCTAGTCTTTCCCATTCTATTGTTTCCTCTATTTCTTTGCACTGATCACTGAGGAAGGCTTTCTTATCTCTCCTTGCTAGTCTTTGGAATTCTGCACCCAAATGGGTATATCCTTTATTTTCCCCTTTGCCTGTCACTTCTTTTCTTTTCTCAGCTATTTGTACGCCTCCTCAGACAACCATTTTGCCTTTTTGCATTTCTTTTTCTTGGGGATGGTCTTGATCACTGCCTCCTTTATAATGTCATGAACCTCCATCCATAGTTCTTCAAGCACTCTATTAGATCTAATCCTTTGAAGTTATTTGTCATTTCCACTGTATAATCATAATAGACTTGATTTCAGTCATAGCACATTAAAATGCAGAGACATTACTTTGCCAACAAAGATCCATCTAATCAAGGCTATGGTTTTTCCAGTAGTCTTGTATGGATGGGAAAGTTGGACTATAAAGAAAGCTGAGCACCAAAGAATTGATGCTTTTGAACTGTGGTATTTGAGAAGACTTTTGAGAGTCCCTTGGACTGCAAGGAGATCAAACCAGTGCATCCTAAGGGAGATCAGTCCCGAGTGTTCATTGGAAGGACTGATGTTGAAGCTGAAACTCCAATACTTTGGCCACCTGATGTGAAGAACTGACTCATTTGAAAAGACTCTGATGCTGGGAACGATTGAAGGCAGGAGGAGAAGGGGATGACAGAGGATAAGATGGTTAATTTGGGTAAACTCCAGGAGCTGGTGATGGACAGGGAGGCTTGGTCTGCTGCAGTCCATGGGGTCACAGAGAGTCGGACATGACTGAGTGACTGAACTGAATGGTCTAGTGTTTTTCCCTACTTTCTTCAATTTAAGTCTGAATTTGGCAATAAGGAGTTCATGATCTGAGACACAGTTAGCTTCTGGTCTTGTTTTTGCTGACTGTATAGAGCTCTCCATCGTTGGCTGCAAAGAATATAACCAATCTGATTTTGGTGTTAACCATCTGGTGATGTCCATGCTGAGCCTTGTACTTGGTTACTTCCCCAAACTTGGAAACCCCTCCTGCATGGCCTAGCCCTGGCTGCAAGCTTGGGAGCAGCAGGAAGCACTGGTGTCATGAATAAGTCTTGTGCAACCACCTCACTATACAGTCTGTGTTCAGTGTGTGTAGGGGGAGATGCCTTTTGGAGAAGCTGCCTGGAGGAAGTGCCTTTTGAGTTGAACCTTGAAGGAATGATGGTAAAGTAGAAGGAAGTGAACTCATTTTCTCTTGTGAGAACTCCAGGGTTACAACTGGCTGCTAAACAACCGTCGACAGGAGAATGTTGGATCCCACCAGAAGGGGACACCCCACATCCAAGTGCTGCAGTCCACTGGGTCTCAAAGAATCTAATGACTTGGCAGTTGAACAAAAACAGAATGAATTGATATCCCTGGTGGCTCGATCCCTGATGGGATTTGCTAATACTAGTGGCACCCCACTCCAGTACTCTTGCCTGGAAAATCCCATGGACGGAGGAGACTAGTGGGCTGCAGTCCATGGGGTCGCTGAGGGCTGGACACAACTGAGCAACTTCACTTTCACTTTTCACTTTCATCCATTGGAGAAGGAAATGACAACCCACTCCAGTGTTCTTGCCTGGAGAATCCCAGGGACGGGGGAGCCTGGTGGGCTGCCATCTCTGGGGTCGCACAAAGTCGGACACGACTGAAGTGACTTAGCAGCAGCAGCAGCAAATCCCAATTTTATGTCATTTTTTTAATTTTAAAATATTTTCAAATATATTACAAATACATTCAAAGTTTATAGTGTATGACTTTTTCCCATCCCATCTCCTCTCACCTTCTCCAGAGGGAAACCACTAAATTAAATCAGTGCTCATAATTTCCAAATTATTTTACAAAATACTTGTATAAATCTACATTCCCATTAATAGGGTCTAAGAACCTCATTTCTCCATATACTTCCAACATTTGGTATTGTTAGAGATTTTAAGCCTTGCCAATTGATGTATAAGAAATGTTACTTACTGGGATACTAATTTGCATTTCTCTAGTAACTAATGATGCTAAACTTCTGTTTGTTAACCACTTTATATGTCAAATACTTATTCTTTATCAGCTATGTGGTTGCAAATATCTTTTCCATGAAAGCAAATTTTTCCTTGGGTTTCTGATGATTTTTATTACACAGAATTTTTATGCATTTATCATTTCTTTTATGAAAAAGTATTTTTTTTTATTGCTAAAGAAATCCTTCCTTAACCCCAAGGTCATGATGATATTCCTCAAAATTTTATAACGATTGTTAGACTACACATGGAGGTCTTTAATCATTGATCTTTGTATATGGTGTGAGAAAGGGATTTTAATACTACATCTTTCTATAATAGAAAGCATAAAACAATGCAGTAACTTTTTCAAAGATGCACAGGCATTGGGAGAGCTGGAAATTCAGTCCAGAGAGCTCACCTCCAGGATCTGCATTTCCCAGCCTGACAGTGGGCTGCCCCTCCTCTGTGAGGCAGGAAAAGCTGCCACTGAAATTTACATGGGGATGAGGGGAGGGGCTTCACTTGTTGGGAATCAGAGAAGGAGCCTTTCAGAAAATGGCATTTAGGCTGAAATCTGCAAACTGAGAAGAAAGCAATTTCTCCCTGCCCCAGGGAAGTGAATGTTTCTGCTGTTCTAGGTCTTAAGCAGGTCCAAGAACAGAGAAGGAATGAAGGGACTTTTCTCCCCTTTAGGTTGAACTGAGTAATGACTTATCTCAGTGGTCATAAAATGCAAACACCCTTTAGCCCCCTGCCAGAACAAGCCACTCAACAGTGCCCTGGGATCACACGTGTGTGTCCTGGCCAGGGCTGCAAGGACACTGAGTGCCATCTGCACAGCACATGGACCCAACACAGCCCCTGCTTCCTCCCCAGTTGAGAGTGTCTGTCCTGTGAATCAGCCTCGCGTGCTTTATGCACGGGCTCTCCTCCTGCCTCTCTGTACTGCCCACAAGACAGACACCGTTGTGATCTCGGGATGGAAGCAAACGAATCACACACGCCCGTCTAAACCAGTCTGAACATATTAGTCAAGGCACTTGAAAAACATGATTTTCTTCCCTTCAAGACACTTCATCCCCAGTTTCACCAGGCCCTCACGTTATAAATCAAGTGAATATGTTGTTCTTACATTGCTCAGGAGAGGAGAAGTAGTAAAGATTCTCCCAGGGACTATAGGGAAGGCTGAAACTTTCTGAAAAGATCCCGCAAGTGTTGGGCTGGCTTAGCCCCCCTTGCCAGCAAGGTCTTTTGTTTGCACTCAGGACTTGAGGTGTGTCTCTCACTTGAGGCATAACAGAGACTACTCACTTCTCCTGACAAACCCACCCTTGCACTTCCCCAGTTTTCTCTTTCCATGATCCTCTGAGTTCACAAAGCATGTTATCCGGCCTGTGAATCAAGAAAGATAACCAAAAATGCACTCAGAGATTTCACAGTCCCCTCCGCAGCATTCTACGAGCCAAGTTCAGAGCAGTGCTCACACTGTTTCCAGGCTCTGGAGGATGGGGATAAAGGCAGGCTCACGACTGCGTTAAAGGTCATTAGCTGGCCTGAACAAGGGGACACAGATCGGTGTCCTTGGCCACATAGGTCAGTGTTCAAAGCACTGGTGTTTGTGGACAATTGAAGACATCTGATGTCTAGCCTGGCACGAACCCCATCCAGGTAGCTCTACTGTGCTGCCCTTTTGTTACAGCAGTGAGATATTTCAGAACAAGAACATATTCATTCACTGAGCCATTGCTGAGCTTCATAATCTGGCTGCTCTTCCTTGCATTTCATGTATAGATCACTAAAAATACTTGTATAAATCTACATTCCCATTAATAGGGTCTAAGAACCTCATTTCTCCATATACTTCCAACATTTGGTATTGTTAGAGATTTTAAGCCTTGCCAATTGATGTATAAGAAATGTTACTTACTGGGATACTAATTTGCATTTCTCTAGTAACTAATGATGCTAAACTTCTGTTTGTTAACCACTTTATATGTCAAATACTTATTCTTTATCAGCTATGTGGTTGCAAATATCTTTTCCATGAAAGCAAATTTTTCCTTGGGTTTCTGATGATTTTTATTACACAGAATTTTTATGCATTTATCATTTCTTTTATGAAAAAGTATTTTTTTTTATTGCTAAAGAAATCCTTCCTTAACCCCAAGGTCATGATGATATTCCTCAAAATTTTATAACGATTGTTAGACTACACATGGAGGTCTTTAATCATTGATCTTTGTATATGGTGTGAGAAAGGGATTTTAATACTACATCTTTCTATAATAGAAAGCATAAAACAATGCAGTAACTTTTTCAAAGATGCACAGGCATTGGGAGAGCTGGAAATTCAGTCCAGAGAGCTCACCTCCAGGATCTGCATTTCCCAGCCTGACAGTGGGCTGCCCCTCCTCTGTGAGGCAGGAAAAGCTGCCACTGAAATTTACATGGGGATGAGGGGAGGGGCTTCACTTGTTGGGAATCAGAGAAGGAGCCTTTCAGAAAATGGCATTTAGGCTGAAATCTGCAAACTGAGAAGAAAGCAATTTCTCCCTGCCCCAGGGAAGTGAATGTTTCTGCTGTTCTAGGTCTTAAACAGGTCCAAGAACAGAGAAGGAATGAAGAGACTTTTCTCCCCTTTAGGTTGAACTGAGTAATGACTTATCTCAGTGGTCATAAAATGCAAACACCCTTTAGCCCCCTGCCAGAACAAGCCACTCAACAGTGCCCTGGGATCACACGTGTGTGTCCTGGCCAGGGCTGCAAGGACACCGAGTGCCATCTGCACAGCACATGGACCCAACACAGCCCCTGCTTCCTCCCCAGTTGAGAGTGTCTGTCCTGTGAATCAGCCTCGCGTGCTTTATGCACGGGCTCTCCTCCTGCCTCTCTGTACTGCCCACAAGACAGACACCGTTGTGATCTCGGGATGGAAGCAAACGAATCACACACGCCCGTCTAAACCAGTCTGAACATATTAGTCAAGGCACTTGAAAAACATGATTTTCTTCCCTTCAAGACACTTCATCCCCAGTTTCACCAGGCCCTCACGTTATAAATCAAGTGAATATGTTGTTCTTACATTGCTCAGGAGAGGAGAAGTAGTAAAGATTCTCCCAGGGACTATAGGGAAGGCTGAAACTTTCTGAAAAGATCCCGCAAGTGTTGGGCTGGCTTAGCCCCCCTTGCCAGCAAGGTCTTTTGTTTGCACTCAGGACTTGAGGTGTGTCTCTCACTTGAGGCATAACAGAGACTACTCACTTCTCCTGACAAACCCACCCTTGCACTTCCCCAGTTTTCTCTTTCCATGATCCTCTGAGTTCACAAAGCATGTTATCCGGCCTGTGAATCAAGAAAGATAACCAAAAATGCACTCAGAGATTTCACAGTCCCCTCCGCAGCATTCTACGAGCCAAGTTCAGAGCAGTGCTCACACTGTTTCCAGGCTCTGGAGGATGGGGATAAAGGCAGGCTCACGACTGCGTTAAAGGTCATTAGCTGGCCTGAACAAGGGGACACAGATCGGTGTCCTTGGCCACATAGGTCAGTGTTCAAAGCACTGGTGTTTGTGGACAATTGAAGACATCTGATGTCTAGCCTGGCACGAACCCCATCCAGGTAGCTCTACTGTGCTGCCCTTTTGTTACAGCAGTGAGATATTTCAGAACAAGAACATATTCATTCACTGAGCCATTGCTGAGCTTCATAATCTGGCTGCTCTTCCTTGCATTTCATGTATAGATCACTAGGGAGATAAAATATAGGATGCAATGTGTTACCTTATATAACTGAGTTAAAAATTTGCTCTGACTGTATAGGGCACACCACGTCCCACCTTGAAATGTACTCTTGAAGCATCACTTTTTAAAACAGTTCCCTTTGAAAACTATTTGGAATAATGTCTTGGCCCTCAGGACTCCTAAGTGTTCATTGATTGTCAGCATGCTGAGCAAATGGAGAAAGGGAGGGCAAAGAGAAGAAGAAAGATAAGTGGGGGAGGAGAGGAAACAGGATGGGAAGGAGAAGAGAGGAGAAGCTCTCTTTATACTGGTGAGGCTCTCTTTGTATTGAGTGGAAAGATGGGTTTGTTTTCAGCAATATGCAATTGACTCTAAACTATCATCCAACATGAGGTGCTGAGGGGTTGAGAAGCTTCACAGGGGTATCTTGGATATCTACATCTCAAAGCACTGCTCCTATCATTCATTACCTATCTTCACCATCTGGAATATCCATTGACTCCAGTGCGAAATAGATGCAAGTGTGTTGACTGATACAGTCTGTCTTAAGGGCAGTAAGGGGTGTGTGGCAGGGCAGATCTCTTTGACATGCCATACTTTTTAAGTTCTCAATTTTCTGATGTTTTCCCATGGCCTGGAGAAGAGTTTGAGTTATATTCTGAGAAGCTGTGTGAGTGGGGACTGTCCCAGCTTTCTTACAGACAGAAGTGGAATGCACTATTTAAGTCTGATGAGACTGTCTTTATATTGAGTTGGTAACATGAAATAATACACCCCAGGTATCAGCTGGAGAATATGATGTCACATCCATGTGAGTTCAGCACTTACTCAAAAGTCCAATAGAAAGAAACATTCAAAACTGTTTGAAGGCTCAGTGTTAATTTGTTTTTCTAGGTGTTCTTAACTATCCTCCTGACTCAGGAACATCAGAAAGAAGCCAGACACACAGATTTCACTTTATGGGATCTGTGAAGAATTGGTTTTTTAATGAATTATTCTTTGAAGATTTCAAAAGCCTAAATAAAGGGTCATTATTAGAAAAAGTCTTTAAAACTCTAACATCCAAGTATAGGACCTTATTGAGGACATCATTCAGTATGTCCTGTTTGTGAAAACTCCAGGAGGAGTTTCCTGTCTTGCTTTAGTAGCAAGACTAACTAGAGCTTTTCTCATGACATCTTTCATTTTCCCTCTCAAAAACATTGCCAACTGCATAAATGATCGGGTTAGGACCATATCTTCAATCCTCAAAATAGGTTTAAGTCACCATACAGCATGTTTTTTTAAGCCTCATTCCTTCCCTCAATGTATTATTTTCCCTGATTCTCCTTTAGTCAAATTATATTTAATGCCATACCTTATATTATACACATTGTCATAATCAGCTAATTCAGTTTTGGAACTGGGGGACATAAGTTAATAAACAACTTCTTAGGGTATAAAAGCTTGATGAACTCTAAGTTCCACATATCCTTGAGGTCAGCGTCTGAAATGGAATTGAACTGTCAGAAGCCCTACAGGTTGTATCACTTTTTACTGAGACTGTACCCTCCCAAATCTTAAAGGAAAAGGAGGTGTCATTCCATTCTGCTACATTGGGGAAATAGCCTGCTCTATGCCCACAGTTCCCATCTCTATATTTTTACTTTCAGGGTGTGATTATTTGGAATTTCTGTTTATACCCTTGTCTGAATCACTTGGTAACATTTAGAACATACTCTTAGAGGCTACATTCAAAATCTTCTGCCTTTAAGATTCCCACAAGGGAGGAAATGAGGTCAACACAGAGCATATTTCTTAATCTCATTCTTTCCATCATGGTTACTTAGTCCATCTTTTCCTTTACGTCTTATTTATGTTTGAAGCTCTATCTTAAATGTATATGTTTTTATAAATTTAACTCATTTCTGGAAGTAGGTGGGATATAAATTAATAAATTGCTTCTTGTGGTTTGAAACCTGGCAACCTCTAAATTATAAATATCTGTGAGGTCACAGGGCTCCATGCAGACCCTTTGGTGTTTTCACACTTATGGTGGGTAGAACAATGCTCCCCTCAAAGCTGTGGATATGTTACCTCACATGGCAAAAAGGACTTTGCAGATGTGATTAAGACCATGGACCTTCAGATGGGGAGTGATCCCAGTTTATCTGGTGGGTGCAATGTAATCAGAAGAGTCCTTATGAGTGACCATCAGAGAAAGAGATTTGATGATGGAAATAAGGATAGATCAGAGGTTTAAAGATGCTGTGCTGCTGGCTTTGAAGATGGAGGAAGGGGCCATGCAGTCAAGCAATGCAAGTGGCCTCTGCTACTGCTAAGTCACTTCAGTCATGTCTGACTCTGTGTGACCCCATAGACGGCAGCCCACCAGGCTCCCCCATCCCTGGAATTCTCCAGGCAAGAACACTGGAGTGGGTTGCCATTTCCTTCTCCAATGCATGAAAGTGAAAAGTGAACGTGAAGTCGCTCAGTTGTGTCCAACCCTCAGCGACCCCATGGACTGCAACCTTCCAGGCTCCTCCGTCCATAGGATTTGCAGGCAAGAGTACTGGAGTGGAGTGCCATTGCCTTCTCCGCAAGTGGCCTCTAGAAGCTAAGAAAGGCAAGAAAGCTAAAGGCTCCGTAAGAAACAGCTTCATTATAGCCCAGTGAAACTTCTGACCTCCAGAACTGTAACAATAAATTTGTATTGTTTTAAGTGAGAAAGTTTGTAGTAATTTGTTACAATATCAATAAATGAACACTCCTTGAGAATTCTAGATCCCCTCACAACTGTGGTTATGTTTCCTCTTTGTGATTCCCCAGGTGGCTTGGTGGTAAAGAATCCTCCTGCCCATGCAGGAGATCTGAGTTCAATCTCTGGGTTAGGAAAATCTCCTGGAGTAAGAAATAGCAACCTACTCTGGTATTCTTGCCTGGAAAATTCTATGGACAGAGGAGCCTGGCGGGCTGCAGTCCACGAGGTCACAAAGAGTTGGACAAGACTGAGTGACTGAGGACACGTGCACATTTTCTCTTTCATTCTCTTGCTCCCACAGACTTTGGCATCACTCGTTTCTTAGCCTTGATTTGCTTGTAATATACGGACGAAGTTCCACCATCCTGACCAGGACTGTTCAGCTTTGAATGTCATGCTTCACTTTGGCGTTGACTTATCACCCCTGTTCCACCTTGATACTATAGTCATACAGAACATTGCTTTTCACTGTTCTTCTCTTTAACAAGATGGTGCCCACCTTCCAGAGGCTGACAACTTTCCACATCTGTAAGAGTATCCACTGTGCAGTCAGGCTGTAGGACTCAGTGCCACCCAGTAGAACGTTTTGCAATGGTGGATATGTTCTATCTGTGTATCCAATATGGCAGCCACTAGCCATAGGTGGCTACTGCACACTTGAAATGAAGCTGGGGTGACAAAAGAGATTTTCATTTTTTCGTTTCAATTTCATTGCGTATGTGTATGTGTGTGTGTGCTCAAAGTTCATTTCAAACAGCCACATATGACCAAGTAGTTCCCAGGCTGGACAGCACAACCAGGTTTTCACTAAATGCATATTGACAATTATTGGAAGTCTCATCAGATGCCTATAAATCCTTAAATTCACATCAGCAAGTTTTTCTTTAATTGCTGCTTTAGAAGACAGGCAGTCACGATGAAAACTATCTGAAAACTGAAGACATTTCTCCATGAAATAGGCTTCAATTGTGTCAGTGAATGATCAGTACTTAAACAAAATCCCCCAAACTATTAAATCTCTGTGCACTATGCCATTACCTTCAGGAACTCATAAAAGGAAATGTCCTTAATTAAAAGTGCAATTTTTTTGGAACTCTGGGGACTTTTAAATGTCTGGGGTATAAATAAACCACATTTGTAGTCGGTTTTGAAGGCGTACATTTACCTCTTCGGTCAGTCCCCAGCCCTGCTAGGCTACACTGATGCTGAGGCACCTAAGAATCCAGGTCAGCCACGGAACGAGAGAGAAAGGCTGCTGAGCATTTTGTCTGATAGCTGTGTCCCTGTGCTGTTCTCTCTGATTTATCTTTCATGAAATGTCTGTGGGTGTAAAAGCCCACGTGAAAAGGAGTAAGTGGAAGTAATAAGAGATTCGCTACAACTGGGCACTTATTGACTGACTGCATTAAGAGGAGGAAATACAGCAGGAAGCTTGTGAGGGGAACGCTTGGCCTGGGCTTTGGTCTAGACGGTGTTAGCTGAGCAAAGTGACACCAAATGGAAGCTGACATGGTTCCTGGGACAAAAAACAGACAACAGTAAGAGAATGCTGCCCTAACTTGCTATCACTCTCCTGGCTTTTGCAGGTAGATTCTGCAGTATTTGAACAAAAATCTTAAAAGGAAAAAGGCATCAAAATGCTAAAGTTATAAAACTTTTATTTGATATCTCTTACCTTTGTGTAAGAATCTATATAATCAGGTTTGCAGATGGATTATAACCCAGGAAGAGTGAAGAAGTCATAAGAAGCCACAGGGACAGGCTGTCAATCAGGGTTGATCCAGATTCAACCCAGAGGCAGTACCCAGGATCCAGGTGAGGTAGCTGTTTGCTTCTTTCTGGGGAAGCAGTGAGTTTCCCTATTCAGGCATTTCCTGAACTCGTTACAGAATTCATTTGTGTCAAACTTGCTTTTATTTAAAAATAATACTAGCGCAAGAAATAACATTATTGGTTAAGACATTTAGCAAAAATATAAATCTCTAGAATGTATAGTCCATTTGTTCAGGTACCAGAACCCATCCATTTGTATGATGAAAATTAATTACTACTTAGCACGTCTTGGATTTGCAGCCTGAGAAATGCTTCTTGAGGGATTTCAGAGTGTGACATGGCTTTATGCACAAATCAATGAATCACATAGGCAAATGCTGGGAGTTTGTGGGATATTCCAAATAAGAATTTAATGTGTCAGAATTACTTCTACAACATCTCCCTCCAAAGTAGAAGGAGCTGAGGAAACATACCCTTCCAAAGTCTTTCTTAAGCATATCTTCTTTTCCTGTAGCTCACTGTCCAGGATTTGACTACACCCCCCTTTAAGATCTCCCTGGTGGCTCAGATGGTAAAGAATCTTCCTGAAATGCAGGATACCTGGGTTTGATTCCTGGGTTGGGAAAATCCCCTGGAGAAGGGAATGGCTATCCATTCCAGGATTCTTTCCTGGAGAATTCCACTGAATAAAGCTTGGCCCCTGGCAGGCTATAGTCCATGGAGTTGCAAAGAGTCAACATGACAGAGTGACTAACACTTTTTCTCACTTTCCTTTTCAGCTCACATGCATTCTGTTTTGAACAGCTTTGCCATAAAACATCTAGTGTGGCTCAGAAGGGTCATCCACTTTGAAATTTCAGTGATCATAAGCTGAATTAAGGCTCTGAGTTTCAAATCCTATAACAAAATCATACTGAAAATAGAAATCTAAATTTCCTATATCTCCTAAGTGTATAATACAATAAACTTTTTTTTATACCAGAACCCATCCATTTGTATGATGAAAATTAATTACTACTTAGCACGTCTTGGATTTGCAGCCTGAGAAATGCTTCTTGAGGGATTTCAGAGTGTGACATGGCTTTATGCACAAATCAATGAATCACATAGGCAAATGCTGGGAGTTTGTGGGATATTCCAAATAAGAATTTAATGTGTCAGAATTACTTCTACAACATCTCCCTCCAAAGTAGAAGGAGCTGAGGAAACATACCCTTCCAAAGTCTTTCTTAAGCATATCTTCTTTTCCTGTAGCTCACTGTCCAGGATTTGACTACACCCCGCTTTAAGATCTCCCTGGTGGCTCAGATGGTAAAGAATCTTCCTGAAATGCAGGATACCTGGGTTTGATTCCTGGGTTGGGAAAATCCCCTGGAGAAGGGAATGGCTATCCATTCCAGGATTCTTTCCTGGAGAATTCCACTGAATAAAGCTTGGCCCCTGGCAGGCTATAGTCCATGGAGTTGCAAAGAGTCAACATGACAGAGTGACTAACACTTTTTCTCACTTTCCTTTTCAGCTCACATGCATTCTGTTTTGAACAGCTTTGCCATAAAACATCTAGTGTGGCTCAGAAGGGTCATCCACTTTGAAATTTCAGTGATCATAAGCTGAATTAAGGCTCTGAGTTTCAAATCCTATAACAAAATCATACTGAAAATAGAAATCTAAATTTCCTATATCTCCTAAGTGTATAATACAATAAACTTTTTTTTAAATAGTTCATATTTCCCGTGTAATCAATTACTTTAAGCCAGCATCAAATATTCTTTCATCCCTGACCTTGTCAGCTAGGATCATCTTACTCAAACCCTCCTAATGCTTACAGAAAAAAATAAAAGTACCTAACAGAAAGCAAGAAAAATTAGACACTTTGAATGTGAAAGGTTGCAGATGTCTGAGTCTGATGAGTTTCTGGTGGATGCTCTGTTGCAGCTAGAAGTTCCATTTCAGTGCAATGAGCAGTGAATACAATATATTGGGTTTCCGGGGACATCTGAGAAGCCATACCGCCTATCTTTTCCTCCACTTCAGCACACATAGTTGTGAGACTTGAAATGCATTAGGAGAAAAGAAGTCTAGCAGAGAAAGGAGTGCAGCCTCATCGAGAAAGAGATAGGAGTCTGTCGTAGGTGAGAAGGAAAAAATTCAGATGTTCATATATTTAAAAAATGATTTATTGCTCAAATTATACTCGTTTGCTTTTTAACAGCAGCCAGGAAAATGAAGTTATTGGTACATTAGATTTTTTCCTCTCTGCTGTCATTCCAATTTAATTATTGCTCAGACATGTGTAATGGAAAGAACTAGGGACTCAGAGCAGGGTTTCCAGCTTGACTGCTTCTAAATCTGTTCCTGGATAGATGATGGAACTGGGACAACTGACTGTGGCCCTCACAGAGGTTTTTTGTTTTTCTTTTCCTGAAACAAGTGATTGCTAAGTGCTGCACTGCAGTGGGGATGAGGGGATGAGAAGGTTATGAATGTGACCTTGAGTTAATGCTCAGCAGGTGCTGTGCTTAGTCACTCAGTCATGTCTGACTCTTTGCAACCCCATGGACTGTAGCCAAGAATGTTCGAGTAGATTGCCATGCCTTCCTCCAGGGGATCTTCCCAACCCAAGGATCAAACGTAGGTCTCTCTCATTGCAGGAGAATTCTTTACCATCTGAAACACCAGGGAAGTTTGAGAATACTGGAGTGGGTAGCCTATCTCTTCCCCAGGGGATCCTCCCAACCCAGGAATCGAACCAGGGTCTCCTGCATTGCAGGCAGATTCTTTACCAGCTGAGCTACCAGGGAGCTCAGCGGGTTAGCCGAGTTCAAAGTTAATGAGCATGCTTCTGAAACCTGATGGTAAGACAGGGTCCTGCTATGTACACAGCCCTCAAGTTTTGAATTGAACTGTCTGAGGTGAATGGGCTTGGATCTGAGGAGAAAAGACACTGGCTGGTTGATGTGATCATCAAAGAATTGACTTAACTTCTATCCAGATGTCTTCTGGGGGCCATGTGGTAGGACTTTTAGATTCTTCTAGTGACCTTGGAAAAGGTCTTAATACCTGCAAATCCTTCCCAAGCATGAGATTTATTTAGATGGGCTTGGAATTGAAAAGACCTGGCACACAGGATTTTGAGGAGAGTGGAGAGCAGATGGGCCCCTAAATCTGATGGAATGAGGTACAGAATTGCATGGTTAACAATTAGGTTTATGCATATTTGTCATCTGGATTCTTATATACCATGAAATAAGAGGTGTCAGCCAAAGACTCAGCCCAAACACTGAGTTAATCTTGACCTGGCTCAGTGGTACTCTGGTGGTGCCTGTGGTAACGAACCTACCTGCCAATGCAGACCCGGGTTTGATCCCTGGGTCGGGAAGATCCTCTGGAGGAGGGTATGGCAACCTATTCCAGTATTTTTGCCTGGAGAATCCCCATAGACAGAGGAACTTGGCTGGCTGCAGTCCATAGGGTCACAAGGAGTCGGACACAAGCAGCAGCAGCAATAAAATGAAAGGTTTTTTTTTTCCTCTCTTAGCAACTGGACTCTTTCCCAGGTTGCACACGTAGATATGGAACGACTGAAACTATTTTCACCTACTGATTTTTATTCCACAATTGTTTCAACTCTCATAACCAGGTAGACAGAGACGATCTTCCAATGTATGTAAAAGCATGGTTTGACTTGGAAAGTCTTCTGCTCAAGTTGAAGCAGGCCCTGTGCCAATGTCCCCATGCTTGGCTTGTGGCTTCGAGGCTTTCGTCAGAATCTCTTGGAGTTCTTCTTTCAGAAAAGCAGCAGTCCCTCTTTAGCTGAGGGGATTGAAAGGAACCCCTTTCATTCCACCACTCACATATTCTTCTCAGTTCTGATCACAGATTTTGTCAGCAGGAAACAGGCCAAGCTAGAACTTTCACGCTGGTCAAGCTTTGCAGCTCACTGCCACCAACAATATGTCCTTGCGAACCGGCTTTCCTCATTGCCGTGCTCCCTGGCTCAGCTGCTCATGTGGCCATCCTCAGGCTGGGGGTATGCGGGGTCAGTATTACTGATGAGACTTGCCAGTCTCCTGGATGGATTTGCTTTGAGGATGGCATCATGTACTTGCCTGTAGTTACACTTTTTCCCTGGAGAAATCTCAAGTGGGGTGGTGGGGAAGGGAGGGCTGCGGTTTTGAGGGGATCCAGTTCCTGCTTGAGGATGTTTAATAGCTTGGTCATTATGAGGGGTCCTGTAAAACCCTCACTCCCTGCTGTTATGTGGGTGTTTCGTAACCATAAAATCTGCCACAGCATATTAATTGCCTCCAAGTTCAAGACAGTCCATGAGGATTTCAGTTTACCTCTCACATGTCTTCCTACCTAGTTCTCTCACAATTATCCCTGGAGATTCCTGAGCCTTGTTGCTGTTATTCAGACATGAGCCATTTGAAAATCATACCGTGTCTCAGCATGAGAGCCGCCAGCAAAGGGGACACACACAAAACTGCTGGCCAGCCTTGTCAGGCCCCACGGGGAGTTTCAGTCACACTGTTTGCTTTGCTGCTAGACTTTGCCTCAGCTTGGAGGTGTGGGAGCTGTAAATTAGCATCTGAAACAACGCAGTTGTAGTCCAGCCTCTGCGTTTCTAGCCAAGGCCCAAGGCCCCGTGATTTCTGAGGCACTTGCCTGGGAGCTGCTCCTTGTTGCACTGAATTCCACTTTGGGGAAAAAAATGCGGGTGTCTCTTGAATTAGCCCATAGAAGGCACGTGCTGGGATGCCAACTATCATTTTGGTTTTACCCAGAAGCAGACACCATGGCAAGAATTCAAGTGCAAGTTATGTATTTGGGAGGTGACCCTGGGAATCACCAGGAGAGGAGACAGGAAGGAAGGAAGGCAGTAAGCACGTGTCAGCAGGTTACTTTCCAGTGTGGACACTGGAACTTGACATTCCTGGCAGAGAGCTGGGGCAGCAGTATCCCATCTGAAAGGCAAGGGAGCTGGGGTATTTCACCTGAGTGTCTGCAGGTCGCATGGGCCCCAGAGGCCGGACAAACTCCCTAGACAGTGAAATGCAGGTGCTGGCAGGTGGCAGTCCTGCCTGTGTCTAAAAATGGTAAAGCTGGGTTTGGGGAGCAGAATCAGAGCAAAGCATCCACAGCATCTGCTCCACTAACTCCACCATCCCAGGAACTAGAACAGATAGCTGGGAAAACTGAAAGCCTTGTTAAATCTCACAGTTAAAAGGGAACTGGGTGAGGCTGTCAGTCAGCCCTCCTAACTCCATACAGAAATACTTTCTAGAACAGTCATCCAGTTTCTACCTGAACATTCCCAGTGATGCAGAGCTCAGGTGTCAAAGCTTGCCCATCCCATGGATAGATGATTCTAGTTGTTATTCTACCCAGTATCTCAGTTTCTAGGATGTGTTCACGTGATGGTTCATTCCAGTTTATCAATGTCTCCTGAGCACTATTGCAAGGAACTGGGATTCACAGATAATACCACCCCTAGGTCTTACATGGTTGCATGCCCAAGAGTGGGATGGACAAGCAGACTTTGTGCTCCTGTAGCATTTCCATCGCACTAGGTGTGCACTACAGAAACGGGAGTGAGCAACCCTCCATAGGTAGGAAGGGCGAGACACTCAGAGGGGGCTTCACACAGGAGGTATAAAGTGGGAGTGGGCGGGTGAGAGGAAGTCGACACTAACTCAGCTGTGGTAAGAGCCACATCAGACTCTCAGGTGTTCATTTCCTAAAAAGTGTACACTCCAATAGCAATTCCCACACCTACAGAATGAGCGCTTTACCAGATTCAACCGGAGCTCTATTTATAACAAGATTAAAGTTACAGATCTCATTACAGAGGATATCAATTTTTCCTCTATCCAGTTTTCCAGCCCTGTCCAAAGTTTCTTACCCATGTGGCTGCAAATGAGCTCACCCTATGACAGAATTTTCGTCTTTCTCTGCAGATATTTTTAAACATACTAGGAGCAAACACATGGATACCCAGAAACCACCATCAGGTATACCACATGCAAGCATACTCCATAAAAAGTAGTTTAAACCAATCACCACTGGTGTGGGTAACCTGGGATTGAAGAGTGCTGATCACTGTCTCATTGCATGTGGTTCTGTAGAGAAGGTGGACAAGAAAGGCAGTCAGAAGGCTGGTCACACAAGGATGAATCTAGAAATGGCCAAATGTGGGCATGGCTGCAGTTTATATTTGGATATATGTATACATGCAAATGTGTGGGTATGTATGTACTATTTGTTTATATTAGATCCTAAAAATGAATAAAAAGAACTGATATACTACTCCCTAAAATAAGAAGTTTATAGTCAATAATTTTGTGTCATTTTATTGCAGAAAAAAGGGAGCAGAGATCTTATTATACAGAGTAAAAGGCACAAACCAGCTGTTCCATGGGCCAAATTCAGTTTGTGAGTGTGTTTTGCCTGGCTCACACAGTGTTCACCCACACAGAGTTTTAAATATGCATTAGTTGCCACTCTTTAAAAATAAAGACAATTGAAAGGAAAATCCAGGCTTCAAAATTCTCCTGGGATAGCACAACCTCCATCACGGGGAGCCTACATTTCACAACATTCATCTGGAGCTGGACTGCTCTCTTCTCTGCCCACATGCACACTTTTCAGTGGGTCATGCTCCTGCCCCCCCTTCTCTGTGGAAGGTCAGTTATCACCTGTCACTTCACTGCTTCTGGCTTCTTTCATTTCCGTTACCTGCCTGGTTCCATCAAACTTTCAAATAGCCAGGAATGCATAAGCTAAGGTGCGAGGAACAAGACTTAGGTACTTAAATTCTATTTTATAGGTGAGCATATGGTGGCTCAGTGGCAAAGAATCCACCTACCAGTGCAGGAGACACAGGAGATGCAGGTTCAATCCCTGAGTAGGGAAGATCTCCTAGAGGAGGAAATGGCAATCCACTCCAGTATTCTTGCCTGAAAATTCTGTGGACAGAGGAGCCTGGCAGCCTGTAGTCCATAATGTCACAAAGAGTTGGACACGACTGAGCGACTGAGCCAGCACAGCACCATCCAAGGTCACTGGAAAACCAAAAGATGATCCAGGAGAAGCTGCATTCCATGGGAAAATAAGTTGGAATCTCGGTGTGCACTAGACCAGCATGTGCCTGGGAAGTTGCTGGTTTTGGTTAGAAAATAGGGAATCATGGGAGGTTTTCAAAACAGAGGAAATGGTCAGAGACATGCATTGGCAAGTTAAATTTGCTAACATGCCATTTCCACAAAAATAAGGGTTAATATAAATTAAAGAAGTGCTACCTGTACCTTCCAAGATGTTCCTCTCAGAGTTACAGAGATGTTTCCCGCTGAGGATCTAGTTCCCTTCTCTATAAATGGATAATAGCAACACCTTCCTGTTCAGATTTGTAGGAATATTAAATGGGATAATGCATGTGGTAAGTAAATGTCAGCTATGCTTTAGTTCAGTTCAGTCTCTCAGTCGTGTCTGACTCTTTGCGACCCCATGAATCGCAATATGCCAGGCCTCCCTGTCCATCACCAGCTCCAGGAGTTTACCCAAACTCATGTCCATCGAGTCGGTGATGCCATCCAGCCATCTCATCCTCTGTCGTCCCCTTCTCCTCCTGCCCCCAATCCCTCCCAGAATCAGAGTCTTTTACAATGAGTCAACTCTTCACATGAGGTGGCCAAAGTATTGGAGTTTCAGCTTTAGCATCAGTCCTTCCAAAGAACACCCAGGACTGAGTTCCTTTAGGATGGACTGGTTGGATCTCCTTGCAGTCCAAGGGACTCTCAAGAGTCTTCTCCAACACCATAGTTCAAAAGCATCAATTCTTTAGCACTCAGCTTTCTTCATAGTCCAGCTCTCACATCCATACATGACCACTGGAAAAACCATAGTCTTGACTAGATGGACCTTTACTGGCAAAGTGATGTCTCTGCTTTTGTTTTTTTTTTTTTTTTGTATTTATTTATTTTTTTACACGAGCTCCCAAACATGAACCCCCCTCCCACCTCCCACCCCACATCATCCCTCCAGATCATCCCCATACACCAGCCCCAAGCATCCTGCATCCTGCATTGAACATAGACTGGCAATTCATTTCTTACATGATAGT
>SJYX01004381.1:128939-148539 GCA_006410675.1 Oreotragus oreotragus
TTTTCACTCTCCTCTTTCACTTTCATGAAGAGGCTTTTTAGTTTCTCTTTACTTTCTGCCATAAGGGTGGTGTCATCTGCATATCTGAGGTTATTGATATTTCTCCCAGCAATCTGGATTCCAGCTTGTGCTTCTTCCAGCCCAGCGTTTCTCATGATGTACTCTGCATATACGTTAAATAAGCAGGGTGACAATATACAGCCTTATCCTATCTGGAACCAGTCTGTTCTTCCATGTCCAGTTCTAACTGTTGCTGCCTGACCTGCATATAGGTTTCTCAAGAGGTGACCTGCATATAGGTTTCTCAGGTGGTCTGGTATTCCAATCTCTTGAAGAATTTTCCACAGTTTATTCATCTCTTTTTCTCCTTATTCTTATTTAATATCTGCAGATTAATAAATGCCCACATACATGGATATGAAAAAATGGAAAGTTTCCTACTTTTCTGTGCAGTTAGATATATTATGTAGAAAATTCTGCTTTAGGGACTTTCCTAGTGGTCCAGTGATTAGGAGTCTGTCTGGAAATGCAGGGGACACAAGTTTGACCCTTGGTCGTAGAAGATTTCACATTCCTTGGGTCTACTAAGCCCATGTACCACAGCTACCGAGCCCAAGCTCTAGAGCCCTTGAGCTGCAACTACTGAGCCCACATGTCATAAATACTGAAGCCCATGAGCCCTGGAACCTGTGCTCCACAACAAAGGAAGCCACCACGATAAGAAGGCTGCACACTGCAATGAAGAGTAGCCCCTACTCACAGCAACTAGAGAAAGCCCATGCACAGCAACAAGGATCTAGCACAGCCAGAATGAAAGAAAGAAAAGAAGAAGGAAAGAAAAGGAAAGAAAGAAAACCCTGCTTCAACTTTCTTGGCCAGTTCAAACTGATGCCCTCTGGAATGTATTTGTGAAGCTCCCGAGACTGAAATACTAATTTCACTGTTTGGAGTTATGTATTTTTGTCCTTGCCAGGAAAGAAGATATGCAAAGAGAAGAAAGAAAGGAAGGAAGGGCAAATAAATCTCCTTCTCCCAGAGAACAGTAGTGAAAGTAAGGCATAGTGGCAACTTAATGGAAGTCACAAATAGCAGAAGATCCTTTGCAAACTGGGAGAACAGAGAGTGGGCTCTGTTGTTTTCCCAGAAATGAGAATTGTTAGGTCAGCCCACAAAATTAGAGTCTATACCCAAGAATTCAGCCAAGAGAGCCAGCAGTTTCCCATGAGTCCAAAAGCTGTCTACAACAGTTATGTTCAAACTGTTTTTCTGCTTTCAACTTGGTTTTCCATCCATCCCTGCTATCACAGATTCTCTGACATGCCCTTGGGTAAGAGCTCCTCCACCTCTGAAGTCAACTAAAGTAGTCCATAGTAAATGCTGCCATAAAGACCATCACTGAGAGTGGGAGGCCTGCTGTCCACGCATGGATGATGTACTCCAAGCTATGACGCGGTGACCTTCACGATCTCAGGAGACAGGACTTCAAGTAACCAGGAAGGTACAAATTCCATATTGATTTCAAAAATATTAATATCCTATAATATTTCAGGAATCGGGCTACAGATGATTCAGAAATACAGACTACAGGAGAAACAATAATAAACTAAGAGAAGACACAACCCCTGCCCTGTGAAGCTTATGATCTACAGAAGACAAACAATTCCACAGTTAAGTAAAATGCCAGCAAAATAATGACTTAGGTTAGCACTCAGAAGGAAAGGCATATGATGCCTATATATATATATACACAATGGAATATTGTTAGCCGTAAGAAAGAATTAAATCTTGCCATTTGCAACAATATGGGTGAACCTAGAGGGTATTATGCTAAGTAAAATAAGTCACACAGAGAAAGGTGGTTACTGTATGATCTCATTATATGGGGACTCTAAGAACGTCCTGGAGGGACGGGATGCTAGTGAGGGAGGGGATATATGTGTAATTAGAGCTGATTTGCATTACTGTATGGGAGAAACCAATACAACATTGTGCAATTTTAAAAACACATTAAAAAAAAGTGTATATACATGAATGTTCCTAGCAAAATTGTTTATAGAATTTCAACAATGGAAGCAATCTAATGCCTTTCAATTGGAGAATGAATGAACACAATGTGGCATATCCCATACAATGGGGTCCTATCAATAAAAAGGAATAAGCCACTGAAAATAGAAAACAAACAAAATAAATGAACAAACAGAACAGAGAACAAACTGATGCTCATCAGAGAAAGTGTACGGGGTGAAAAAGGTAAAGGGCACTAAGAGGTACAAATCTCATTAATAAATGAGTCATGAAGATGTATATGGACCATGGGGAATATAGTCGATACTATTGTAAAAACTTCATAAAGCGACAGGCGGTAGGTAGCTAGACTTTCCATGGTGATCACTTAAAAATGTATATATTGACACACATCAAATCAGTATGATAAACACCGGAAACTGATGTGATATCATTTGTCAGTTATACTCCATTTTTTAAAAAGGGGAACAGGAATAAATTTTCAGGTTTTATTTGTACAAGCTTTATGGAATTATCATCATGAGTATTCAAGGATCTAAAAAAAGTAGCATAGCTAAAAGTCAATAGAAAAAGATTCAGACTGAAGCACAGAGTGAAAAAGAATGGAAAGAACAGAACAGAGCATTAAAGGTGTGGGAACCGAAGCAAACACAGCAGCCACTGCAACTTTCACACCAGCAGGAGAGGCGAGACTGAGATTTGGACAGAAGCAATTTTGAAAAAAATAGTCTCCAAGAACATTCCAAAATGGATGAAAGAGTCCAACCGACAGATTTCAAAAGCTCAGCAAATCCCTAAAGTGATATTTGGATAAACAAGTTGTGGTAGACTCATACAGTGAAATTTTATGCAGCAATAAAAAGAAATAAATCACGAGGGAGGGGATATATGTAAAATTATGGCTGATTCACACTGACGTATGGCAGAAACCAACACAACATTATAAAGCAATTATCCTCCAATTAAAACTAAATCTAAGGAAAACTAAATCTAAAAAAATAAAAAATGAAAGAAATTTCTGATATATGCAACAACATGGAAAAACTCAAAATTATTATGACAAGTAAGAGAAGCTGGGCACAAAGGCTCATTCCCAGGTGGCTCAATGGTAAAGAATCTGCCTGCCAATGCAGGAGCTACAGGAGGTGCAGGTTCAATCCCTAGGTTGGGAAAGGAGGTAATGGTAACCACTCCAGTAGCCTTGCCTGGGGAAATCCCATGGACAGAGGACCCTTGCGGGCTACAATCTATGGGGTCAAAAAAGAGTTGGACAAAACTAAGTAACTGAGCATGCATGCCATTATTTGACATTTTGAAAAAGGAAAATTGTAGTGACAAATCAGATCAGTGGTCACCAAGGCAGAAATAGGTATTAAGGGAACTTCTCTTGGTGATGGACTTTCAACTATTAGCAACAGCAAGCTAAAAATGGTCTGCAAAATAATATTACCAAGAAGATGAAGATTTTTATCATATTAATAATAGAAAAATCTGGAAGAAAACATCCATAACCAAATCCAGCTATCCACTGCTTAATTTTTGTCTGCTTGTAATTTTGTTTATATTTTTCTTTAACTGCTAAATTTTCTACTAAGTGAATAAAACTACTATAATTAAGGAAAACAGTATCTTTGAACACAACTAATATGATTGATTCTAATACACAGTAAGCATTTCCTAATAAGTTTATAATTTCTTTTCTAACTTTGAAGGTTGTTCTCTGACAAAAGCATGTTTTCCTTTTATTATCTTTACATTTGTATACTATTAATTTACACACAGACACACAACTGTATCTTGTGTTCGAAAATCTGTGACTTAGAGTAATCACCTGTGGGTTTATATGGGTTTATTCTTAACTAAATTATTCACTTAACTCCCCAAGTAAAGTGACTATCCAACGTAGTCTTGGCGCTGCTGACTTACATCTGCTTGCAAGATTTTCCAAGTGAAAGGTGCAAAGGGAAATGTTGGGACTACATGCAATATGCAGGTTACCAGGTTACCTTGCCCCTCCCCTTCTCCCGGCCCAGTTAGAGCAGTTCGTGCTGCACCGGTGCCTATCATGCCAGGATGATGACTCTGTGGTTCGACAAGGCCACAGTCTGCAGACAAACTGCTTAGAAAGGCTGTCCTTGAGTGTCACTTGACGCAGAGGCCTGATGATGTATGAAAGCACAACCCACAGCACCTTTTAATTATATCAATTTGTTACATCCCAGCAAAAAGAAAGAAAAAAAGAACTGACCACTAATTACCCACAAGTAGGTCAAAAACGCAAAGCTCCACATCTGCTAAATCTGGACGGATTAAGTTTGTAAACCACTAACACCTCATTTTCCCCCATTTTATAATTAATTTTTAATTACATAAGAAATAAATGAAATCATTCTGCCCTTAAACATTAGAACATTAACTTAAAGGAATCTTTGACCACCTTTCCAGATTTCAGTCCCACTCACCCTTGCATAGACAGGGGGGGTCCAGGCTTCCAGGTCTCTGCTCAGCACAGAACAGAAAGCACATTCTGGCCTCATGAGTGTTTTCCGGCTTTCTCTCTCGCTCTTTACATAAATGGTTTCATACTGTAGTTATCATTATGCAATTTGTTGGGTGTTTTTTTTTCCTCCTTTTTGAGGTCTGTTCCAGACTGGTGATTTAACCTTGGTATACAATGCTATCATCTAAATACACCGCATCTTGTTTCTCCATTCTCTTTGACAGACACTTATTCCAATCTATCACCATCACAAACAATGCTGCAATGAACATTATCATACTTGGTGAACTGCGGGCACAAGCTCCTCCACCCAGTCACGGCCAGGACCACCGTCACCACACTGAAATGACAGGTAGCTTGACAATCACATCACATGAGGTCTCAGTATCAATTTTCTCACTATCTCCGCATCGGTGAACTAGGGTTCAGGGGGTCTTGTGGCCACATCACTCACCCTGACTCTCCCAGTGGGCAGGGCAGACAAGTTACTAAGAAAAACAGAGCTGTCTGGTTCTCTTTCTCCAGGATTGCTCTAATGCAGACAGGTTCACTGGCAGATTCAAACGAAAACTATCATTGTGCTGTGCTGTGCTTAGCTGCTTGGTCATATCCAGCTCTTTGTGACCCCAGGGACTGTAGCCCACCAGGCTCCTTTGTCCATGGGGATTCTCTAGGCAAGAATACTGGAGTGGGTTGCCATGCCATCCTCCAGGAGATCTTGCTAACCCAGTGATCGAACCCAGTTCTCCTGCATTGCAGGCAGATTCTTTCCCATGTGAGCCACCAAGGAAGCCCAAGAAGTCTGGAGTTGGTAGCCTATCCCTTCTCCAAGGGATCTTCCTGACCCAAGAATCAAACCGGGCTGCTGCATCGCAGGCAAATTCTTTACCAGCTGAGTTACTAGGGAAGCCCGCCAACTATCATTGCTGCTGCTGCTGCTGCTAAATCGCTTCAGTCGTGTCCGACTCTGTGCGACCCCATAGACGGCAGCCCACCAGGTTCTCCCGTCCCTGGGATTCTCCAGGCAAGAACACTGGAGTGGGTGCCAACTGTCATTACTTCCCCTAAAACCTGAAATCCCACCTAAAGGTGGTTTGGTGCTGATCACTCCCTCCTCGTGGCTCCTGGCTGAGAAGGACCTCACCGGACTCAGCATATTGCAAGGGCTTGGAGGAGCATGGCAGGGGCATTCGGGGAGTTTTTGCTAAAGATGAGAGCAATTTTCAAAAACTCCTGCGGCAGGGGGTCCAGTCTGACGCAGTTCTTTCACACGTGCGCTTGCAGCCTGCAAAGACAATCCCGGCCCTGTTCCCCGGGCCCCTGGGCCATTTGAGAGTCATGAAGTCATCACAGCTGCTGCTTCGGGGGGCCTGAGGAGCGCCCCCCACCCCCCACCACCTCTTTGCGCGCTGGCCCGTGGCCCATCCCCCGCAGGCCGGAAACGTGCACTCTCTGCAAGTTAGATGCCCAGGGGACGCTAGGCAATTCCAGCCTCAGACAGCCTGATATTGACCAGGTGGCCCGGGATGGGGGGAGGGGACAGATTCACACCCAGTGCAGGACGGCCGCTGGCTGGGCACCAGCATCGTGCTTCTGGGCCTCCTGGGACGGACCCTCAGATTTAAGTCATTTCACACTTGGAAGGAGTCCCAAGGATGGCCTCCAACCTGCTGCCTCGGTGTCAAACGCAGTTCTACTCAAACCCCTTCCCCCACCTCAGTTCACCGCCCCCACCGCATCCCCCGCCGTGGCCTGGGCAAGACTGAAGAATGAGGGGCACAGGACTGGGGCCTCACAAGCCTGGTTTGGGGAGGGCCGTCTGCATCTGAGGGGGCAGCCTCGCCTCCTGCTCCGTCCCTGCCAGTGGAAAAAGCTACGTAAGTGCCAAGTCGCAGGAGAGCGAGTCCCAGCCGAGGGCTTTACAATCTGTTTTGTGAGCTGTTGCTCCCAGCAGGCCTGGCAGGACCTGGGTTTCTGCATCACTGCTGCAGCAGCTGTGAACGTGAGCGCCTGGGCCTCTCTGCCCGGGGAGCACCCACGCCTCTGGAGCAAGCAGGTGGCAGCACCGAAAATTCAGGAGGGCTGAGGACTTGCAGTAGTGCTTTCTCCGGTTTAAACGGCTTCCCCACTTACCTCGGCCTGGGTTGTGCTATATGATGGTTTGGGGTCAGCTTTAACCCGAGACACTTTGGCCTGATGCTATAGCAAGAGCCGCTTCTACTTGATGAGCACAAACGGTGGGGTTGGGAGGGGCAGGTAGGACTTCACCGTTAAAACAGCCCAGGGCTAACATTAGGAATTCAGCAGTTTCCCCCACGCCTCTCCGTGCGCCCTCCCACGCTCGCCGTTATGGCTCTCCCTCCTTTCCCTTAGCCTCACGCGGCAGTTTCTGACCACAGCTGCTGCCAGCCCTCTCCGCTCTCTGAGAAGCAAGGTGAAGTTTCACAGCTTCGCCTCGCAGTCTTCTTGAAAGCGGGGCGCTGAGAATGAAGAGGAGCCTTTCCATCCCCAGGGGACTTCGGCACTCCCTGCCTTCATGAATCTGGAACTTTGCGTTCCCCTCCAACCAACCTCTCTAGAACCTTGATTCATAAAGAAAACAAAAGAAGAAACCAAGATTTAGTTGTGGAAGACAGTGGAAGCACACTGCATCATCCTCTCCTGGCCCAACATGGTGGCTGAGTCTGGGGCAAGAAGGCAGAAAGAGGGGGAAAGACGGGAGGAGGGGAAAGATGGGCGGGGCGAGGGGGTGATTGTGCTGAGGAGACCAACGTGGAACCAGAAAGGAGAGCTGGGGACAGGTCAGAATGACCAGGGTCACCGTTCCCTTCCTCCTCTCTCCCTGTCCTGGGAGGGCACTGCTTTCATACCCGAGGTGAGAACAGGGGACACCTGATGAAATGCTTCTCTGCCAGCATCACAAAGAAGCCGATAGTTCTGCATGATGGCTAAGATGATGCAAGAGAAAGTTCTGGAAAGTGGCCACCACACACACACCTTTCCAGAGCCTCTCTTCTCTCTTATCTGAAGGATCTTCACAAATGAGTGCCTGCTTAAATAGTTTCTTTAAAAAAATAAAATAAAAATGACCAACATGTTCTGTATGTTCCAACATGAGGGTTCTTGAAGAACTGAGAAAGCACAGTAGACACAGTTTTGAGGTAGAATGCAAAGCAATAGACATTATTTTGCCTCATAATATATAAATTGTAAATACTCATGTCACTCAACTATCCATACAACAGGTCAGCTCTCTAGCTGTATAAGGGATGTAATCTGGGTGTTCACATAATCTATCATCCAAACAGGAAGTTATGGGTACCATGCCAGGCATCTGGAAGCTACTCCCCCTAGCTACAGCTGAACTGGCCAGAGATTGTGTCTGCTCATGCATATTTAATTTTCAGTAGTTACCAGTGAACTCCAGAAAAGGAATGAGTGAGAGCCAAAAGTCAGGAATGATGCATCCCCTTCAGGAACTCATCTTTGTGGCTCAGACCCAGTCAAGCACACTCCTTTTCACCCTCTTGACTGACCCATCATCCAGGACAACAGGGAGCAAAAGACAGCAACTGGACTCCCCAGAAGAGGGACTCCGCCTCCAGAGACGTTGCTTCCTGGAACCTGGTCCTCCCTTAACAGCAAGAGAATATTATCCTTCCTCCCTGAATTTCATTATAAGATTATAACACAGAATTTCCTTGAATTCCAGACATTTACTTTAAATACTAAGATGAACAGGCTAGATCATGCCTTATACATCATGACCACATGCTCACAGTGATCAGTCATCTCAGGCATAGTTAGAAGCTCATTCTTGCACCAAATAATTCTTCAATGGGCGTGACACCATTGGCCCTCAAGATAAGCCTGGAGCACAGGATACCACAAGCCTTTCCAATGACACCGTGAGTTCCTTGAGGAGAGACTATATTCTAAGGTGTACCTACTTTATGTTTAATCCGAGGGTATGTGCCCCAAGGTAGCGACTTGAACACTAGTTCCCTTCACATCCCTAAAAAATGTCGATTTACCCAGTTTCCATTGTGTTCCTAGAGTATAGGTAAACAAAATGCTTCCTGTGACTTCCCTGGAGCCGGGCTGAACCAGGCCATGGTCAGAGGCTGTGTCTAAGAAGGGATGATAGATGCAGGCAGGATGGGACAGCAGCATGTCAGGTCCCTGAGCCCTGTGCTTGGTAATGTGCATCCTTCAGGAGGTAGCCTCGGAGCCACCATTTGTGCTGGGTGGGGTGCAGAATCTGTCACGCAACAGGCTCAGCACCATCAGTCACCCTCAGAGATGCACCAAGCGGAATGAATATTTTCTGTCTCTGCCTAAATCCCTCATCTTCTCTTGGGCTTGAAGAATTATTACATTGGGTTTTTCAGAAAGCAGCATTTAGAACTGCAAGAATTTTCATCTCATCTTTGATCTTCAAGTCCCTGTTCTAAGGTCTCCTAAGGACTTCCCCCCTCTAGAGGGAAGAAAGTGATGTGGCCCCGGCTAGGGCTGGCTTTGCTTTATCTCATAAACTGGAGTTTTGTGTGAGATTATATTTGAACTGAAGTTCCATTTCCAAAACAAAAATTGCAAAATTGTTTATCTGTTTCATAGAATACAGTTAATGTTGAATGCCTCTTATATGCCAGGTGGGAATGCAAACTGTGGAGTTCTCCCAAGGTGTGTATAGGCTCATAAGGTAAGAACAGGTACAAGATCATCACAGTCTTAGGCAGATATGGAGAAAAGCCTGCTTTAAATTCTCACAATTTAGAGCCTTCCCCGTTCACTGAAGGGTGATAAGCAAATATCAAAGGCATTGTCTTTTGTTGTCTGGGAGCTGACCTTTGGTCTCCGATGCATAATACTGGGTTTCATGAAGTTCCCAGGGTGCAGCCAGGGCAGCAGAAACAGTGGGATGCTGTGTTTGGTGTCTTGCTTCACCAGACAAGACCCAGTCATTTTTGCCTTATTTAGAAATAGACTTGTTTTATTATGACACGGACCGTTTGTTAGCACAGAGAGAGACAGAGAGACTCACAATGTTTGAGTCCCTTATCTCACATTGTTTATGTTCTTAAAATAATTTAATTAGCTCTATAAACAAAAGCATTTTCAATTCATAAACAAAGAGAACTCAAAAAAGAAAAAAATCAAATGTTCTAAAAGGGAAGAAGAATAGAAAAGTCAAATCATTCCAAAACCATCTCTCATTGTTTTGAACACTCCCTGCAAATAGCATTGCAAAGAGCCTATAGGACTTCTAGGGTATGTGTTCATTTCGTCATTTTTTGAAGTTTTTGGTAGCTCATAGATGCCTTCTAGAAAGATGAATATTTCAGATGGCTCTGAATGCCATCCATGGCTTTGTCTGCCTTCTTAAGTGACTCCCTAAAAAGTTAATACAGAGAGAAGAGACAAAACATAAAGTTTATAATGTACAAAGCAGTTTTAAATTCATGGATTGATTCAAGTTTTAAAGTAGGAAGAATTTAAAACTCTAGGGCTAAAGGGAAATTTCTGAAAGAACGAAAAGAATGAAGAGGTCACATAACTGAGTTTACATTATGAGCACAAGCTGACTACATCATAGTAATCACCCATTGTATCATATTAATATTTCTGACATTATTTCTCTTCTTTGTATTTTTATCTATAAATATATTTATTACTATAAACTGTTTACCTCATCAATGACTAAGGATGGTCTCAAAATATTTATATTCATTATCTCTACATTGCACTATAATCTCTAATCTTCAGTTGGTGGAGTATCATGTACTTCATAAATGCAGTTTATGAATTATGAACATAAATGTAAATCAATGGACTATAAATTAAGGTCAAATGGGTGTTTACATATTTTACATAATTAAATTAGCTAACTTGGTGTAAGTGCTAATTACATAGTAGTCACATACCAAGAACTTTATGTGGATTATCTCTTATTCCTTCATAACCTCATGAAGTAGATATTGTTGTTGTTTGGTTGTTAAGTAGTGTATGTTTTGTGACCCCATGGACTGTAGCCCACTTGGCTTCTCTGTCCATGGGATTTCCCAGACAAAAATATTGCCATTTCCTTTTTCAGGAATCTTCCCGACCCAGGGATCTAACCCGTGTCTCCTCACTGGCAAGCTGTTTCTTTACTGCTGAGCCACTAGGGAAGCCCTCTCTCTATTTTACCCATGAGTAAACTGAGGTTTCAAGTTTGCCCAATGAACATAGCTGGAAAGTGAGGAAACAACCTTGAAATCCAGACTCTCAGCCTTCAGAGGCTCACTGTGAACTCCTATGCTCTCTTGTGAGATAAGCTATCATGGTGCTCTCATGGGTTATATTTTTATCACAACAACAGTTTTTAGGAAGGCCAGGTGGCTTGTCATTGTTTTTGATATATCTTAAATTTTGCCCAGTAACCTCCTTTCACCCACATCAGTCATAGTGTGATCAGATAAACAGAATCACTAGGTGGTGATATATGTTTTTGGTATACATACGTATGTTAATGTATGTATGTGTGCATATATATATATATGCTGCTAAGTCACTTCAGTTGTGTCCGACTCTGTGCGACCCCATAGACGGCAGCTCACCAGGCTCCCCCGTCCCTGGGGTTCTCCAGGCAAGAACAGTGAAGTGGGTTGCCATTTCCTTCTCCAGTGCATGAAAGTGAAAAGTGAAAGCGAAGTCGCTCAGTCATGTCTGACTCTTAGCGACCCCATGGACTGCAGCCTACCAGGCTCCCCCGTCCATGGGATTTTCCAGGCAAAAGTACTGGAGTGGAGTGCCATTGCCTTCTCCCTGCTACTGCTGCTAAGTCGCTTCAGTAGTGTCCGACTCTGTGCAACCCCAAAGACGGTAGCCCACCAGGCTCCCCCGTCCCTGGGATTCTCCAGGTATATATACATACATGTATGAATGTATGTGTATAGCTTTTTTTTTTAACAGAATTTTTACCTTACAAGATTGTGGGAGCTGGGCAGGCAGTCTCTATAAAGCTGTACTGTCTCAGGGAAGACAGTGGAGACGTGCAGATAAGCTGGAACCCAAGGGGACAGACAAATCCATGTCAATGCTTGCTGCCTCTGACTTTAATGGTGTTGCTGTCCTGTGGAACGAGGTGGTGCCCTCCATCACAAAACCATCCCAGGAGGTAGAGAGGACGAAGGAGGATACAGAAAAAGAGGAATGATTTCAGGCCTGACTGCTGCCCCTAAAGCAACAAGACAAGCTAGCAGAGAAGCACCAACCTGTGAGCTACATCATGGCAGCTCCTTCACTTCCTCCCTCCAAATATGCTACAAGAGACTCTCTGTGGCCAACCCTAACCTGAAACATAAAGCAAAAGGAATTCTGGGAAACATAGGTCAGTCTAGGCTAAATGGTAAGGCTAGGTAAGGATTTTAAGATGGAGCACAGGACAGGATAGCCATTGAGGTCTATGGAACAGGTAGGGTGAAGAGATTTGCAAATAACTGTGGGAGGCTGAGAGTGCAAGGAAAAATGTTGGAGAAATGGATGTTTGTAAACCCTGAAAAGTCTATGAATGGTATTTAAGAAAGCTTGAACTTCATCTCCTACTCACTGGAAATAATGAAAGAGTTCAACACATGAAAATGATATGGTCATTGAGCAAAATAGTCTCCATAATAACCACCTCAGTGAATGATCTCTCTGTGTCCAACTCCCCATTTTCAAAGTGAAAGTGAAAGTCACTGAGTTGTATCTGACTCTTTGTGACCCCATGGACTATACAGTTCTCCAGGTCAGAATGCTGGAGTGGGTATCCATTCCCTTCTCCATGGGATTTTCCCAACCCAGGGATAGAACCCAGGTCTCCCACTTGCAGGCAGATTCTTTACCAGCTGAGCCCGCAGGGAAACCCAAGAATACTGGAGTGGGTAGCTTATCTCTTCTCCAGTGGATCTTCCTGACTCAGGAATCGAGCTGAGGTCTCCTGCGTTGCAGGCAGATTCTTTACCAGCTGAGCTGCCAGTGAGACCCTATATTCAAAGGGAGGGTCTAATTCCCCTCCTCTTGAATCTTGGGCTAGTCTAAGCAACTTTTGACTAAGAAAAGGTAATGGAGGCAACATTCCAAGGGTAAGTCCTAAGAAGTCTGACAGCTTCTGCCTAGTCTTTTGGTACTCTCTCTTAGGACTCGACATCTCTTCTCGAGAGCAAACCCATGCTGTCAGAAGCCCAATCCACAAGGAGGTGGCATATGTAGGTTGATCCAGTCCCAAAAGCAACACATGGACTGCCATCATGAATGTTCAGCCAGGTCAAGCCTTTAGAGGACTCTGTTAGATTCCCAGCCACCATTAGAATCAACTTCATGAGAGACCCCCAAATGAGAATTGCTCTCATCAACTTACAGAATTTAAGCAATAATAAGTTTTGTTTTAGACCTCTACGATTTCATGTGGTTGTTATACAGCAGCAGATGCCAGAATTGTCATTTTTATAGTTCAGTGTCGGGGGAAAGACTCTTGGAGTACAGCTTATTGACTTAAAAGAAATAAAATGGGAGGGAAGAGACCTGGTAGGAATCCATTGCCAAAATTAAAAGACAACAGACAGAATCTGAGAGTACTCATTGGGGTAAAGAAGAAAAGCTGGATTCTAGCAACAAGAAGCAAATTTAGTAGACTTCATGATAAATGAGGGGTAAAGGAAAGAGGAGGAATAAAAAATGCTCTCTGTGTCTCTTGTACAGTCAGGTAGCAGCTGGCTATCCCACTTCCAAAGACCTAAAATGCCCAAGGAGAAATACGATGGAAGGAGGAAAATGATGATTCAGATATATACACTGTGAGTTAGAGGTTTCTAAGCAAAGTGTAGGAGGAACCTTGGTATAGGAGTTGGAAGCTTAGTATGAGAAAAACTTTTCATAGATATCACTCATTAAAGACCACGAAAATGGACAAAATAATTTAAGGAGAAGATAGAAAGTGAATAGAGAAACTGGCCAAAGAGGTACCCCTTGAGAAATCAACACCCAGATCTTCTTCCATGAAATAGCTGCATGAACCTGGGCAAATAACCTAATATCTCTCAGGGTCCGCATTTCCACAATGGGGTTTTGTATGGGTTTTTATGTGAGAATATGTGATATTTGATGTGATAATACATTCTGAGTACCTGGCCTAGAACCTAGTACAAGAGCTCAATAAAGATTGGCATTGGTTATTATTATAAAAATATTGCCATTATTCTACCATCATTTGTGTTAAAGGGATGGTTTGCTGAAAAATTGATGGAGATCAAGGACCATTACAAAGATAGGAGGCAAAATAAAGGAGTGTCACAAGCCAAAGGGTTGAGAGTTTTGAGAAAGAGAAAGAGGTCTCATGGGACCAGAATGTTCTCTCTGGACGTGACCATGTTCAGGTTGCTGAGTATCTTGACAAGGAATTTTTAATGATTTGGGGGAGTTTATCAAAGCTGGGAAATGGGATATGAGGACTCAGATTATTTTCTTAAGAAACTTGGATGGACATTAAAAAAAAAAAAACTTACCATTTGTAACAATAAAGGACCTTGCGGGTATTATGCTAAGTAAAATTAAGTTTGATAGAAAAAAAAAACACTGTGTGATCTCACTTATACATGGAATCTAAAAAAAAAATAATAAAACAAAACAAAAAACCAACAAAACCTCATAATAGAAAAGGATTGGAGATTCAATTTGTGGCTACCAGAGGCAAGGGAGCAGGGAATGGGAGAAGGAGAGAAATTGGAGGAAAGTAAGTGGTCGAAAGGTACAAACTTCCAGTTAAAAATCAAATAAGTACTGGAGATGTAATGTACAATATGATGACTTTAGTTAAAACTGCTGTGTGATATATACAAAAGTAGTTAAGAGAGTAAACCTTGAGTTTTCATCACAAGGAGAATACAATTTTTCTTGCTTTTTTATCTATATGAGATGACAGGTGCTAAGGCTAACTAAAATTTATAGAGATCATCATTTCACAATGTACATAATTAAAATCATTATGTGTACAGCTTAAACTATGCAATGGTGTATGTCAACTACAGCTCAATAAAATGGGAAGAATTAAAATTAAAAAATTTAATACATGAGTTAAATTTTTGAAAAAACAAGCAAACAAAAAAACTGGACTGGAAAGAAAAGAAAAAACCAGAAGAGAGCAGTAAAGAGAAGGATAGTTTTGTTTCCTGTTGCCTATTGTTTACACGGTGTCGTTTGTTTGTTAAAAGGGAAGAGATGTGAGTGTGAGACAAAAGAATCTAGACATAGGGAAAAAAGAAAGGGTTCCAAGTGAAGGCCTTGACTGAGAACATGATTAAGTCCTTCAGGGGTAGCCGTCAAACACTAGCAGGGAGGTAAAGGTCAGACTCAGCTGGCTCGACAACAGGTCCCTTTTCTTGACTGGCAGGCTTGAAGGAGGGCAATTTAGAAGCAGGATATTAGAAAAGGCATAATAGTGTGAAATTTTAGGATGTAGTGGGAGAGGACCTTGCATATTATGAGGTGCTTATTTAAGTATTTCTTTCTTAGGGACTTAACCACATGCTTCTGAGCATTAATAATTGTTCACAGGAGATAAATGTGGGGACTAATCCAAGAATTACTATCCAGATAACTGTGGTTTATGATGGTATTGTGGTTTATAAAGGCTTGAAAGCCTTCAACTCACCCAGGTTAGTCCATCCTGTTTTAGATGTAGAACCAGATTTCCAGCAGGGCAAAAACACTTTGGCCATATCTGCCCTTCTGTAGGCAAACAATTTCCCCAAAGACTTGCCATTCCTCCTCCTCATCAGGTGCTACAGGTAGAAGCTAATGGTGAAGCCCACTTAACCATCCCTGCTTCTATTAATTAGTAGGCACTCCCAACCCCACTCCTAACTAGAACACACTGGAAGATTATGAAAAACAGAGAACTAGGGAAAGTGATTTTCTGAATCTAGAATCTTGGGCAGAAACAGAAAGCAAATAAGAAGCAACACAACAAAGGTTTAAAAGGTCAGAAAAACTGAACACTGGTCTGAAACACGACTCGGGTTCAGTTTGATCTCAAGGGAGGACCCAGAGTAGCACTGCCAAGTCTTTGAACATGAAATTGATATTTGAACTACAGCTCACAACAGGGACCAGGATATACACTAGGAACCTGAACAAGTTGACTGCTTGTTAAGATTCTTGTAGGAACCAGAGTCACATAGCATAATACTCAAAATGTTTAGCCAATGAACATGCTCATTCATATCCAACTCTTTGCAGCCCCCATGGATTGTAACCTAACAGGCTCCTCTGTCCATGGGATTTTTCAGGCAAGAATACTGGAGTGGATTGCCATTTCCTCTTCTAGGGCATCTTCCTGACTGAGTGATCAAACCCGCGTTTCCTGTGTCTTCCGCATTTCCTGTGTCTTCCGCATTTCCTGTGTCTTCTGCATTGCAGGCAGATTCTTTACCCACTGAGCCATCAGGGAAGCCCCCAAATGTCTAGGACCCAATCCAAATCTTTTCACACTGAGAACCATGAAAATCTCAGCTTAAGAGAAAAAATGGCATTCAGTAGACATCAGCATTGAGATGACAGATATTGGAATTATCTTGTGAGAATTCTAAAACAGCTATCACACAAATGTTTCAGTTTTAAAGTAATTATGAATGCTTGAAATGAATGAAAAATAGAAAGTCACATAAAATAGAGCATCAATGAAGAAATAAATGGGAAAATTCTAAAAATGAAAAATACAATAACCAAAAATTAAAACTAAATCACTGGGTGGACTCAATAGCCAACATTCATAAGGAAAAAACAACTCAAAAGAAACATGGGCAAAGGATATGGATAGGATTTTATGCATTGGACCATTTATAGAAATGGAAGTACAAATAGCTCTTAAACATATAAAAAGATATTCAACCTCAGTTCTAACAAGAAAAATTAAAGTAAAACTACAATGAGATACTAGTTTTCACCTATGGAAAGGCAAAACCACAAAGTGTGAAAATACACTGTTGGTGAGAATATCAGAAGTTCTCTTAGATAGCTTATGGGCATCTAGAATAATTTAGCCACATCTCCAGAATCCACCTTTTGGCCCTGTAACTCCACTTTTGGAAATCTAGTATATATAAAACTTGTGTAAGAGTGAACTGAATTGACTTATGTAGTGTTATTCTTGGCTACATTGTTGATAATCACAAAAGACTAGGAACAATTTAATGTCCATCAAAAGACTGCTATCTAAACTAATGCTTAACTCAGATGACCATTATATCCACTACTGTGGGCAGGAATTTCTTAGAAGAAATGGAGTAGCATCATAGTCAACAAAAGAGACCAAAATGCAGTACTTGGATGTGATCTCAAAAACAACAGAATGATCTGTGTTCATTTCCAAGGCAAACCATTCAAAATCACGGTAATCCAAGTCTATGCCCCAACCAGTAACGCTGAAGAAGGTAAAGTTGAATGATTCTATGCAGACCTACAAGACCTTTAAAACTAACACCCCCAAAAGATGTCCTTTTCATTATAGGGGACTGGAATGCAAAAGTAGGGAGTCAAGAAACACCTAGAGTAACAGGCAAATTTGGCCTTGGAGTACAGAATGAAGCAGGGCAAAGGTTAATAGAGTTCTGCCACGAGAACTCACTGGTCATAGCAAACACCCTCTTCCAACAAACCAAAGAGAAGACTCTACACAAGGACATCACCAGATAGTCAACACTGAAATAAGATTGATTATATTCTTTGCAGCCAAAGATGGAGAACCTCTATACAGTGAGCAAAAACAAGACTGGGAGCTGACTGTGGCTCAGATCATGAGCTCCTTATTGCCAAATTCAGACTCAAATTGAAGAAAGTGGGGAAAACCACTGGACCATTCAGATGTGATTGAAATCAAATCCCTTATGACTATACAGTGGAAGTGAGAAATAGATTTAAGGGACTAGATCTGATAGAGTGTCTGATGAACTATGGACAGAGGTTTGTGACATTGTATAGGAGACAGGGATCAAGACCGTCTCCAAGAAAAAGAAATGCAAAAAAGCAAAATGGCTGTCTGAGGAGGCCTTACAAATGCTGTGAAAAGAAAAGTGAAAAGCAAAGGAGAAAAGGAAAGATACACCCATTTGAATGCAGAGTTCCAAAGAATAGCAAGAAGAGATAAGAAAGCCTTCCTCAGCGGTCAATGCAAAGAAATAGAGGGAAATAATAGAATGGGAAAGACTAGAGATCTCTTCAAGAAAATTAGAGATACCAAGGGAACATTTCATGCAAAGATGGCCTCAATAAAGGACAGAAATAGTATGGACCCAACAGAAGCAGGAGATACTAAGAAGAGGTGGCAAAATCACTAACCTAGAGCCAGACATTCTGGAATGTGAAGTCAAGTGGGCCTTAGGAAGTATCACTATGAACAAAGTTAGTGGAGGTGATGAAATTCCAGTTGAGCTATTTCAAATCCTAAAAAATGATGCTGTGAAAGTGCTGCACTCAATATGGCAGCAAATTTGGAAAACTCAGCAGTGGCCACAGGACTGGAAAATGTCAGTTTTCATTCCAATCCCAAAAAAGGACAATGCCAAAGAATATTCAAACTACCACACAGTTGCACTCATATCACACACTAGAAAGTAATGCTCAAAATTCTCCAAGCCGGGCTTCAACAGTACATAAACTGTGAACTTCCAGATGTTCAAGTTGGATTTAGAAAAGGCAGAGGAATGAGAGATCAAATTGTCAACATCTTATGGATCATAGAAAAAACAAGAGAATTGTAGAAAAACATCTACTTCTGCTTTATTGATTACACCAAAGCCTTTGACTGTGTGGATCACAACAAACTGTGGGAAATTCTTCAAGGTATGGGAACTGTCTCTTATACACATCTCGTTGTGTTTCTTAAAAACCTGAAAACAACAGGGCAAAGTGAACCCATCCATATGAGACTTAAACTCATGATTCTGGCATCATAACTGTCCTAATCCAAAGGGAGATCAGCCTAGGCAGATAGAAAGACCAGGATTGGTGCACACAGAGTATTTGTTAATGCCAAAGAAAAACTTTAAGAAAGCAGTTCCATGATTCATACACTTATTTATTGCAACTTAAAAGAACTTATTCAATACATGACTGAACTGCATAAGTGGAAAAAACTTATTTATATATATACATCTATCTATGGGGGGCAGAGACAGCAGTAGTAGATCTGGGAAGGTGTTCTCCGGAAACTGATCACCCTAGGAGAAAGATGATCAGCATGAACACCTGGGTACTGCTTCTCCCCAACACAAGGTCTGGATCCTTTAAACATCTTTCAGGTGCTTTCCCTAATCTACTCTAACCTAGAAACCTATGTCACATCTTGTGGAGAAAGGCAGGGGAAGAATGCTGGTTTCCTCCTTCTCGTCTGTCCTCAGATATTTCCCTGAAGGACTGGGTCCATATATTCTGACCTTCTGAAATTCTCCATTTCAACCACCCTACCTAATGTTCCCACTGGAAATTAGATCTGAGGCAGCCAACCTGGCTGACATGATCTCAATAGGCTATTTTATCAAATGCACACGTTTTACTCACCTGTCTGAACACACAAGCTAAGCAGGAGATGAACTGAGTAAGAAGCCAGGAGGGCGACTATCAGCAGCGAGAAACTGAAACATAAAAGAGTACACGTCAAATCTGTCCCCTAAAAGTTTCCTTTTTATGGCATTTCATTCAAAAAACATTTTTTTCCACATTCAAATGGTCACGTGTATGAGCGCTAAGTCGCTTCAGTCATGTTTGATTCTTTGTGACTCTATGGACTGTAGCCTTCTAGGCTCCTCTGTCTTCTCCCCAACTTAAGAGAAGTAAGTTTCAGTTGTGAAATCCCATTGTCTCTTTTCTTTACTCTATCCCTCCCCTTTTAATGATGCATTGCTGTTGTTTAGTCATTTAAGTCGTGTCCAACTCTTGCAACCCTATGGACTGTGGCCCTCCAGGCTCCTCTGTCCATGACATTCTCCAGGCAAGAATACTGGAGTGGGTTGCCATTCCCTCTTCCGGGGATCTTCCCACCCCAGGGATCGAATTCAT
>SJYX01004381.1:148744-159078 GCA_006410675.1 Oreotragus oreotragus
CAAGAAAATTAGAGATACCAAGGGAACATTTCATGCAAAGATGGCCTCAATAAAGGACAGAAATAGTATGGACCCAACAGAAGCAGGAGATACTAAGAAGAGGTTGCAAAATCACTAACCTAGAGCCAGACATTCTGGAATGTGAAGTCAAGTGGGCCTTAGGAAGTATCACTATGAACAAAGTTAGTGGAGGTGATGAAATTCCAGTTGAGCTATTTCAAATCCTAAAAAATGATGCTGTGAAAGTGCTGCACTCAATATGGCAGCAAATTTGGAAAACTCAGCAGTGGCCACAGGACTGGAAAATGTCAGTTTTCATTCCAATCCCAAAAAAGGACAATGCCAAAGAATATTCAAACTACCACACAGTTGCACTCATATCACACACTAGAAAGTAATGCTCAAAATTCTCCAAGCCGGGCTTCAACAGTACATAAACTGTGAACTTCCAGATGTTCAAGTTGGATTTAGAAAAGGCAGAGGAATGAGAGATCAAATTGTCAACATCTTATGGATCATAGAAAAAACAAGAGAATTGTAGAAAAACATCTACTTCTGCTTTATTGATTACACCAAAGCCTTTGACTATGTGGATCACAACAAACTGTGGAAAATTCTTAAAAAGATAGGAACACAAAACCACCCTACCTGCCTCCTGAGAAATCTGTCTGCAGGTCAAGAAGCAACAGTTAGAACTGGACATGGAACAACAGACTGGTTCCAAACAGGAAAAGGAGTACGTCAAGGCTGTATATCACCTTGCTTATTTAACTTATATGCGGAGTACATCATGCAAAATGCCAGGCTGGATGAAGCACAAGCTGGAATCAAGATTGCTGGGAGAAATATCAACAACCTCAGATATGCAGATGACACCACCCCTATGGCAGAAAATGAACAGGAAATAAAGAGCTTCTTAATGAAAGTGAAAGAGGAGAGTGAAAAAACTGACTTAAAACTCACCATTCAAAAAACTAAGGTCATTCCATCTGGTCCCATCATTTGATGGCAAATAGATGGGGAAACATTAGAAATAGGAACAGACTTTCTTTTCTTGGGGTCCAAAATCACTGCAGATGGTGACTCCAGCCATGAAATTAAAAGCTGCTTCCTCCTTGGAAGAGAAGCTATGACCAACCTAAAGAGTATATTTAAAAGCAGAGACATTACTTTGCCAGCTAACGTCCATCTAATCAGTTCAGTTCAATTCAATTCAGTTCAGTTCAGTCACTCAGTCGTGTCCGACTCTTTGCTACCCCATGAATCTCAGCACGCCAGGCTATGGTTTTTCCAGTAGCCATGTATGAATGTGGGAGTTGGACTATAAAGAAAGCTGAGTGCTGAAGAATCGATCCTTTTGAACTGTGGTGTTGGAGAAGACTCTTGAGAGTCCCTTGGACTGCAAGGAGATCCAACCAGTCCATTCTAAAGGAGATCAGTCCTGGGTGTTCATTTGAAGGACTGATGTTGAAGCTGAAACTCCAACACTTTGGCCACTTGATGTGAAGAGCTGACTCATTTGAAAAGACCCTGATGCTAGGAAAGATTGAGAGCAGGAGGAAAAGGAGATGATGGAGGATGAGATGTTGGATGGCATCCCCAACTCAATGGACATGGGTTTGGGTGGACTCTGGGAGTTGGTGATGGACAGGGAGACCTGGTGTGCTGTGGTTCATGGGGTCACAAAGAGTCGGACACAAGTGAGTGACTGAACTGACTTACACATCCATACAATGGAAAGTTATAAAATTAACAAGAAAAAATAAATGAAGTTGTCTATAATTTCCCATGCATGCTAAGTCACTTCAGTTGTGTCCGACTCTTTGTGATCCCGTGGACTGCAGCCCACCAGGCTCCTCTGTCCATTGGATTCTCTAGGCAAGAACACTGGAGTGGATTGCTGTGTTCTCTCCTCCAGAGGATCTTTCCCACCCAGGGATCAAACCTGCATCTCTGTCACCTGCATTGGCAGGTGGGTTCTTTACCACTAGCACAACCTACAAGCCCATAAATTCCTACCATTGAGTAAATGAAAAGAGAGACAATGGTCTACATTCACACGTGTTTGTATCTGGCTTCCCTGGTGGCTCAGATGGTAAAGCGTTTGCCTGCAATGCGGGAGACCTGGGTTCGATTCCTGGGTTGGGAAGATCCCCTGGAGAAGGAAATGGCAATCCACTCCAGCGCACTTGCCTGGAAAATCCCATGGACGGAGGAGCCTGGTAGACTACAGTCCATGGGGTCTCAAAGAGTCGGACACAACTGAGCTACTTCACTTTCACAAAGAAAATCTAAAGGGACAGTTAACAGGGAGTGCCTGCCCGGTGGCTGTATCATAGTGGTTCCTTTATGTCTGGATGAGGTAAACCTATCCAGCATTTCCATGAACGTGGCTGCTGTATTAGTAGGGATACTGTTTCATCGTGGGGTCTTAGTCACATGCCTGCCTCCTCACTTGGAGCAGAGGCCCTGAATCACCAGGGAAACTGGTTAGGATGAAAGCATTTTCATTAGGAATCCTTTTTCTCCATGGCCTGGACTGCTGGGGGCTTGAAACCTGCCTCCTCCTCCCTCCCAGCTCCTCACTGCTTTCTGCTCATTACATAGGGTCACCTTGTGGTTTGGGAAAGATTTTCTTGTGGAAATACTATCAGGCTGATGGATGACCACTCTCCCAGCTCCCAGCTCTCTGGTTCTGTATTTCTGGTTTTGTATGGAAACTGGGCAGAGCAAGCACGTTTTTCCTCTTCCCTCTCATCTTCCAGGCACCAAAAGCCAAACCCCACAGCCACAAACCCTTAAGCACCTGCCATGTGGAAGGGATTCCTTCCGTGACTCAGGATTTTCATCTAGTTTGTGTCAGAGCCATACAGCACCCCTGAAGGGCAGATTTTGAGAATGGGGTCTTTCTTCAACTTGTAAAAACTGCAAAAACCATCACTTTCCAGAGGGGGATCAAATTGCTTTTCTGCAATCTCAGGGGTCACTTGCCTTCCTGTTAGATCTGAGCAGGGCTTTCTTACTCAGCACAGCTGCTCCTGTCTGTAACTTGGGCTGACACACAGGCAGCTGTTGGAGAAGCACCTCTTCTCCCACCCTTTGTTAGAGGGAGCCCATTCCTCCATCCAGGTGATGCTCCCTAACTGGCAAAGAAAAGCATGGGAAGACTGGCCTGTGCAGAATCTGGCTCCAGTCATTTAAAACGAAATCAATCTCACTTCTCCCCTTTCCCTCAGTGCTCTGAAATAACATTTGAAGTTCTGTTTGGTCTCTTTGGAGAACTGCCAATGACTTCAAGGCATGTAGTGAAGTTATATATCAAGACACAATTACATGCAGTACTTTTGAAAAGTGATTCTCACTTAGGAGTAATATACGATATGAATTTAATAATCTGCCATACTACGTCTCTTTTTTTTTTCTCAAAGAAACTACAGTAGCAAAAAGGAAACTCTCTTCCATGATTGAGATTAATTGATAATTTTTTAAAAATTGTATAAACACTTGTTGATGGTGAGTTTTGAAAGGAACAAAATGCATGAGTTCTTAGATTTTCTATTTGTGCTACTGACTACAGTAAATGTTTTCAGAAAATCTCTCCCCACCATTTGTTAACCAAAAAAATAAAAAAGAAGTTCTTACTACATTGAAGGTAATGGGTGAAATGTAGTCTGAGAAAAAACAATAAAAGCTCACTTCTCTGTTTCCTCCTTCTGGCCACAATTACGTGACTAATTTTGAATGTATTAATTTCAATGCACCCTTCCTTCAAAAATCCAGATAAGTGAGTCACAGTCTCTTTACAAGCATCATATATATCAAATTATGCATTATATTGATGCATTCTTACAAAATATTTGTAAAGTACAGAAAATTCCACAGTTCTGTTTGACCCACTCTCCTATGAATTAAGTGTGGCATATATCCTTCTAGATATTTTTCTATGCTTATATAATACCTGGAGAAGAAAATGGCAACGCACTCCAGTACTCTTGCCTGGAAAATCCCATAAACAGAGGAGCCTGGTAGGCTACAGTCCATAGGGTTGCAAAGAGTCGGACACGACTGAGGGACTTCACTTATGTAACAATGCAAATATTTATAGACAAATACAAATAGTTTTAGTTATATACAACTATAAATTGGAGAAGGAAATGGCAACCCATTCCAGTATTCTTGCCTCGTAAATCCCATGGACAGAGGAGCCTGGTGGGCTACATTCCATGGGGTCACAAAGATTTGGACTAAACAACAAACAACAATCATAGTTATAAAAATACATGACTTAATTGTGTGATATTCTTTTGCATATATGGCATTGTATCATACTCATTGTGCCACAATTGGATTTTTAATTTAAATAACCTTAATGATGTTTCCATATCAGTACATGTGGAAACTTACCTCCTTCTTTGAAACTACTGTGAACTATTCCACTGTACCTATTTGCCATGCCTTACTCTACTTTTCCCCTATACATTTAGATGGTTTTCACTTTTTTTCCTGCTACAAGTGAAGCCTCAATGGATGTCCTGTACAAAGCCTCTGATGCATATGTGTGTTTCTCTATAGTCATACCTAGACGTAGAATTGTTAGATCAAATAGTCTGCATGTTTTTAATTTTAAAAGCTACTGCTAAATAGTTATAGCTAAATATTACAAGCCAGTTAAAAGTTTTTCTTCCAATAAAGCTATCGTTAACAGCAGTATTTAGTGAGAAGAAAGTGATCGAGTACATTCCATTTTAAAATTTTGACTTATGATGCAACACTTCAAGGACTTTCCTAGTAGCTCACCTGGTAAGGAATCTGCCTGCTACGCAGGAGATCCTGGTTCCACTCCTGGGTTGGAAAGACCCCATGGAGAATGGATAGGCACCCATTCCGGTATTCCTGGGCCTCTCTGGTGGCTCAGGTGGTAAGGAATCCGCCTGCAATGTGGGAGGCCTGGGTTTGACACCTTGGTTTTGAAGACCCCCTAGAGAAGGGAAAGGCTACCCACTCCAGTATTCTGGCCTGGAGAATTCCGTGGACTGTATAGAAGAGTCAGACAGGACTGAGTGGCTTTCACTTTCATAATGTTAAAAACTCTGGTTCTAAATGAAGATGTTAGGCCCCAAAGGTGGACNAGGCTACCCACTCCAGTATTCTGGCCTGGAGAATTCCGTGGACTGTATAGAAGAGTCAGACAGGACTGAGTGGCTTTCACTTTCATAATGTTAAAAACTCTGGTTCTAAATGAAGATGTTAGGCCCCAAAGGTGGACTCAAAGGGAGTAGTATATGGTCGGCTGTACTGACTGAATAATGATATTCATTTTTAAATGTCATCCACCAACTGATCATAGTCTTTTCTTAAAGCTTAACTGGAAAATGTCCATTTCCCCTTATATAAATATGTTTTCCTTTTGAAGTAATCAGAACTGGTCACAGTTTCTGTATTTTAACAAATTACACTCAAAAGTTTGCTAGCTTCTCTCCAAGATATGGGCACCATCAATTTCTTTCCTCCTAGTAGATGCAAGTCATTGCACTGTTGTGATGAGGAGTCTATGCTTTCATTCCCTTGAATCTTGGATGGTTTGTGACTGCTTTAGCCAGCAGAATACAATAAACGTGAAGCTACTTGGCTTCTGAGACTCGGTCATCATAAGCCTCTAGGATTTTATCTGCATCTCTTAGAACACTGGCTCTGGGGACAACCAGCCACCATATGTTAAGTCTGACTACCCAGAGACTCTCAGGCTGTGAGGAAGCCCAAACAGTCTTCATGGACAGAGAAGGAAAGAGATGCCTGGCCGGCCCCCAAATGTTCTAGCCAACCTAGCCCAGATACCAGACATGTGAATAAGAAATCTTCAGGTGACTTCAGTCCTGCTCAGCATGGACTTTCAGTTGTGTGTGAAACCTCCAAGTGATAACCAACCAGTTGAGACTGTCTACATGAAGAACTGTCGGAAATACTCATAAGTTATTCTAAGCTACTTAGTTTTGAAGTCATTTGTTATGCAAAAATATTATCTAGAGCAGAATTTTATTGAAACACCCTATTTGGAAGACTTTTCAACAGGTTAGAAAATTTTATTACCACGTTTTCATTCAAGTGTGCAAATATAGTGTTTTTTATGGGGATACTCATAGAGTTTTTTTTATGAGTCATGATACTAAGAAATATTTTCAAATATCTATTCCCAAAGTCTCTTTCTGTGATAAAAGTTTTAATTTAAAAAGCATCTTTAACCACTTATTGTTTAAAATGCCACTTTTCCTCATAGTGAAGTGAAGTCGCTCAGTCGTGTCCGACCCTTTGTGACCCCATGGACTGTAGCCTACCAGGCTCCTCCCTCCATGGGATTCTCCAGGCAAGAGTACTGGAGTGGGTTGCCATTTCTTTCTCCAGGGGATCTTCCCAACCCAGGGATCGAACCCGGGTCTCCAGCATTCCAGGCAGATGCTTTATTTTCCCCTAAACTATCAGTTAAGTGACATGTTAAGGTCCATTTATTTATTTATTTTTAAAATCTTTATTGTGAAATAGTTGTGAGAACAATACAAGGAACTCTTGTATAATCTTCATATAGATTTCTCCCAGTTATTATCACTTTACATGTTTGCTTTACCAGTCTTTCTAAATACTCTTACATTGTTTTTTTTAATGAACTGTCCAAGAGTAAATTGCAGATATGAGGCTCCCAAAGTTCCCCTAGAGAAGGGAATCACTCCAGTAATCTTGCCTGGAAAATCCCATGGACAGAAGAGCCTGGTGGGCCACAGTCCATGGATTTGCAGAATTAGCCACTAAACTAAAACTAAATACATCTAAATTATTCAGTGCATATTCTCTATGAACTAGAACATTCTCTTCCAAAGTCATAGTGCAATGCTCAAAACCAGGAACTTAATACTGATAGAACAGTATTACCTAACCTGCAAGCCTTATTCAAATTTCACCAAGTATCCCAGAGGAGCCTGCCTTTGTTGGGTTCCCTGGTGGCTCAGACAGTAAAGAATCTGCCTGCAGTGTGGGAAACCTGGGTTCCATCCCTGGGTTGGGAAGATCACCTGGAGGAGGGAAAGGCTACCTACTCTAGTATTCTGGCCTGGAGAATTCCATGGACAGAGGAGTCTGGTGGGCTACAGTTCATGGGCTCACAAAAAGTCATGGCTCAGTGACTTTCACTTTCACTTTCATGGCAATAATGTCCTTTTTTTAGCAAAAAAATAAAATAAAATAATAATTCTACCCAGGATCTCATTCAGAGTCACACACTGCAGTGACTTCATGTGTCTGTCTGTCTCTTCTACTCTGGGCCAGTTCCTTAGTCTTACTTTCTTCCTCGTGACCTTGATATTTTTGAAAAATTCAAGCAATTTGGATTTGTTTCTTCCTGATTAGGACCAGGATATACATTTTTAGGAGAAATATCATTAAAGTGATTCTTTGTCCTTTTCAATGCATCCTATCAAGAGGAGCATGATGTTATTTTGTTCCATTTGATGATATTAGCTTTGATCACTTGATTAAGGTGGTGTCTGCCATGTCTCACTACTGTAAACTTACTCTTTACTTTTCCTTTTGTGTTTAATATTGTGTGGAGAGAGACTTAGAAGCTAAGTCAAAATTCTGTTCCTCAGGAAATAGTCATCCATAGTATTAGCATCCATTGATGATTTTTTTCTGAATCAGTTATTACTGTGAAGATTGCCAAATAGTGAGTCAATTGTTCTTGAGAGCTTATATTCTTGTAAGCAGATCATTTGGTAACATTAGTATGCTCAATCTAATTTTCAATGAACTTCTTGATAATATTTAAGGTTTTCATAAAATCTTGTTACATTTGTGAGATTTCCCTTTTATATGAGGTCAGTTCACATTATTTGCAGTAATTATATTCTATTAAGTCACCAAACACTAAACTAGCAAATATTAAAGTCTAGCTCCTAGGGGAAATACACAGTTAGATTCCTATGAGCCTTTAGTCACAATATTTTTATCAACCTATTGTATGTGTATTTCTGTTTAAACAGGGCTTCACATGTGGCCCTAGTAGTAAAGAATCTGCCTGCAAATGCAGAAGATGCAAGAGACGTAGGTTCAATCCCTGGGTTAGGAGGTCCCCTGTAGAAGTAAATGGCACCCTACTCCAATATTCTTGTCTAGAAAATTTCATGAACCCAGGAGCCTCACGAGCTGCAGTTTATGGGGCCACAACTAGTCAGACATGACTGGGCACACTGAACACTGTTTAAACAGCACCATAATTTATACCTTAACAAAGCTTATCTCACACATGTTTTCTCTGGAAGTCACATCACAGCCTTCTTGCACTTAGGACCAGCTGATAGCAGTTCAGCATAGTAAAATCACCAACAAATGCACAGAAATAGGAAAAACATGGCAGCAGATAATCCATTGAAAGGAAACTTGTTCACAGTATAAAATCTAGAACAAGAAGGCAGAGCCTCACCTCTGTCCATCTCCTCTGGGAACATTTGCATTAGGCAACTCAAATTTTCGGTTGTTATGTATATGTAACACTCAAAGTAGAAACAGAAGAAGTGTAATAACTTCCTTCTTTTTAAAAATATTTTCTTATGCTTTTACTTTTAGTATTATCTCCTCCATGGTGCCTTTGCAAAACTTTGTTGAATTAATTATCCATTTTCAAAGGTATCATTTAGTTAAAATTAGATATGATAGTACATCAGTCTGCATAACTAGATTGTAAGCTGTAATTTATCCACCATTTAAAGAGGATAAATGAATGGAGGCACCACAGTGAATCTTTTGTTTCCTGCAAAACACCTCACATGTACGTATCATACAAGATTCTCTGACATATGTAAATGAAGCGATATAAATATATTAATCCACATAGTAAATATCATAAAACTAAATTCTTTATTAATTTATTAGATAAACATAAATTTACATGAAGACTTTAAGAGTTGAGGAAGGAAGTGAAAAAACATGGAAAAATTTTTTTTTCCTCTCATATACTTGAAAATACCAACTTATCCCAAAGCAGGAAACCCAAGGCCATAGCGAGTGATGCAATACAAGGATAAAATTTACCCATCAACCTGAAGCATAAAAAATATATTTAAAAACATATGTAAAAATTGTTTTCAGGGCTTTTAGGCAAAAAAAAAGACACTAATCTAAGAGCTTGGAAACAAAGATGATTTCTTTGATGGCCCCTGCTTACTGCCTGGAGAGTTTCTTGTTGTGGTGCATGGAAAAGAATCCAAGTCTCTGAGTTGAAAAGATATTAGGCAGGGATCTAGTCAGGCCGAGTTGTCTGGAGTTCACAGAAAGAAAATACTAGCGAGGAGGGAACTTCATAGAAAAAGAGCTCCTAATTACTTTTGATAGTTCCTTTGACTTTTCAGCTCAGCACTGATTATGCATGTGTACAAGAAAACTATCTGAAATCAGAGAAGTACTCAGCTGAAAGAATCAGAAAGAAAAATCCAAAGAGTTCATAGATGGGGAGAAATTTCTGTTTCTGCTAAACAGAGTAAAACAACAGACAAAGAAAAACCCTAATAACTCATGGAGCATTGTGGAGATGACTCAGAGGGGTTCTATCTTAGTGGAGGAACAAAATTAACCATAGACTGATTAGACTTGATTTAGCAAAGCTTAAAAACAAGACTGAAAATGACCAAGCTGTTTGTGAGTAACTTGACTGAATCCCAGAATAAGCTCAAAAATGTTCACAAGAACATAAAAACTTCTAGGACCCAATAAGGTACAATTCGCAAGGTCTTACATACCATAAAAAATTATCAAGCACAAAGAGCCAGGAAAATATAACATATATTGAGGAGAAAAAACAGTTAATCGAAACAGACCCAGAAATACAGAATTTGTAGACAAAGATATCAAGGATATTAAAATAATTATTAAAACTGTATTCCATATATTTAAGTGCTGCACTCAATATGCCAGCAAATTTGGAAAACTCAGCAGTGGCCGCAGGATTGGAAAAGGTCAGTTTTCATGCCAATTCCAAAGAAAGGCAATGCAAAAGAATGCTCAAACTACAGCACAGTTGCACTCATCTCACATGTTAGTAAAGTAATGCTCAAAATTCTCCAAGCCAGGCTTCAGCAATACATGAACCGTGAACTCCCTGATGTTCAAGCTGGTTTTAGAAAAGGCAGAGGAACCAGAGATCAAATTGCCAACATCCACTGGATCATGGGAAAAGCAAGAGAGTTCCAGGAAAACATCTATTTCTGCTTTATTGACTATGCCAAAGCCTTTGACTGTGTGGATCACAACAAACTGTGGAAAATTCTGAAAGAGATGGGAATACCAGACCACCT
>SJYX01004381.1:159554-170313 GCA_006410675.1 Oreotragus oreotragus
ATGGATGTGAGTCTGAGTGAACTCCGGGAGATGGTGATGGACAGGGAGGCCTGGCATGCTGCGATTCATGGAGTCGCAAAGAGTCGGACACGACTGAGCGACTGAACTGAACTGAACTGAGGCAAAGATTGAAAAAAATAAATATAGACAAAGAAATGTTAGGAAAATCCAATTCAAATATGTAGAAATAAAACTGCAATATTTGAGATGAATGAAAAATATACAGGTTAGATTTAATATCAGATTGGATACAGAAAAAAAAGACTGGTGAACTTGCAACTATCCAAAGTAAAACACAAAGAAAAAGACACTAAAAATATTAACAGAGCATAAGTGAGCTATGGAACAAGTTCACTTTGTTTGTGTATATGTAATTAGAGTGTTCTAAAGGATGGATGACAGGAAAATAGTTGAGTAAATAAGACTAAAAATATTCCAAATTTGATTTTTTTAAAAATATGAGTTCACAAATCCAAGAAGTTCAATGAATCCAGGCACAAGAAACATGAAGAAAACCTAGACAGATCAGCATTAACTGCTTAAGTTAGCAACATAGAATAAATATTAAAAATAGCCAGGGACAAAAAGATGACAGCAAGTTTCTCACTGGAAACAACAAAAGACGAAACACAGTAGAATAACACTGTTAAAGTGCTAAAAGGAAAAAACTGCCAATCTAGAATTTATATTCAATGAAAATATATATTCAAAATGAGGGCAAAATATTTTTAGAACATAAAAGCTCAAAGAATTTTTGCCAGTAGACCTGTATTATGAGAAATTTTGTAGGAAATCCTTTAAGAACTAGGAAAATAATACTAGAAATGGTATTTCTAACAAAACTATACTCAGAATTATGTATATATGTGGATAATTATGTGCATATATATGATATTTTTTAATTACTAAAATGTCTTTAAAATATAATTGACTATTTAAAGAAAGATAAAAATAAGAACATATTATGTGGTTTATGACATATGTAAAATAAAAATGTATGAAAATAGTAGTACAAAGGCTATGAGGGGATAAATGTTAGTATACTCTTGTAAAGTGGTTGTACTGTATGTAATATTGTATATCACTTGAAGGTAAATATAGTAAGTTAAAGATGTACTATAAATCTTAATTAAACCACTAAAATATGACAACAAAGAAATATAATTAAGTAAACAAAGGGGATATCTCTTTTATAGTCACAGGATTTTAATTTATAGAGGTGATGCCAAGGAGAGACTAATGCCATTGAAAGTAGATTTTTTGCTTTGCCCCCTAAAGATACCAGTCATCCAAAAATATACAGAATAAAAAATAAAATTAATACAGGAGATAAAATGAAATCATAAAAATATTGAATCCAAAAGAAAGTGAAAAGAAAACAAATAACATATAGCACAACATAAAGCAAATAGAAAGATTTTTGCTTTAAATTCAAATATATCAATGGTAGCATTTACTGGAAGTGGTCTAGACATCCTCATTAAAATTTAGAGCTTATCATATTGGGGAAAAGTAAGATCCAACTATATATGCTGACTTTGCAAAACCTACTTTAAATGCAAGGAGCCAGGCAAGTACATCTAGTCTAAACATTTCTACTCAATATTGTAGTACAGAGGGTTTAGCAAATGCATTAGTTTCACATTGGAAAGAAAGAAATATAACTTTCACAGACCACATCTGTACAGAAAATCTTACAGAATTCAAAAAACAAAAAAATTTATCTGAACTAAACAGGTGATTTAGCAATGTAATAGGACAAAAGATCAATGTGTAAGAATTTATTTCTTTATAGTGAAAGCAACCTTAAAATGAAATTTTAATTTATAATAGTATCAAAAAGATTAAAATACTTAGAGATAATTATGACAAAAGACATGCAAGATCTGAATTCTTCAATCTAGCAAATGTTACTGAGAGAAACTTAAGATGATTTAAATAAATGGAGAGCTATACCATGTTTATGGATTGGTACACTTGATGTTAGGATAGCAATTCTTTCCAAAATTGATCTGAATATTCAGAGCATTCTCAGTCAAAATCTGAGCAGAATTTTATTTATGGAAATTGATAGGTTGATTCTAAAATTCAAATGGAAATAAAAAGGACCTAAAAAAGCCAAAACAACTTTGAAAAAAAGGATTAAAGTTAAAGAACTTTTACTACCTGACTTCAAGACCTAGGGTAAAGTTATAATAATCAAGAAACTATGATACTGTTGTCAAGATAGACAAGTAGAATAATGGAATAGAACAGATAATCTAGAAATAGGTATACACATTTATGGACAACTGATTTTTGAAAAGTACAAGGATAATTCAGAGGAAAAGCAATAGTCTTTTAAATAGCACTATCTATGCTGGAACAAGTGGCTAGCACATGTATAAAAATTAATGTTGATCTATACTTTACCATATTCAAAAATTAACTCAAAGTGAATTATAGAACTAAATGTAAAATCTAGAACTATAAAATTTCTAAAAGAAATCATTTGTAACTTTGGGCCAGGCAAATATTTCTTAGGTACAACACCAAAAGCATAATCTATAAAAGAAAAGATTAATCACTAATAGTATACACTCTTTCTCAAATATCTTTATAATGAAGGGGTTGTTTTAAAAGGGATAAAAATCTGGTAGAGATTAAAGAAAAGAATGATGAGTGAAATTGTGGATGATGGCATCCACAATAAGAGATTTGAGCAGTGTGCTTTGAATTAGCACATGAAGGAGACATGGGAGGTGGCTTTAGATACACTCTCAGCAAGGACACTGGGGGAATTGATCAGCTTTGAATAAGCTACTTGTGTCAGTAATGAAACATCTAACCCCTTCATTGAGAACTAAATGTGCATTATGGAACTGGCTTACATCATCTCATTTAATTCTTACAATTAGTTTATGAAGTGGCTATTTCAATTTTCACTTTACAGAGGCAAGAAATAGGCTCAGAGAGGAAAGAGCTTTGCCCAGGTAGGACTAAGTGGGTCTAACTCCAATGCCCTCATTCTTCAACATTCTGCTTCTAGGATGGGGTCATGCCCATACTGTATTTATAGTCAATGGCAATAGAATGATCTGTATTCAACTGTTTGAGTTTTTCAAAAGTTAATCTTCTCCCATATGAAAACACAAAATAATAACCAGAGGCACTGAAATAGGCTCCCTGAACTTTTTATGCAAAATGCATAAAAAGGCCAAAAAACAAAAGGTTTTCAACTATTTTTAAATAAGCAAGTAAATCTTGTGCCAATATCATCCATCTGACTTGGTCTTAAATAAATATGTTTATTATTCAAGAATAAATAATAAGCTACAAGTTATTTTTATAAGTATAAATCATTCACAACCATCTTCTTTTGTAAATGATCAACTCCGCCTCTCTAAAAGTCCTGGGCCAAAAACTTTATGTTACTAGAGATTAAATTCCTTCACGAGTAGGCGAAAGATCAAAATACATTGTGTTTTTATTTGGATAGTCTGGAGTATTGAATTTGTCCTTTGCTTATCATTAACATTCATCTCTCTGGATCATCCACTTCTCTTTGAACTTGAGAAACAGGAATTTGATATCACACAGTATTTAAATCAATTAAAACAAGAACCTAGACAGAATCAAATAATTCTTGGAGTTAACTGTAATAAGTCTTTCATCTTAATAAAGTTCAGTTCAGTTGTTTATTTGGAAAATGACCAGCTTCAACACTAACCTTCCAGGGTGCATAAATGTATTTTCCTACATTCACTAATACTTTCCGAAGACCAGAAATGAACCAAAGGCATTTAAGCACTTACCAACAAAAGGAAAATATAGCTTTGTTTTAGAGATTAGAAATGTCAAAGAGCTTTGCAAAGAACTTCCTAAATCTTCTTGATCCAGCACAAGTTACACACAGTGGGTATTCAACAAATTTTGTTGACGTATGATACAGACATGGCTGTGAGTGATTGCTTTGAGCATTAACTAAATACAATGATTTCTCCCAAGAAGGGATGATGTTGGCAGCTGTCACTAATAGAGCCAGAAAGAAGTTCATCAGATTCCATTTGGTCTTACTTTGGTTTGGCTTCATTTTGTAACCACAAGTAGGGTCCGGCTCCTTACCACTCAAAAAGCCAGTAAAGAGGCCAGGCTGGTGGAAAGGCAAGTTTGCCTTATTTTGGATGCTGGCAAAGGGGGATGGGAGTGGATGCCTGTCCAGAGGCCGACTCCACCTCTTTCACCAATCAGTGAGCAAGAGCTTTAAAAGGGGAGTGTCAGAGGTGTATAGATGGAGGGAGGGGCTACATGCAGAAACAGCACAGTCGCCTCTGATAGTTATTTTGTAATTGGTCATTGGTAGTTTGACCAGCATCATTTTCATTATTTTAATCTTCAGTTCCAGGCTTCCCTGGTGGCTCAGATGGTAAACAATTTGTGTGCAATGTGGGAGACCCAGGTTCGATCCCTGGGTTGGGACGATCCCTTGGAGAAGAGAATGGCAACCTATTCCAGTATTCTTGCCTGGAGAATTCTATGGACAGATGAGCCTAGCCAGCTACAGTTCATGGGGTCGCAAAGAGTCAGACATGACTGAGTGACTAACACACACACACACACACACACACACACAATCTTTAGTTCCAGAGTTGGTTTGTTCCCATTTTCTTGAGGCCAGTTCTCGGAATTATAGCAGCTTATGGTGTGGCTTCCCAGGTGGCATGTGGTAAAGAATCTGCCTGCCAATGCAGGAGATGCAAGAGATGTAGTTTTGATCCTTGGCCAGGAAGATCCCCTGGAGTAGGAAATGGCAACCCAGTCTAGTATTCTTGCCTACAAAATTCCATAGACAGGGGACCTTGGTGGGCTATAGTCAGTGGGGTTGCAAAGAGTCAGACTAAGCACACAAACGCATACCCTGGCTACAGCCTGGTCATCATGTAGTTAACTTCTCCACCTGGAGGGGGTTTCAGGAAGACAGCCCACAGCATATGGCTCAGAATAATACCTATGGCCCTTGCAAAGGAGTTAAAAGCCCTTGACTATGCTTACTGACTAAACTATTATTATTTGGTCTCTTTTGATGGTTTGCTTCTGCATTTTCTCACTTCTCTGATTAAGCTTATTGTTTGACCAAAGGCAGGAAGAGGGCATGAGGGGATGGAGGAGAAAGGACCATAGGGTTCTGCTCTTTTTCAGTTTGGTCTGGTATGGAAAGTGCAATAATATCAATGATAATATTAACAGTATTAATTAATAAAATAATAATAATAGCTCATATTTTAATGATTTTGAGTTAATCATTATTAATATTTAGCATATTTGTGTCTAAAGTTTTCTATTTAGATAAGTTTTAAATTTACAGACTACATGATTATAAATTTGTCATTTGAAAAAATTATTGAATCCTTTCTAAAAAAAGTTGAATGTCCTTTGACCTTTACCCCTGATCTGGCCTTTCCTCACTCACACACTTGATTTGTTTTTCGCCCACTCTTCAGTACAGAATTTTTGCCTCTGCTTCTGTTCCTTCTTCTCTTTTTTCCTTTCCTTCCTCTGATAACTTACACTCTTTCAAACCTCTTTACAACCTGATACTACAGTATAAGGCAGTAAGTACAGTTCTATAATAAAGTCCTATGAATCAGTAGTAACATCTTGCTGTTGATGGAGGAGTATTAAAATGTATTCTTTGGTTCATGGGAAGAAAATTCTCCTTGGCTTGGAGGTTCACATATTTATGATTTATTGGGTCAAATCCCCTTTTCTTTAACTGATCTTATGAATGGGTTCAAAGAGTGCATATTCCAATGACTGAAATAAGAACAAGGCATATACACTAAAAAGGCCAGCATGACATGGGGAAAAAAACATCAAAGGGAGACTTTATTCCTTAGAATTAGAAGGAAATTGATTCCCTACTCTGAATCTGTGACTTTGATGGTACCATACCAATAGTCCATTTTCTATTTGAAATGTATTTAACATTGCCAGAGTTCTTTATTTGAGGTAAAATTTTTAAAGTGCATGTAAATACACTTTGTGAAATAAAAAGATCTATACAAATGTTTTTGATGGGTTATTATTAATATAATGCATGCTGTCTCTTCCCTCACCAACATTAAAATTTCTATCTTCTTGTTTCTATTGTACAATTTTAAAAAACAAAGTTAATGTAACACAGGTCCAAATATTTGTGTATTAGTGAGTGATGGTTTTAATACTTAATCATTTAAAAATATTATAAAGTCACCTTTGCACATTCTCCTTGCTCAATGTGTGGCATATAATAAATATTTCTTGAATATATTTAAATTATTGGATATAAGACACATCAGGGCCCTACACTCTGATTACCATTCTCAATTCATTATAATAGCATCTTTTACCTCCACAACATTCTATTTTTTCATGCCTATGATGATGGATAGTGTGGAAATACTCAGGACTGAGCCATAAATTTCAGAGGAACTGTTGTTATTTATGGACAGATTTCAGGAATTCCAGTTGTCTTCTGTTTGGCTTGTACTTAAAAAGAAAATCTAACTCAGTGTGTAGAAAGATTTTCAGGCAACAGTATTCTGGAGTTTAGACTTATCTATAAAACAAAAACTAGTCATTCATGCCTGGAAATTATTTATATTTCTTAAAAAAAAATTTCAGTTGGAAAACTAATTACTTGGGAAGAGCCCTTGGGAAATAGAGCCTCACCAGAAGGCGATGGCACCCCACTCCAGTACTGTTGCCTGGAAATCCCATGGACGGAGGAGCCTGGTGGGCTGCAGTCCATGGGGTTGCGAAGAGTCGGACACAACTGAGCGACTTCCCTTTCACTTTTCACTTTCATGCACTGGGGAAGGAAATGGCAACCCACTCCAGTGTTCTTGCCTGGAGAATCCCAGGGATGGGGGAGCCTGGTGGGCTGCCGTCTATGGGGTCGCACAGAGTTGGACATGACTGAAGTGACTTAGTAGCAGTAGCAGCTTGATAGAGAGTTGATATTCTATCTCATCTGTACCACTGCTTGAAGAAAGAAATAAAGGGTGAACATCAACAGAATATATCAAAAAAAAAAAGAAAGAAAAGAAAAGAAAAGAAATGGTTTTCTGTGTATGGAAAGATGAGAGTCTGGGCTCACTGAAATCATTCCTTTTATATGTATCTCAGCTATCTGGGGCCAGTATCCTGTGTTTTACACATCCTGAGCTCCCTTGGGCTCACTGTAGGGAGATGCCAGTGGCTGCCAGATCACAGGTATTCTTCTGGGGTGCCTTTAGGGCTCAGGAACTCACACTGGAGGACTACAATAGCTGATCATTGTGACATCCTTCTTTACTGATATGACAGGAAATATTCCATTTCTCATGGTGCACAAAAGGTGGCTGAGGAGAAAGGCTAGATAGTTTCCCAAGGTGAACTATCACAAATGGAACAAAGAGAACATTGGGACTCTTTGGTGTGTGCAGACCACTGGGACTCTTTGGTGGTGTGTCCACACTTGGGACTATATTGTAGACTTGGCAAGTCCTTGCTGAATCTACAGAATAAGAAAGAGCCAACTTGGGCCTAGTCAACTTGAGATCAACAAGTTCCCCAGAGCAATCAATTGTGCCACCTCATTCATGATGAGAGAAGAGATCACAGCTTATCCTAATCATGCAGGCTTCAATTACCCATGCCAGTGCCCAGTAGAACCAGATGGCACCATTTCCTCATCCTCTAGCCCCCAGGTATTAGAAAGCTGTGGAGATCAAGCAGATAGCATTCAAACATCTGGTTTTTCTAGCTCTTATTGCCAGGAAGCAGTAGGAAGACCCCTTCCCCACCTACACAGAACCTCTAGTTTGGGAATTCATAGTAGGGGGAAAAAGGAAAGGCACTATCCTGATAGAGATTGTGTCCTTGAATTGAACTTGAGTTAAACCAATAGAGATTGTGTTACTTTCAATTTGGTGAGTTTATATTAGTCAGAAGACTCCAAGAGAAAGATGAGTCTAGTAATAGGAAATTTTAAAAGCTATAATTTTTGGCAGAGAGGAGACTTCATGCATAAATTTGAACCCAGTTGTCCTACTTTTAAAGGTCATCTCTCTCCTTTTCCCTGAGAAATCTTCTGGCCATTTACTTGCCAAGGCAACTGGAGATTCTTCTCACAGATTCTTCTTCTGCTTTCGGGAGTATCTCAACATAACCGGGTTTAGTTTTCAATTTTGTTGCTTTAATTTTGGTGCTGGCATTCTTGCTAACTGTTCCTGAGGGTTAGCTGAGCCCCATCTCATCTGGTACTTCAAATTATAATCCACCTTTTTTTCCCACTCTTAGGCAGGTCTATTTTCCCATTGTGTCCAGATCTAACTGGATTCTATGTTCACTAGGTTTAGTTTTCAATTTTGTTGCTTTAATTTTGGTGCTGGCATTCTTGCTAACTGTTCCTGAGGGTTAGCTGAGCCCCATCTCATCTGGTACTTCAAATTATAATCCACCTTTTTTTCCCACTCTTAGGCAGGTCTATTTTCCCATTGTGTCCAGATCTAACTGGATTCTATGTTCACTGAGGGCAAAAACTGTACCTTACAAAAGCAGAGACATCACTTTGCCAACAAAGGTTCATCTAGTCAAGGCTATGGTTTTTCCTGTGGTCATGTATGGATGTAAAAACTGGACTGTGAAGAAAGCTGAGCACCGAAGAATTGATGCTTTTGAACTGTGGTGTTGGAGAAGACTCTTGAGAGTCCCTTGGACTGCAAGGAGATCCAACCAGTCCATTCTAAAGGAGATCAGTCCTGGGTGTTCTTTGGAAGGACTGATGCTAAAGCTGAAACTCCAATACTTTGGCTACCTCATGCAAAGAGTTGACTCACTGGAAAAGACCCTGATGTTGGGAGGGATTGGGGGCAGGAGGAGAAAGGGATGACAGAGGATGAGATGGCTGGATGGCGTTACCGACTCGATGGACAAGAGTTTGAGTGAACTCTGGGAGTTGGTGATGGACAGGGAGGCCTGGCGTGGTGCAATTCATGGGGTTGCAAAGAGTCGGACATGACTAAGAGACTGAACTGAACTGAAATGAACTGAACACATCCATATTCTAAGTTCTTAATAAAAGTTTGTGCATGTCTGTAGTTACATGCTTTTGTCCAATATTAAAAAGTATTTCTTGTAACTTGAATACATACATACACTCATACCACCACCAAGACCACCATCACCACAACAAACATCACCATTTTCCTCACTATTCACAGGTCATTAAAGTTTGGCTTGTTTCAAAGTGTGTTTAGACAATTTAGGCATTACCTCTAAACCGAGAACTTTTAAGGGCCTAACAGTAAGCTAATTTGACTGCCATTATTACTGATAATACAGGGCTTGTGCTGGTACTCAGGCATAACTACATACAATTATTGTTTTTCTGCTGAAATTGTTGCCTATACAGTTACATGACAACAACAGTTAGCTTGTAAGTAATTTGTGACAAAGCTTTCTTTTGTTGTGTTTCAATAAAGTAAAACCCTGAGGCTAATTTTATCATCATGTACATATGACATCACTTCCTGAAAATATATGAACATTGGGGGATTGTTGTTATTGTTTTAGTATAACAAAGTATGAAATGCCATGGAAGAAATGCCCCCCAGAAATGCACTTGATTTATATCTCAGGAATGTGTGCGAAGGAGAGAGCATAGATTTCCTCAAATAGTTGCTAAACCCAGCAGACTCCAGTTAGCAAGCATTTAGCAATGATATCCAAACACTTTGGGGCACAAATGAAGTCACATTAACAATAATTTCACCCAACAGTTCTCTGTTCCTCACTCTAAATTTATTTTCCATAAAAAGTTCCCCTAAATATTTCTGAGATAATCCAAGGTGGCTCGAATGAGCTTATTAACAAGTTAGTCAGATCTTTCTTGACGTCTCCCAGGCCCTGGTGTAGGGCAATTCCTACCAGACCCACTGCCCTGTGAAAGCCAGGCAGCTTCCTTGCAAGGAGAGGAAGCACATGAGCAGGGTCCCCTCAGTCTCTGACCATGTGTTCTGTGTCTCATAATCAGAGCTGCTCCTATATTGAAAGCTGCTCTCAGAGCCAGGTGACTTCCTTTCTTGCTGGATGTGTTCATTTACTCTTCAAGGAGGACACAAAGCAATGTTATAAACAGATTTTAACCAAAATCACTTTTTTAGTTTGTACTTACTGTGAGTTTTTTCTTAGGATCCAGATGGGAGTTTAAGAGCCTGGGCCTGCAGCTGAAATGAGTGACAGACACCATTGGGCCAACCTGAAACCTCAACTGAAGCTTCATATCATTGAGACAAAGAAACTTCTAGCAGAACTGTCACATTAGTTCACCTGGAAGACACTGAGAAGTAAGATTCCCAGCCCAGCTCAAGCTAAGACCCTGCTGCACACTGTTTATGGAAACATACATATGTTCCACTTAAAGATAATCTATAGATATCAATCAATGCAAAGAGATAGAGGAAAACAACAGAATGGGAAAGACTAGAGATCTCTTCAAGAGAATTGGAGATACCAAGGGAACATTTCATGCAAAGATGGGCTCGATAAAGGATAGAAATGGTATGGACCTAACAGAAGCAGAAGATATTAAGAAGAGGTGGCAAGAATACACAGAACTGTACAGAAAAGATCTTCACGACCCAGATAATCATGAGGATGTGATCACTAATCTAGAGCCAGACATCTTGGAATGTGAAGTCAAGTGGGCCTTAGAAAGCATCACTAAGAACAAAGCTAGTGGAGGTGATGGAATTCC
>SJYX01004381.1:175817-203548 GCA_006410675.1 Oreotragus oreotragus
TTGGGGGTGGGAGGGGCTGGGGGAAAGGAGGAATGGGGATTGCAAACTGATGGATTCAGAGTTTTAGTTTTGCAAAGTAACAAGAGTTCTGTGGATGGATGATAGTGATGATAGCATAACAAACTGAATGTACTTGGTGCTACTGAACTATACTTTTAAACATGGTTAAAATGGTAAATTTTATGTTATGTGTATTTTACCAGAAACTTTTTAAATTAAAAATATGCTTTTATAATTTAACTTCTAGTAATGACAGAGTAGGTTATTTTGGGCAGATCTTCCCTTCACAACAGTGAGAAAGTTGGATTAAAAATGCTATATATGTATTTATTTTCACTTGAAAGCATCAAAGAGTAACTAAGACAGTGAGAACTTGCAGATTCAAGATCCAGAAGAAAGATGCCAAGGGAGATAAGATGTGCATATATGGGGTCACTTTTCCCCTCAAGTTGACCACTAATTCTGAAAGTGAAAGTGGCACCTGAAGGGCTGAGAAGCAGGACAGAACTTTTGATAGTCTCACATATATGGAGGGGAAGAAAATAAAGTTCATGAACCATCAAGGGGGCACAGCTTTCATAGAGCTATGCCTAAAGCTTTAGTTGGGTCTCCAAAAGGCTATTCCAACAAATAAAGCAAACCAGAAATGAGTCATCCTTTAAGAGAGTTGAAATCCATATTCTGATTATTTCCACTCCTGCGTGGAATGGAACAACCTTCCCCTAGCCTAGCAGCCTTCTAGGAGAAGGAAAAGTAAGTTTTCACAGAAGAAACATAGTAACATTCAGAGTTTCAAATATCTTTAAAATTTATCACTTAAAATGCCTGGCATGCTACCAAAAATAGCCAGATAAAGTCTAGAATTCAGCTGATAATAACGTACCACATTGGTGTCTTAGCTTTGACAATTGTATACCATGAAGATGTAAGATGAAAACATTGGGAGAAGCTGAAACTGGATAAGGAATATATGAGAATTCTCTGTATTACCTTTACAACTTCTCTGTGTATCTATATGTATTCCAAAATAAAAATATTATTTAAAAAATAGGCATATAAGAATACAATTATATATTGAAAATCAATTGACTGGAAACGAGAAAAAGTAAGCAGAAACTGAAATTGCTAGCTACAGACTTGAAAAATATGATGCTTAATATGTTCTAGAGATGAAATGAGATGAAATGTTTTCTGTAAACTGGGAAATATTTTAAACATGGAATTCCTAAAACCAAAAAATACAATAACTGATATTAAGAGCTCATCAAATGGGCTTAACACCTTAAGAGAAAGTGAATAAGTTAGATCAGAAAAAAATACTGAAAATGAAGCTCAAGGAGACAGAGTAGAAAATACACGAAAGAGAGTGAGACATGAGACAAGGTAGAAGTTTTTAACTTCTAAGAATTGAAGTTCCAGGAGGAAAGAAAAAAAGAGAATTATAAAACTATTATTTGAAATGGGAGAGTTAAATAAAGATAAAGATACTAAATCATTGATTCAAGAAGAACTATGAATGCCAAATCAAAAAATAATACCATAAAATTTAAGAAGCTCTTCTCTACTTATTACTCAAAAAGAAAATGCAAATTAAAAATTTGCTGCTGCTGCTGCTAAGTCGCATCAGTAGTGTCCGACTCTGTGCGATCCCATAGACAGCAGGCCAACAGGCGCCTCTGTCCCCGGGATTCTCCAGGCAAGAATACTGGAGTGGGTTGCCATTTCCTTCTCCAATGCATGAAAGTGAAAAGTGAAAGTGAAGTCACNGACGGCAACCCACCAGGCTCCCCCATCCCTGGGATTCTCCAGGCAAGAATACTGGAGTGGGTTGCCATTTCCTTCTCTAATGCATGAAAGAGAAAATTGAAAGTGAAGTCGCTCAGTCTGTCCGACTGTTAGCGACCCTACTATTCAGGGTTAATTTCCTTTAGGATTGGCAGATTTTATCTCCTTCGAGTCCAAGAGACTCTCAAGAGTCTTCTCCATCACCATAGTTGAAACTCTCAGTGACCCCATGGACTGTAGCCTACCAGGCTCCTCGGTCCATGGGATTCTCCAGGCAAGAGTACTGGAGTGGGTTGCCATTGCATGGTAAGCTACAATTCAATAAGATCCACACTACTTTTAAGCTGATGATAGTAAAAACTGAGGTACATGTCCACGCTCACATAGAGCTCTTGGGACTACATATTGGGGAAACTCTCTTTGAAAGACTACTTGGTGATATCTATGAAGGCTGACTATGAAGTATATTGCCTATGGCATAGTAGCTTTCTACACAGGTAATTGTCCAACAGAAATGTACCAAAAGATACAGACAAGCATATTCACAGCAGTGTTTTTCATCCATCAACAGTAGAATAGATAAATAAATTGCGGTAACTGGCAAATGATGAACCACATAAGTAACTAACAGAGGGAAAGGGAAGTTTAGACACAAAAGAACACATATGTATTTGGTCTGAGATTTAGAACCCTAGTTACCTTGGAGAAGATGAGGGAACAGTTATTTGGTAGGGCTCTGGATAATGTTGTTTCTTGATCAGAGTACTGATTATGTGGGTGTGTTCACTTGGCAAAGGTTCATCAAGCTATGTACTTAAGATCTGTGTATTTTACAGTATGTATGTTATGTATTTCATGCTTCAATAACAAAATTAAGTCTTTTTTGATTGACAGTGGTGTAACACACTGGTACACATATGCATACAAACACAAAAGCAAAGCAGAAAACTAAAGCAAATATTCACTTCAAAATTGAAAGCACATCTTCAACAAAAGACACTCCCAGTAGAAGCAGGATATATTTAAGTTTTCTAGATTTGGGGAACTAACAATAGCTAAGCACCTCCTATACCCCAGGCACTGTTCTGGGGGCTTCTTATATATTCATAGCAAATCATAGGTTCTCTTATAGGTAAGTTCTTCTTGATTAATTACTAATTCAATCATTTAGCAGACGCACAAATATCTTTCACTTTTTAAAGTCTATTTAATCTAAGTAGTATATGTGTGTGGCTTAAAGAGCCAAATATAACCACCCTCCTCCCCCCAAAGAAAGAAATCTAACAATCTCTGCCTCGTGCTTTCTATCCTTCAGAGGCAACCATTTCCAACTTTTTTTTTCTTTTGTGGGAGAGAGCAAGGGAGAACCCAAGATAGGCTCTTTTATTACCAGTTTCTTATTACCTAATGGTGAAAGTGACATGCCATAACTTCTGCCATTTACTATTGGTTACATAGACAAATGCATCATGGGAGGAGACCACACAAGAGTATACCAGGAGGTGGTGATCATGGGACAGCTTGGAAATTGGTTACCGCAGTCTTCGATGCAAAAATATATTCTCTGATTCTGCCAGCTNACTTGATGGCTTATAAACAACAGAAATTTATTTCACACAATTTTTAAAAGGCTGAAAGTTCAAGGTCAAGGTGCCTTCATGGTCAGGTAAGGGCTGTCTTCTGAGTCACAGGCTTCTGACTTCTTGTGTCCTCATGTAGTGAAAGGGGCTGGGGAGTTTCTCATGCCTCTTATAAAGGTTCTAATCCCATTTATGAAGGCACCGCTCTTATGACCTAATCACTCCTCAGAGCCCCAACTCTTAATGCCACTTTGCGGGGCATGAGGATTTCAATGTGAGAATTTGTGGGGAAACACAGATGTTCAGACCACAGCACCCAAGTACCTCAACAGATGTGAGAGTGCACTTTAGTTTTTCACAACAGTATCCTAAATGCTTCAAAATTAAGTCCTCTTCCTCTGGATGGTGACAGCCTCTGTCTCCCGGACAGTCCCTATATCCCTCTGTCTCTGGCTCTGGGTGGTTCTCTCTTACATCTTTCAGTAATCCCTCACTCCCCACTCGCATCTTATTTTTCTCTTCCCTCAACTGGCTCTGCCCTAAAACTTATTACATTTTCAATTTTCATATTGATTAAATATTTTTATAATTTGTTCTGTTTTTAGTTTTTAAAATGGGTGAGTAGAATAACTAGATAAATTTTTTCATATTTGAACCAGCAGTTATCTTCAGTTAAAAAAAAAAAGAAAATTTCCTCTCCTTTCTCTGTTGCTTCTTGGTTGTCTTTTCTGTGGTATAGGAAAAAAGTAAAGGAGCAAAAACGAGGAAGTCACTGAAAATCTTGCTTGTCTCTCCCACTCTTCACACAATAATTTCCCTTATTTGTGGCCTTCTACTGTTCTACCAAATACTCATCTCGGTTTCTTTGTTCCTGAAGAAAACAGCAGTAAACAAGTGTCTCTCATCATGTTCATCATTCGTGGAAGAAGAAGGTAGCTAGAATTAACAAGTAACCTTCCCCTCAGTTTGTAGAAGGAAGTACTTGTCACTTCCGACTATTTTGAATGTTTCTTGTGATGTTTATGTCCATATTTCAAAGTAAGGGGCTGAAATGCTGCAGTTTCTTCATTCCAATCACCTTTGAATAGTCTTGTCTTCATGCTATTTTTATCTCCACTCCCCTGCCCTATAAATCTTCCCAGGTGGGGCTAGATGTAAAGAGCTGGCCTACCAATGCAGGAAACATTAGAGACGTAGGTTCCATCCCTGGGTGGGGAAGATTTCTTGGAATAGGAAACGGCAACACGCTCCAGTATTCTTTCCTGGAGAATTCCATGGACAGAGGAGCCTGGTGAGCTACAGTTCATAGGGTCACAAAGAGTCCTACAGGACTGAAGCAACTTAGCACCCATGCGTGCCCCTGCCCTATAGATGCCCCACCCTTCTTTCCAATAGAGCTATGTTACTTTTTTTTAAATAAATGAGCTTTCATTACTTGTATTATCATGGCTCCATAAATATTATACACCCTGAGGCACATAAATTACCAAAAAGACATTCTTGTACAGAATTTTGCTTTTCTTAAACTTTTCAGCTTTTTTAGATTTCTAAGAACCCGTCTCTGCACATCAGGCACTTTATCAGTTGTATCTAAGTGTATGACTGCTTCTCATACAAATTTTCAACCAAACCTCTCAAGCCTTCACCCTCCTCTACCTTTAAGTTGTTTCTAGTGCTCTAATTCCTGAGACTTTTGTGAGGTTCCACAGCTGTAGAAGGGACAACCTCATGAGAATGCCTTGATGTAGAAGATGCATGGTGCAGCTGGACTTCAAGGGATCCCAGGTGTGCTTTTTGGGTAGATGCTTGAAGGAGGTCTGGGGAGTCTCTGGTGTCACCTCGACCGCATCTCTGGGGTTTTTCTGGGCTCTGTCCTCAATCCATTTTTTGGTAATAATCCTTTCCTGGGACAGTCACTGTTGATCAGTGTAGCTGAAGCGCTACTGTGAGAATGGGCAGGAACAATGGAAAATCCAAGGAGTGGTAGGAGGAGCTATACATTCTTTTGTATGGAGCTGTGCTGACTTCTCTGTCTGCCTGCTCCATCCCAGTTCAGCATTCATCTTAATTATTATTTCTCTTCATTCTTACTCACTTTCCAGAGGTTCATTTTCAAAGGTGGGTTATGAATTCCTTCTCATCTCACATGCATGATTAAACTGAAGAAACTGAGTTGCTAGTCACGATGGTTCAGCAACCAACATCTCACCCATCTGTGAAGTGTCCCAGTTCCATGCAATCTGGTCTCTCACCTTCTGGTTTGACATTTCCACCTGATTTTGTATTTTTGTTCCTGGCTCATGTTTAATTTCTAGTAGGCTTAAAAATCTTTTTCAATCTGTCACCTCCAGAGTAACCTCCAGATGTTCACTTATCACTACCTAGCAGTATTTTTTACCATGCAGCAAATAATCCACCTGCAATGTGGGAGACCTGGGTTCAACCCCTGGGTTGGGAAGATCCCCTGGAGGAGAGCAAGGCAACCCACTCCAGAATTCTTGCCTGGAGAATCCCCATGGATAGAGGAACCTTATGAGCTACATGGGGCCACAAAGAGTCTGACACAACTGAATGACTAAGCATAGCACAAAAAAATTCCCTTAAATTTTTGAAATGTTGGTTTCTCTTTTAATCAGCTTTTAGGCTAAAAATCTAACAAGATAGCATATCTAACACTTTCTTAAATCAAAACCAATTCTCCCACCACCCTCCTCTCCACTGTGAAGTGAAAGTCACTTAGTTGTGTCCGACTCTTTGTGAACCCATGGACTATACAGTCCATGGAATTCTCCAGCCTAGAATACTGGAATGGGTAGCCTTTCCTTTCTCCAAGGGATCTTCCCAATCCAGGGATCAAATCCAGGTCTCCCACATTTGAGGCGGACTCTTTACCAGNGGACTATACAGTCCATGGAATTCTCCAGCCTAGAATACTGGAATGGGTAGCCTTTCCTTTCTCCAAGGGATCTTCCCAATCCAGGGATCAAATCCAGGTCTCCCACATTTGAGGCGGACTCTTTACCAGCTGAGCTACAAGGGAAGCCCCAGAATACTGGAGTAGGTACCCTATCCCTTCTCCAGCAGATCTCCCCAACCTAGGAATCAAACTGGGGGTTCCTGCATTGAAGGCAGATTCTTTACCAACTGAGATATCAAGGACATTGGCCTGAAACAAAATAAGCTCCCAAAGTCCTGCTTGGAGAACACCCACACTCTTGCCCCTAATTTTTCTTTCCTTCTTTTCACACTTCACTCTTATTCAGAAAGAGAATCTGTGTTATTCCTTTTTTAAGCTTAATTTCAGGAAAGGAATAGAAAATTTTCCTCATTGATGTGGAAGACTAGATATTGATGTGATGTGAAACAGCTAAGGAATGGTAAACTTTCAGTTAAGGAAATATCCCACCTACAGATGCATAATGCAATGACCTCAGCAATCAACCTAGGTTAATCTGTTTTGAGGAAGGTAGGGAAGGCCCTTCTGTATGCCCCTGAGATCTCCTCCTCCTACACAGATGTGTCTGTGTGTGTGTGTGTGTGTGTGTGTGTGTGTGTGTGAGACAGAGAGATTAACTGATGATTGATTTCAAAATCAGTTACTCATCAGATTCAGTTCAGTTCAGTAGCTCAGTCATGTCCGACTCTTTGCGATCCCATGAATCACAGCACTCCAGGCCTCCCTGTCCATTACCAACTCCCGGAGTTCACCCAAACTCCTGTCCATCGAGTTGGTGATACCATCCAGCTATCTCATCCTCTGTCGTCCCCTTCTCCTCCTGCCCCCAATCCCTCCCAGCATCAGAGTCTCTTCCAATGAGTCAACTCTTCGCATGAGGTGGCCAAAGTATTGGAGTTTCAGCTTTAGCATCATTCCTTCCAATGAACACCCAGGACTGATCTCCTTTAAGATGGACTGGTTGGATCTCCTTGCAATCCAAGGGACTCTCAAGAGTCTTCTCCAACACCCCAATTCAAAAGCATCAATTTTTGGTGCTCAGCTTTCTTCACAGTCCAACTCTTGCATCCTTAATATAAGATTTCTTTGTTACTCATCAATATCCACTTTCAAACCTGTGGGAGGATTGCTTTTCTCCAATGCTTTGAAATTATGCATGGGAGTGTGACTTGCTTTTGTCAGTGAAATGTTCATGGAAACAGCATGTTGTCATCACTGAGCTTGACTTTCCAGACTACTCTTCCCCGCTGCTACAGTCCTGGAAGAATGTGCTGATATGCAAGTGAAATAAGATTGAAGAAGCCTGATGACTTGTTCAACCAAATCATGGCAGGCAACTGTCCTGAAGATTTTTCCATATTCATGTGGGATTTTATATGAGAGAGAAATAAAATTCGATTGTGTTAATCTACTGAGATTTGAGGGTTGTCTGTTACTGAAGCAAGGCTTGGCCTCTCCTCACTGCTATCTAAGCTTATTTGGGAGCTCAGAAATACAGTGCAGGTATACATATTGTGCATGTACGTGGTGCGGTGTGTGTGTCTGAGTAATAGAGTGAAAGAGAAAGAGAATTGATTTATGATGAGAGTTTGATTACAGAATGAGACAAATTTCTCTTTTTTTCCCATTTTAATTGGAGGCTAATTACTTTACAATATTGTGGTGGGTTTTGCCATACATTCACATGAATCAGCCATCCTGAAACCCCCCTCCCACCTCCCTCCCCCTCCCATCCCTCAGGGTCATCCCAGTGCACCAGCCCTGAACACCCTGTAGAATGAGACAAGTTTCTTAGCTACTTGATTTTTATCAGTTAAGATTTTATCTGTAGATGGCGCAAATGAATATATAAGTGCATTTAAATAAATACATAGTTTACACCAGTGTTTTTTTATACACACTATAAAATGTATTCTTATGTCTTTGTACTCTGGTAAATAGATTGCTTATGGTCACTCAGAATTGTCTTCTAAAATCCACAAATGATATTTTACAAAAGCTTGAGCTAGGTAGTCCATTAAAAGCCCAAGGTGATACTGCAATTTTGATTATCTACTGAGTCATGGACAGTGTACTGTACATTCATATCAATGGCTTAATGATATGCCAGAGCATGCCTTAGTTTTTTATATTTCCTGAGTTTTCTTGATTGCAGTCTAATCCTTCATGTTGTTCCAACACAGAGTGATTTTTTTTAAGGAGAATTTAATTTAATACAAGTCTGAATATCCTCTGGAATGCTAGAAACCAGCATTACTACAGCAACCCTAATGAAAAACACAAGTTCCGTGTACCAGTTTGTGGTCAGAGCCGGCATTCCAACCCTGCTCTCTCGTGGCAGCTAGTACTCTGTCCTGCTCCTTTTCCCAGCCCTTTGCTATTCTAGTTAAAGATGTCAGGGGCTGTGGCCCACATGGCATGCTAAACAGTCCACTGCTCACAGCAGGCTCCTCCAGCTTAAGTGCAAAGACTTTGAACTCATAAAACACACCACCACCACCACCACCATTACCACTGTCTCCACCACCTCCCAGTGGAAGTCTCAGAGGATTTCCCGTTAATGCCCCTGCACACTGAAGCACATTTGTTTTAAAACATCCTACAAGGGCATATAGATCCACTCCACATATTCAAGAAAAAGAATGAAGCACCTTCCAGAAGAAAACTTGCACAGTTGGGCCAAGGCTGATTCACTCAAATGTTTTATCACCGGTGTGGAATGCCAGTAACAAGGGCAATCATTTGTTTGTGAATTCACGGAAGACTGGACTCGCACACTGGAAAAGGGCTTCCTAATGAATAGCAATGGGGAGACTTGCTGTGTATTAGCATATTTTATCTGCCCTTGTTTTGAAATTAAACAGAGTTGTGGATGAAAAAGGAAGGCAGAGACTGCCACTAAGCTGGCTTTTTAGAAAAGTGGCATTTGGAATGAGGTTTAACTATATGGACACATTCTAAAGTTAACTGTTAGAATCCTTGGGCTTCCCTAAGACATTTTTCCCCTCCTTGCGTGAAAACAGAATTTCCTAGTCACTATTACTCTTTTCTAAAGGCTTCTCATTCTTGGATACAATGTCTTTCTGTTTTGTCTGGAGTTGCTTAGAAATAAATCAAGGAGAATTCTGAGCTGGAGCAAAGCTAAATAAAATTTTATTCACTGTCTATTTATTGAACATATACTATGTGCCCAAAGCTATCCTAAGCACCTTGGGGGCAGCATTGGGAATGGAGAATATGTAAATAATTTTAAAATCTTCTTGAAGGAATAGTTCATAAGGTTCAATACCCACCTGGAAGGAAAGGAAATAGATAAGCAGGTAGCTAAATACAGATATAGATACAAATAGATGAATAAAAGAACAAGGTAAAAAGTTAAAGTAGCATGTCATTAAGACCAACAAGTATTCTAGAAGTTCTAAGAAGACACTGGTGAGCATGAGCTGGAACGGTCAGAGAAGGTCTCAAGGGTACTGGTGGGTGTTTGTTTAATTTTGTAAGTTTGTATATAAGCACAAGGGGCAGGCATTCTGAAACTGGGAAGCACTAAATTATTAGCCAAATAATTGATGTGTAGGCTCTGATTGTCAAAGTATAATTTTCTAAAAGTTAAAGACAAGACTGTCATTAAATATATAATATACACCTTCCCAAGTACCACTTATTAATGAGGAAATCATTAGTATAATACAGCTGACAACAGAATAAAGGAGAAATCAAAGGATATACTATTAATGAGAGTTAGAATACTGAAATCAAGTTGCTAAGTTAAAAATAAAACTGGTTAATGCTCTGCAGAATAATAAATCTGTAAATTTGGGGCCTCCTTTTTCCACTGTACAAAGATCTATGCAAAAATCACTTGCAATTTGACAATCTTCACTAATTTAAAGTAACTTCAACACGTGGGTCCTAATAAATATTTAACTGTAAGTTAAACAAAGGTACATTACTATAAAGAATCAGATACTCTCTGTTAAAGCCTGTTAGACAGTAATCCAACATGGCACTGAAAGGATCTTGAAGCGCTATTCTTTTCTTAACAGTATTCAGGCAGAAAGGAGTTCTCATCTTACTTTACCATTTGCTGACTATATAATGTGGTCACGTGCCTTAACTTATTGGTTCCTTGATTTCTGTATTTGTAAAATGTAGATAATAATAATTTTTAGCACATAGAGCTGCTGCTGCTGCTGCTGCTAAGTCACTTCAGTCATGTCCGACTCTGTGTGACCCCATAGACGGCAGCCCACCAGGCTCCCCCATCCCTGGGATTCTCCAGGCAAGAATACTGGAGTGGGTTGCCATTTCCTTCTCCAATGCATGAAAGAGAAAAGTGAAAGTGAAGTCGCTCAGTCTGTCTGACTGTTAGCGACCCCATGGACTGCAGCCCACCAGGCTACTCCGTCCATTGGATTTTCCAGGCAAGAGTACTGGGGTGGGGTGCCATTGCCTTCCCCGACATAGAGCTGCAGTAGAGATCAAATGAGATAATATATAATGAGTTTGCAAAATACTTTGTATATAGGAAGGGCTCAAGATATGTTACCTACTGCATATAGAGAAGGGACTCGAGCAAAACCCCAGACAAGAATGAACACATTAAGGGAGCACTGAATAGCCCAGTTGGAGGGGACAATTTATTTTGGGAAATAGAGAAAGATAAATTGAGTAAAGAGATTTTTGGTCAGACTAGAGGAAGTTAAAATTTAAAAAAATTTTAAAGAGGAAAGACAGAAACACACAGTTTCAAGAAACTTGGATTCTATCCTAAAGTCAATTGAAAGATACCAGTAGGGTTTTTGGTGGTTTTTTGTTTTGTTTTGTTTTTGTTTTTGTTTTTGTTTTGAGCTGCAGAATGACATAGTAAATGCAGATCCTGGGGTGAAATTAGCCCAGCTTCTTACAGAGCAACCTGAACAGGATGGGCGTACATGGTCAGAGAAGACTTGGAAAGTGGAAAAGGGTTGAGGAGCCAAAGTAGAATCACACGTGACCAGATTATAAAACTAGAAGATTGTAGAAAGAGTGTTACCTTTGGTATAAATAAGCAACTTAAGGAAAGGAGACATTTTGAAGTGAAGGTGAGGAATTACATCTTGCAACAGTAGATGCAAATACTGTAGGCTGTATTAGAGAATAAGCGACATGTATGTAGACAGTGGGAGGCCAAGGTTTGGGTGAAAAATCAATTGTGGAGGTACAGGCTTAGAGGTTACCCACACTTGTGATAGCAAAAGCCATGAAAATCAATGGACTACCTACGTTAGCATGGAAAAAAGCAGAGGAGCAAGAAGCGTATGTGTGTTCTCTCTTCCTCTTTTTTCCAAAAGTTAACTTGAAAACTATGAAATTTTTCATAGTTTTAACTATGAAAAACTTACCCCTTCTTTGTGTCCCTGGATATGATCCAGTGTCTTCTAGTTTATAGTTTATGGAAATTTGAATAGAATTTGTATCCTACTATTGTGTGAAAATTGTGTAGATCTTAATTATGTTGAATTGGTTCATAATACTTTTCAGGACTACTTTTCTGCATATTCATTCTATTAATTTTGAGAAATTGATATTGAAACTCCAACTAAAAAGCTTAATTTATCTACTTAAAAAGTCATTGTAATATATAGTGGAACTATATGAACTTTGTTTTGTATTTTCCAAGTCTCCTCTAGATGTTATCATACTTTTGTAATCTAAAAATTTTTTTAAAAGAGAGAAAAATAACAGTATTAAAGTAAAAAAAACACAAAAGTCAACTGTTTTCCAAAGGACAAAATCAATGGGTTATTGATGAGAGAGGAGGGACAGTTTAGTGGCACTTTGGAATGCAAGGCAGAGGGCTGATTTAGGGGAAAGGAGGTCAGTTCTGCAGAACACCCGTCATGAAGGGGATGGTTGACAGCATTTGGTTGACTTCCTCCATTAAACATTAAAACTTTGGGAATGGTGATACATTGGCTTAAATTCACCCTATGGTATAAATCATCAATATGAAAGTGATTCCCAATGGAAGGGTTTGCTAGGAGGATAGAAATACTAAAGCAGGGGGGAAATTTAAGTTAAGGAGTTCAGAGCAGGCATTCCTTAGGCTTGGACTATTCCCAAGACAGCCCTGAGACAAGCATTTGAGTACAAGCAACTTAATTGGGAGGCGGTTCTAGAAAGAACCAGGAGAGGCGGGGACAGTAGGTCAAGGAAGAGAAGAAAGGCAGTGCAGGGTGAATTCATGAGCAAGGTCACGCTGGGGGCAACCCACGCACCCAAGGCTGCTAGGAAGCAACAAGGAGCTATGAAGAACAGGTTTGGACTTATCCCACTTGAGGGGTGAGTGGCTGGAGTACTTATCGCCTGAGTCTAGGCTGTTGGTGGAGAGTTTAACTCCTCAGTACTTCTGGTCGTCCAGTGCCTATAGTCAGAAACAGCCATCTGGAGAGAGAGAGAGAGCAGGAGCACATGGCCCACAGGAAGCAGCCTTTGTGTGCCTGAGATCCGCAAGAACTGAGGAGATATGGTGTCCCCCCACCCAGGGACTTGAGAGTCAAGGCCTGGAGCCAGACTGCCTGCATGCAAATCTGGTTGAAGGTGCTGCTTTTGAATGCAACTCTGGGCAGTGCTATTGAAACGCCTCTGACTATTCCAGTTCCACTTGTTTCAAGTTTCCTAAGAGGGACCTCGAAAATCTAAAAAAATCCAAACCATCTGTTGGGCGTCTAACAGAATTATTACCAACCATGTGTTGGTTACTCACTATGTGCTAGCCTTTCTATATGGGTCAGGACAGGGTTTTCTGTCCCTTGCCCCACGATCTGCTCTGTCCTCCTCATCCCCCCTGGGTTGGGGGAGGGCAGATCTTTGTTACCCTGGAGTTCGCAGGTTAGTTAGCGTAACTCCTGCAAGTTCTGTTAAGACCATTAATAGAAAATGTTGTACTCTACTCCAAAATCCTATGGCTCCACAGGTACTTTTTTAAGATAAAGCCAAGAACCATTGCCATCACTTAGAGAACACTGCAATGTTACTATCAGGCAATGACAAATTCACATTGAATCCAGGAGATGCTGTACCACATGGCGTTTCTTTTCCTATCATGCAGGTCCGTGAATCCTTTACCTTCCTCCTCCCTCGTACCCCTCCACCATCAGTCTTCTACCTTTCTGTTTTCATGATTCTGGCTCAGTTCTGGTGGCACTTAGCAAAGGTGGCTATATTTCTTCTCCTGAACATCCAGTTCCTTTTAGGACCCTCTCCTTATGACCCACATTCTTGAGATTCTAGGGAAATAATAACTTTGACTTTATTAACTAAAGTGAATGGCACCATACTTCATTTGATTCTTTAAACCTTGCCCACACCTTTATAGAGGGACCCTTTATTAGCCTGTCCTCACGTCACCTAATTCTCTTGCTTCCTGCAGAACTCCAACTGGTAGAGGCCCCCGAGACACTGTGGGCGATTCAGTGACAGGAGCCTGCCTTACGCCTCTGAGTCTGTTCCTGCTAAAATACATGCACAAATGTTAGTAGAGCTTAAACTCTGAGTTTCGGAGCATACTCCATCAAAGAAGAATGACTGTGCCTGGAGAAAAAGAATTTTCATAGAGGATATTGCGACTTCAGTCCTTTTTCTCAACACGTATTGAGAGCCTCCTCTGTGCCAGGCACTGTTCTAGGTGCTAGGAATATAGTGCAGGAGAACAAAGTTGCTGCCTCATGAAGTTCTATTCTAATGGAAGGAGTGAGTAACTGCACACACACACACACACGCACATGAAAAAGGCAAGTGCAAATAATGAAAATTAACATTTTTAAAGTAATGAAGATGGAGGAGTACAATTTGGGGTTGCTGCTGCTGCTAAGTCACTTCAGTCATGTCCGACTCTGTGTGACCCCATAGACGGCAGCCCACCAGGCTCCCCCATCCCTGGGATTCTCCAGGCAAGAATACTGGAGTGGGTTGCCATTTCCTTCTCCAATGCATGAAAGAGAAAAGTGAAAGTGAAGTCGCTCAGTCTGTCTGACTGTTAGCGACCCCATGGACTGCAGCCCACCAGGCTACTCCGTCCATTGGATTTTCCAGGCAAGAGTACTGGGGTGGGGTGCCATTGCCTTCCCCGACAATTTGGGGTTAGATAGCTAATAAATACACTTAAGAATTAATATCTAGGTTGATTGGACATCTTCCTTAGCATAATCAGGACAGCCACCTGACAGCTCTTAAAATTATTGACAGTAATTTTGAAGGAGGCTGTAGCAATGCATGGGCAGGAAGGAACAATGACTCATTGAATTCTTGATATTAATGTTAAAGGGACTTATAATCCAACCCTCCAAAGTTAATTTACACACCTCTTCACCCTCATCGTGTGATGTTTCTAGTAGTTCAAGAAAAACTTATTAACTGAACTGTTGCTATAATCCTTTCTACTCTTAGGGAGATTGTGACCCTCGTCAAAATGGTGTGAATAAGCTATTACTTGCTTTCTGCAAACAGACTGGAAATTACTCTGGGCTGTGGGTGTGTGAGGTTTTTCTTAGAATGGAATGGTGAGGGTGAGTACTAATGTGCTAATCAACCACTGTTTGCTGAAAAGGCTTTTTGTCAATGAGCTCTGAGAGAGGCAGAATGTAGACATGGGAAGTTCCAAGATGGGGTCTACTTTACGGGAACTGGAGTCAAATCCAAACATTTTGTGGTTCCTCAGTGTAAACTTCTACTCAAACCTTTGGACACCTATCCATCACTGGTCCCGCCTGGAGCCACGATGACTTTCACGTGAAATCCACTGCAAGCTACTAATTATTGTCTTCATAAAAACCACAGTGCAGGCAGTAGCTGAATTCCAAAAATGTGTTTTCTGCTCTCAAGGAATAATAGCAATGAGAGAAAACTTGTAGATGGCTAGTGTCCTTATCCATGGGTGTTTCCCCAAACATCAACTTAATTCCAAGACTCTTTTTTTTTCTCTTAATCCCATAGCTATGAGTTTCTCTCATCCCTCATAGCTATTACTGCTTCCCCTAATAGCACTTTGATTGTAACTATGCAGGAGATGGTTTCTAGAGCAAGCTGACTTCAGGCCTTTGAGAGGTTATCTCAGTTGACTGTGATAATTTATGGGTGAAACCATTTGTCATGATCCTTGTCAAAGTGTTAAAACAGTTATATATGTCTAACGTGTTTGACTTCTAAGGAGCGTTTATTTGCCTAATATAATAATGGAAGCTTGGTAGCATAAAAACTTTGCAACTAAATGATATGTGAAAGACAGCAGTTCTCAGACTTTTGGTCTCACCGCTTCACACTCCTAAAATTATTAAGACTCCCAAAGTGCTTTTGTTTATCTGGGTAATAATATCTGCTGATAATTACTATGTCAGAAATTAAAACAGAATTTTTTGTTTTAATTTACTTAAAAACAGCAGTGAAACCTTATCCTTTTATATAAAAATCACATTTTTATGAACAATAAGTATATTTTCCAAAACTAAAAAAGAAACTAGTGATAATGTGGCATCATTTAATGGTTTTGTGAATCTCTTTAATTCCATATCTGGCTTCATAGAAGATAGCTGGATTCTATTTCTGTTTTCAGTCTGTTGTCATATCATATGTTGTGTAGCTGCTGGAAAGCTCTTCCATACACTTGTGAGAGAACAAGAAGGAAGACAAATAATGCTTGACCATTTTGATAGAAATGATTTTGATCTAGTCTCTGGGACTCTCTGAACTCCTGGAAGACATTTTGAGAACTGTTGTTGGAAGGGAAAGGTGCCATTCTTTGCCAGTTGATGAAACAGAAGCAGCTTGAGGAAGGAGTGTAGTGTGCAGGATCTCAAAACGAGCCCATTACTAATCCCAAAAAGTGACATGAGATTTGAGGAGTGGCAGGAAAATTTGGGTTCACTTCTGCTTCAACACTGAATCCTTTGGATCTACAAAGACAGATTTCAAATATTGGAGCTTGGTGGGAACTTAAGGTCACATGAAAAAAACTTTCATTGTAAAGAAAGGAAATATGTTGACTCAGTGACTAGATATTGGCAAAGTCCAGCCAACAGCTGGGGTATAGTCTGAGCACAAAGTGATGGGTACTCAGAAGCAACAGGAGGCATGGAGGGTGTCCCCCATCCCCCACACGACTTCCCTTTTTGTTTATTGCTGAATTGTTCTCTCTCCAATAGCACTGGGCTTCATCCAGTGAATATATGTTCTGCTAGCCACTTAACAAACTCAAGCTGTGGTTTGGGGCTGATAAATAATTATGTTAATTAACAGGTTGGAGGAAAAATATGATGTTATTCCTGTGGAATGCTCTGAGAAGCTGGAAACACTTAACTGCAAAAACTACATGTGGTGAAGTAACCAATAATTTGCTTTAAAAACCCACATCTGGTTTGCTGGCTCAAAGCAGGGGTTAATAGTCGTTCGAGGGCAGCCAGTGGTGAAGAGGGGTCCCAGGATAAACAGCCAAACCTTCACGGCAGGAAATATGCTTGTTCTGAAGCAAAAGCATTTGTGTTGGCTTCTAACCAAGATGAAAAGTGAAAGGAATTGCTTGGTTTGCCTCTTGCTTTCTTCTCTTTACAACATACAGCTCGAGAATGTCTTTCTCATATTTGCACACTTGGAAGTGGGAAAGAGTTAGGAAATAGTCAAGTGAGAAAAAAAGTATATGTATATCTATATATATTCTACAAATTCCTAAAAGGATGTAGCAAAGACATCACAGCACTGAAGAATAGAAAACGGAGTTTGAATCATATGCATCATTATTATTATAATAGGTATATTGATTTGATAAATATTTACTGAACATCTTCCTTGCACAAGGCACAAGTATGAGTAATACACAGGTAATATGTGGTCCTAGATCTCAAGGGGGGAAGAGCTCGGTAGAGAGACTAAAACAAATATACAGTATATGCATAAAACAAATTCCAGTGTGATAGGAGTCATTAAAGAGAGAGAAATAAAGTGCTTTAAGAAGTTCAGAAGGAAGACACCTCATCTAAGCTTTCCTGTCAACAGTGGTATTTCAGCTGAGGCATAAAAGACAAGGAGGATTCCTGCAGACAGAAATAAAGGCAGAATGGTACTGGGAGGGAGAGTATTAGCATACCCATAGTACCTATAGATGGAGGTAGAAAATTAGGAGATGGTAAGTAAACTCGTTTGACTAGAATGTAGAAAAGATGCAAAGAGTTTGGGAAGTTAAGCAGAGAAAAGCCAAAATTGGAGGCTTTTGGAATTGGAATACTGATCTGTGCATGATAAAGTGGAATCGAGCAAATCTGAGGACCAAGATGGGGCTCAGGAAGATAGTCTTGTGATGAAATTATTACAGAGGTGCTATGATTGACTACCATAGATATGTATGTGACGTGATGACTGATGGGATATGAGCGCCAAGGTAGCTGGACAGTTGAAGGTGTTTTCCTAGGCTCCATCTGCAGAGATTAAGGGAAAGTGCTTAAATTTCTGAGCTGCCAAGTAGATATTCTAGCCAGTGGTCAAAAGTTGGATATGGAATCCAGACAAAACTATAATTCAAAAAGACACATATACCCTTATGTTCTTAGCAACACTATTCACAGCAGCCAAGACATGAAGGATTAAAAAGATGTGGTACATGTGGATGATGGACTACTACTCAGCCACAAAATAAGAAGGAAATAATGCCGCTTGCAACAACATGGACAGACCTAGAGACTGTCGTATTAAGTGAAATAAGTCAGAAGGAGAAAAACAAATACCTTATGATATCACTTATATGTGGAATCTAAAAATGACATGAAAGAACTTATCTATGAAACAAAAACAGACTCACAGACAGAGAACAGACGTGGTTGCTAAGGAGAGGGTGGGGTGGGGGAGGGGTAGAGTGAAAGTTTGGGACTAGCAGATGCAAACTAGTATATACAGGATGAATAAACAACAAGGTCCTACTGTATAGCACACGGAACTATAGTCAATATCCTGTGATAAGCCATAAAGGAAAAGAATATAAAAAAGGATGCATTTATACATATAATTGAATCACTTTGTTGTACAGCAGAAATCAACAACATATTGTAAATCAACTCTACTTCAATAAGCATTCTTTTTTAATTAAGATATAAAGGCCAAAACCATGAAGGGAGAGAGTACATTTAGAGGTCAAGATAAGGAAGAGCAGTCATTATCAGGAGAGAATGAGAAGCAGTGGCCTTGGGTCCGCTGTTACCTTCTTCCAGTTCCCCCCACTCTGCATGTCAATCAGCTACACAGATTTGACTCTGCCACTGCCCACGATGTGTCTGCTAATGATATTCCAGTGGCTTCCCATCACTCTTAAGATAGTACCAGATCTCAATGGCCTACACATCCCCACAAGTTCTGGTCCTCTCCTGCCTCTGAAGCATCGCCTTCTTCTGCCCTCTGCACTTCAGCCCCTGTGGCCTTCTTTTCATCCCCGGGCCAGCTAGGCTTCTTCCATCCTCAGGGCCTTGACTGTACCTGAGAACATTTTCTTTCATCCTTTTGCCTAGTTACCCTCTATACCTCATCTACAATTCAGTGGTCACTCCTCAGGATGACTTTTATACTTCTCTACCTTATGACCCTTTATACTTTATAATACCTTTTGACCCATTATACCTCTCTGATCAGATGGATCAAATCCTCCTACTAAATCCTCTCTTAGCATCTTATGTTTTCCCCTTCCAGACCTTATCACAGTTGCAGCTGTACATCTTTCTGTAAAATTATTTGATTCACACTGACTCTACCAAGAAGCTGTAAGTTCCTAAAGACAGAGTCATCACTGCTTCTTTATTCTCAGAACAGTTCCTGGTCCTGCTGCTGCTAAGTCGCTGCAGTCGTGTCTGATTCTGTGTGACCCCATAGAGGGCAGCCCACCAGGCTCCCCCGTCCCTGGGATTCTCCAGGCAAGAACACTGGAGTGGGTTGCCATATCCTTCTCCAATGCATGAAAGTGAAAAGTGAAAGTGAAGTCGCTCAGTCGTGTCTGACTCTTAGCGACCCCATGGACTTCAGCCCACCAGGCTCCTCCATCCATGGGATTTTCCAGGCAAGAGTACTGGAGTGGGGTACCATTAAGTCTCTAAATGCATAGCTGTTGAGTGAATGAATGTTAAAGGAGGATATAAATGCTTTCACCTGCATTATCTCATTTGATCTCCATAATATATCTACAAGGTAGATATGGTAACCCAAATTTTGCAAACAGATAAACTTTACAAAACACGTCTTTCTGAGCACTAGATAGATGTTAATGGCAGACTTTGGAAACACAGAACTCCCATATGAACCAGCAATTCTATTCTTTGTTATATACTCAAGAGAAATGAAAATATATACCACACAAAAGCTTGTATATAAATGTTTATAGAAGCATCATTCATAATAGGTAAAACTTGGAAACAATCCAAATGTCCATCAACTGATGGATGTATAAACTAAACATGGTATATCCATACAATGAAAAGTTGTTCATCAATTTAAAAGAATGAAGTTTTTTTAGAAAAGAAGTTAACAACAGCATGTGGCTCTGACTCTTTTCACTGTGTCACAGATCTTCCTCAGGAGCAGAATCCAGGCCACGAATATCAGAGAGAGAGGTGATGACAGGTATCAAATGCCATAGAGGGGTAAAAGAGGATGGAGATAGGGTCACTTCACTGATTTGAAATGCCAAATCAGGAATGGCCTTTTAGAAAAATAGTATCAGAAAAGAAATGGGGACAGGAATCAGACTGTGAGTATCTTTAAGCATGGTGGATCAAGGAAAGCTTTAGGGGTGAGGCAAGATGTAGCAAGATGATTAGAAAAAGTCTTGCAGTTTGTCCAGATTGAAGCTAAGAAAAATTATTTGGAAACTGAGATTATAAAGAATTTAGGGTAGAATCCTCCCTGGGACAAATAAAAAGTCAAAGAAAAACCGTGCTTCATAAACAAGGAAACTGGAACTCTATACCAAGACAATACATGAAAAATGAAAATGGCAAAATTATAGTAATTAAAAGAGTAATTTAAAAAAGAAAATTCCCTGTTTGCCCAGTGGTTAGGATTCCAGGCTTTCACTGCCGGGGGCCACACTGTTCAATCTTTCACCATGGAACTAGGGTTCTACAAGCCATGTAGCCAGGATGAAAGAGAGAGAAAGAGAAGTTATAATTAGAGGTACCATATTCACTCATCAAGCTGGGACTTTTTTAAAAAAATAATGATGCTTGATGTTATATTATTATTTACCTTCTGGATATTTAATGGCCAAACAAGCCTTACAGAGTATACAGACCACCATCCAGAGAGTTTAATAGTCTTCATGGTGATGGATGAACATGATGAGTGTTCCAAAGGAGGAAAATAATATCAATTCTCTCTTATTTGACAGGTGCTTCTGAGGAAATGAGTGTGAAAAACCATCTGCTGTGCAAAACGCTGTTACAGAATGTGGGAGGAGAATGGATGACATGCTTTCTGGGTGGCAAAAAGGCTGCTTCATTTTAAAAGTACGAGAAACATATAAAGCTTTGTGGTCTGTACAAATAGTAGTCCCAGATGCCAGGTAAAAATAAACTAGTGGAAACTTCTAATTTAAAAAATTAAATTAGAATAGTTATAATTCACTGATAGAACCTTTTGATATTCCAATCAAACTACCTATAAGGATATAGCCAAAGAAAGAAGAACCATCTCACATTAAAACTGATTCAATTTCAATTCAATTCAGTTGCTCGGTCATGTCCGACTCTTTGTGACCCCATGAACCACAGCATGCCAGGCCTCCCTGTCCATCACCAACTCCTGGTGTCCACCCAAACCCATGTCCATAGAGTCGATGATGCCATCCAGCCATCTCATCCTCTGTCATCCCCTTCTCCTCCTGCCCTCAATCTTTCCCAGCATCAGGGGCTTTTCCAATGAGTCAGCTCTTCGTATCAGGTGGCCAAAGTATTGGAGTTTCAGCTTCAGTATCAGTCCTTCCAATGAACGCCCAGGAATGGTCTCCTTTAGGATGGACTGGTTGGATCTCCTTGCAGTCCAAGGGACTCTCAAGAGTCTTCTCCAACATCACAGTTCAAAAGGATCAATTCTTCGGTGCTCAGCTTTCTTTATAGTCCAACTCTCACATCCACATATGACCACTGGAAAAACCACAGCCTTGACTAGACGGACCTTTCTTGGCAAAGGAATGTCTCTGCTTTTTAATATGCTGTCTACACTGGTCATAACTTTCTTTAAAATTGATATTAGAGGCCAACCTACTGTTAGAATTAGAGATTTCCACTACTTTAACTCCACATTGGGGGTTAATGTGTGTCTCTTGACCACCTGAAACTCACTACCCTGTCCCTGAAAGGAGAGCCCAAGACTCAGTGTGTCCCCTCTGTCACCCTTCAGCTGAAAGATGAGAGTGTCAAGCAATTTGAAAATGCTCTATTATGGGAGTATCATTTTTTTTAAGATCTTCCTTTGTCATCAATAAAAGTGCAATGGCTACCCCCAAAGCAGGCTATCAGAAAGGCAGCTGCAATACAGTATATCCAGGGAGCTGCAGGCTACTAAGTAAACTATGGGAATAGGCTAGTAGCAGGATTTGCCTTTGTCTCATTGTGTATGTGGGTGTTTCCACTTTTCAGAAGAGCAGACAGAGGGAGGAAAACAAGACCCCTCCTCAGTCCAGCAGAATTTATTGGATGGAGACTACAGGTGAGAGATATTCTCCTAACCTACTAGGGGACAAAGAACAGAGATGTGCAAGTCAGCACCTCCACCTCCAACCCAGATAGCCTCTCTTCACCCTGAGGTAGGGAAGTAGGCCAAACAGAGAGACGCAAAATGCTACAAAGCAAGAAAACTGGAAATCTCTCTTAAATCACTTTGGAGAAACAAGTCTTATTCAACCAATGAATAGAAAATCATTTTTGCTTATAAAATTGGCAATCATTTTAATGAAACATTTAAAGGTAATGAGGCTTATAGGAGAGTCCATGAAAAAGATATTCTCATATACCATCAATGGAAATGTAAATTGCCAGTAACTTTCAGGAAATGATCCAGGTTTACCTACTTTCATCATTGCAGGCTTTTTAGAAAATATTTTTTTTTAATTTTTAATTGGAGGATAATTGATTAACAATGTTATGTTGGTCTCTGCCATACAATATCATGAATCAGCCATAAGTATACATATATCTCCTCCCTCTTAAGCCTCCTCCCACCCACCCCCATCCCATCCTTCTAGGTCATCACAGAGCATCAGGTTGAGCTCCCTATGTTAAACAGCAAGTTTCCACTAGCTGTCTATTTTACATATGGCAATATATATATATCTCAGTGCTAATCTCTCAGTTCATCCCTCTGATCCTCTCCTTCCCTCACAGTGCCCACATGTCTGTTCTCTACTTCTACATCTCTATTCCTGACCTGAAGATGAAGGTGAAGTCACTTAGTCGTGTCCGACTCTTTGTGACCCCGTGGACTGTAGCTCACCAGGCTCCTCTGTCCATGGGATTCTCCAGGCAAGAATACTGGAGTGGGTTGCCATTTCCTTCTCCAGGGGATCTTCCTGACCCAGGGATCGAACCCACGTCTCCCACGTTGGAGGCAGATGCTTTAACCTCTGAGCCACCAGGTTTATCATTTTGTACCATTTTTCTAGATTCCATAGATATGCATTAATATACAATATTTGTTTTTCTCTTTCTGACTTACTTCACTCTATATAACAAGCTCTAGGTTCATCCACCTCAGTTCAGCTGACTCAGATTTGTTCCTTTTTATGGCTGAGTAATATTCCACTGAATATATATACCACAACTGCTTTATCCATTCATCTGTCACATCATTGAAGTCTTGCTTAAACAACCTTATAGCCTAAAATAGAAGATTATTTAAATATTTTTATAAACATAGGTGTATAATACTCTTCCATAAGAATGTGGAGTTATATAATGACATGGGGAAATGTCTATGACATAACTGAAAACTTAAAAAAAATAAAAACATTACATATTTAATATTACAAAGTATTTACAATATACTTGTAAATATACAATGACCCCAAATTTTAAAACTACACCAAAAGTATTAGAGATCAAGATGGCAGAGTAGGAGGACACTGAGCTCACCTCCCCTCACCAGCACAAGACTACAGCTACATATAGAAAACCTCAATGAAGCCAAAAGCTGTTTGTTTGTTTTTTTTTCTTTAAGATTACAAAATTGATAAAACTTAATCAGGTTCATTGAGGAAAAAAGGAGAGAGGGCCAAAATAAAATAAGAAATAAAAAAGAAATTGCATACAATATCACATATTATAACACAACAATTAGGGAATACTACAAACAGTTGTATGTCAACAAATTAGACAACCTAGAAGAAATGATAAGTTCCTAGAAATATCTATCTTCCAAGACTGAATAGAAAAAATAGATAATCTAAACAGATTAATTACTAGGACTAAAATTAAATCAGTAATCAAAACACTGTCATTAAATAGAAGTCCAGGACCAAACAGCTTCTCAGGGGAATTCTATCAAGCATAAAGAAGAGTTAATACCTATCTTTCTCAAATTATTCTGGAAAACTGAAGAAGAAGAAACACTCGCAAATTCATTCTGAGGCCACCTTTACCTTGACACCAGGGTAATCAGATTTACCAGATAAATCAGTGACACAACAGAAAAAGAAAATACACACCATTACCTCTGATGTATATAGATGCAAAAATCCTCAACAAAATATTAAACTGAATTCAACAATTTGTAAAAATAATACACCACAATCAAGTTGGATTTTTCCAGATATATAAATTCCTACCTTCCATGTGGTGCTGGAGAAGACTCTTGAGAGTCCCTTGGACAGCAAGGAGATCCAACCAGTCAATCCTAAAGGACGTCAACCCTGAATATTCACTGGAAGGACTGATGCTAAAGCTGAAGCTCCAATCTTTGGCCACCTGNGTGGTGCTGGAGAAGACTCTTGAGAGTCCCTTGGACAGCAAGGAGATCCAACCAGTCAATCCTAAAGGACGTCAACCCTGAATATTCACTGGAAGGACTGATGCTAAAGCTGAAGCTCCAATCTTTGGCCACCTGATGAGACTAATTAGAAAAGACGCTGATGCTGGGGAAGATTGAAGGCAGGAGGAAAAGGGGACAACAGAGGATGAGATGGTTGGATAGCATCACTGATGCAGTGAACATGAGTTTGAGAAAACTCCAGGAGATGGCGAAGGACAGGGAAACCTGGCATGCTGCAGTCCATGAAGCCACAAAGAGTCAGACACGACTGAGTGACTGAACAACAACTACTACAAGTGTAAGTTTTGTGTATGTGGCTCAATATTTATTAATTAATCAGTGCGATATGCCACATTGACAAAACAAACGATAAAAGTCACAATCATTTCTATAGACCAGAAAAAACATTTGACAAAATGTAACACCCATTTACGATAAAAAGTTTTCAACAGAGTTGAAAACATAATGAAGGCCATTTATGACAAACCCACAGGTAACACCATACTTTTTGGTGAAAAACTGAAAACTGTCCTTCGAAAATCAGGAACAGGGCCAGAAATAAAAATGCAACTACTTGCAAATGATAAAACCCTGAAGTCTTCACCAAAGATCTATTACAATTAATAAATGAATTCAGTAAAGTTGCAGGACACAAGATTAATATGCAGACATCTGTTGCTTTTCTATACTCTATAATGAACTATCAGAGAAGTAAGAAAACAATTTCACCTACAATTGCATCAGAAAGAATAAAATGTCTAGGAGTACACTTAATCAAGGAGGTAAAAGACCCATATGCTGAAAACTGTAAGACATTTATTGATGAAGGAAATTGAAGAGGATACAAATAATGGACAGATATTCCATGTTCATGGATTGGAAGAATTAATGTTGTAGAAATGTCCATACTACCCAAAGAAATCTATAGATTCAGTGCAATCCCTATCAAAATACCCATGACATTTTTCACAGAACTAGAACAAATAATCCTAAAATCTACATGAAATCATGTGTGTGTGCTGTGCTAAGTTGCTTCAGTTGTGTCTGACTCTTCACAGCCTTATGGACTGTAGCCCACCAGGCTCCTCTGTACATGGATTCCCCAGGCAAGGGTACTGGAGTGGGTAGCTGTGCTCTCCTCCAAGCGATCTTCCCAACCCAGGGATTGATCCCACATCTCTTACATCTCCCACATTGGCAGTCAGGTTCTTTACCACTAAAGCCACCTGGGAAGCCCTATAAAAGACCTCAAATAGCTAAAGAAACCTTGAGAAAGAATAAAACTAAAGGTATCATGCTCCTTGACTTCAAACTATATACTACAAAGCCATGGTAATCAAAACAGTGTGGTACTGATACAGAAACAGACACATAGATCAGTGGAACAGAAGAGAGCCCAAAATTAAGACCACAGACATTCAGTCAATTAATCTCCAACAAAGGCAAGAATATACAATGTGGAAAAGATAGTTTTTTTTTAATAAATGGTATTGAGAAAACTGAAGAGCTACATGTAAAAGATTAAAACTAGAACATTTTCTCAAACCACATGCAAAAATAAAATTGATTAAAGACCTAAATGTAAGACTGGAAGCCATAAAACTCAGAATAAAATAAAGGCAGTGCACTCCCTAAGATTACTTAGCATTACTTTTTTTTGGAGCTGTCTCCTCAGACAAGGGAAATAAGAGTAAAATAACAAATGAGGCTTACTTAAACTTAAAAGACTTTTGTACAGTGAAGGAAACCATCAACAAAATTAAAGGGCAACATACTAAATGGGAGGAGATATCTGTAAATAATATATAAGAAAATAATACCCAAATACATAAAGAGCTCACACAACTCAATATTTTTTTAAAAAATTAATTAAAAGCAGGCAGAAGACCTGAATAGATATTTTACCAAAGAGGACATACAGATGACCAACAGGCATATGAAAGGATGCTCAACATCACTAATCATAAGGGAGACACAGATCAAAACACAGTGATATATTATCTCACACATGTCAGAATGGCTATCATCTGAAAGACAACAAATAATAAGTGTTGACAAGGATGTGGAAACCATGGTACTCTATGGGTGGGAATGTATTAATAAAACTGGTGCAGCCACTACTTGCACAGTATGGAAGTTTCTCAAAAATCAGTAACTACTATATGTTCTAGTAATTTCTCTTGGTATATATCCAAAGAAAATGGACACATTAATTCAAAAGGCTATATGAACCCTAATATTCATAGCAGCACTATTTCCAATAACCAAGATATGGAAACAACTTAAGTGTCCATTGGCAGATGAATAAATAAAGAAGATGTGATATGGAATGGAACATGATGAAATATTGTTGCTGTTGCTGTTAGTCACTAAGTCATGTCTGACTCTTTTGCAACCCTGTGACTATATCCCACCAGGCTCCTCTGTCCATAGGATTCTCCAGGCAAGAATACTGGAGTGGGTTACCAGTTCCTCATTCAGGGGATCTTTCCGACCCAGGGATCAAACCCATGTCTCCTGTATTGGCAGACCAGTTCTTTACCACTGAGCCACCAGGGAAGCCAAATGGAATATTACTCAACTATAAAAAGAATGATATTTTGCCATTTACAAAAATGTAGATGGAACTGGAGGGTATCACGATTAGTGAACTCAGACAGAGAAAGATGAATACTCTGTTACCACTTATATTTGGAATCTAAAAAATAAAACAAATGAATGTAACAAAACTAAAACAAACTCACAGATACAGAGACAACAGCTAGTGGTCACTTGTGGGGAGATGAAATGAGTTAAGGGAATGAAGCCTAAGATGTACAAACTACTAGGTATAAATTAAATAAGATACAAGGATGTCATGTACAGTACAGGGGGTAGAACTAATATTTTATAATTATTTTATTTTATTTTTTTATTAACAAGGAAACACAAACTTTAAATGATACAATAGACCAGTTAGACCAAATTTATATCTATAGGACATTTCACCCCAAAACAGTGAATTTCACCTTTTTCTCAAGTGCACACGGAAACTTCTCCAGGATAAATCACACCCTGGGCCATAAATCTAGCCTTAGTAAATTCAAAAAAATTGAAATCATTCCAAGCATCTTTTTTGACCACAATGCAGTAAGATTAGATCTCAATTACAGGAGAAAAACTATTAAAAATTCCAATATATGGAGGCTGAACAACACGCTGCTAAATAACCAAAAAAAAATCACAGAAGAAATCAAAAAAGAAATTAAAATATGCATAGAAACAAATGAAAATGAAAACACAACAACCCAAAACCTATGGGACACTGTAAAACCAGTGCTAAGGGGAAGGTTCATAGCAATACAGGCATACCTCAAGAAAGAAGAAAAAAGTCAAATAAA
>SJYX01004381.1:206978-232094 GCA_006410675.1 Oreotragus oreotragus
TCTTTGCAAACCCATGGAGTGTAGCCTACCAGGCTCCCCTGTCCATGGGGGTTCTCCAGGCAAGAATACTGGAGTAGGTTGCCATGTCCACTGCCAGGGGATCTTCCCAACCCAGGGATCAAACCCAAGGCTCCTGCATTGCAGGAGGATTCTTTACCCACGGAGACACTAGGGAAGCCCAAATTTATTTCTAGTGGGACGGAAAGAGAGAGAGAAAGAGTGTGTGTGTGTGTGTGTGTGCTCAGTCATGTCCAACTCTTTGCAACCCCATGAACTGGAGCCTGCCAGGCTCCTCTGACCAAGGGATTTTCCAGGCAAGTATACTGGAGTGGGTTGCCATTTCCTATCCCAGGGGATATTCTTGATCCAGGAATCAAACCCATGTCTCTGGCATCTCCTGCATTGGCAGGTGGATTCTTTGCCAGTAACACCACCTGGAAAGCCCTTATAGTGGAAGGAAGACATGTAAGACAACAAATAACTGGTTCAAGTTACACAAAATATAAAGTATCTGTGGATAAGAAAATAACATGCATAAAATAAATGTGTCATTTGTAACTGAAAAATCACAGATCTACCAAGGGGCAGCTGGTTAAAGTATACCTATAAAAGAATTCTGTGGGGCCATTTGAAACTATGATAAGAATCAGTATTCAGATATTGAAAGATATGCATGAATTAACACAGAGTGAAGAAAGAAGACTATGTATATTCTATAAACAGTAAAATACAACTTTTGTAACTATAATCTATAGGAATATTATAAAGTATGCCATGTACATATTGCATAGAAAAAAAACCTGAATTTATATATCATAAAATATTAATACTATCATTTTCAAAGGGATCCAGTTTGGATGTTTTAACTTTAAAAAAGTTTTCTTTGCTATAATTATTGGAATTCTTTAACACTTTGGGATTACTTTAACAACTGTAAACAAATAAAACATTTTTTCATTTTAAGAAAAGTAGCAAAACATATTGATCACTGAAAAATACTTAGACCTCAATCTTAGGAAGTGATTAAGAATAAGAAGTGATTATTAGGAATAAGAAGAGAGTACCCATTAGCCTCAGCCCTCCTCACTATGAGTTCAGGTAATGTGGTACCCCTTACCCCATCCCTTTGATAGTGAGAAGTTGCAGAGCTTAAAAAAGGAAACAAACCCACCCAACAAACTCAGGAATATAGCTTCGGTTCACTGTATGAAAATTCCCAAATCTTAAATAGAAACCATGCAATCAATATACAGTCTTTTTTTCCCTGTGGGCTTTCCTGCCTAACTGGTATAATAGCAATACCAGTGGCTTTGATAACACTTTTTTTAAAGCCACATATAAAGGTAAAGCTTGAGTGGAAAGCCAAGTCATTATTTTTGCAGAATTAAAATCATTGTGGGTGAGGATATTGAGTCAACTGAAGTTTATTTAAAGGAGATTTAAATCAGGAGCTCTAGTGGGAAGAACTAGTTTGACAAATCTATTACATCTAATACATTAGGTAAACAAAGATTTCATGTCAAAAAAGTATTAACTATAATGTTTGGTGAATAGAATGAAACATTTGCCTTCTTCTAATCCTTCCTTTAAGATAGGCAGCAACCACAGGGACCTATTATGGAATTAAAATTAATACATATATTTTAGTTTTTGTATGCAGCCAACAATTCCTTTAAAATCCCCCTGAGCAGTCAGGCATAACTTTCTTTAAAAATGTTAGAAAAGTAAGGAAGTGTTATGAATTCCAGGAAGCATTCTCTTCCACACTGCAACTCCTTTTTCACCCGAGTCACTCTGCTCCACAAAGAAGCTTCATTTGAATCCACAGGTTTGTGCAGCTAGAGCTGATGTTGGTTTATAGCATGGACAAAAATACAAGGCAAAAGAATAGATATCTGGCTTTTTGAATTGAATGCTTCTTGGTGAAAAACACTACTGCTCCCAGCAATCCAACCAAAGAAATTAATGCTGTTTAAGTTTTCATGGGGTTTTAACAGAATCTGGATATTTTTACTCTTTTTTTTTTCTAGTAATTCTGATTCATTTTGACAAGAGTGTGTCTTTTAAAGGAAACAACATTTATAGACACTCTCTAGCTCTCAGCTGTGTGATCTGAGGAACCTGGGAAAGATGTGGAGGGTCATGGCTGAAGGCAGTTTTGCTCCATTTACATTCATAACTGCCCAAAAGAATGTAGGAAACCCTCAAGATTTAGAAAAAGTGACTATAAGCTTTGCAAACTAACAAGTCTCTCTGTTTATTAAAGCCTCCTGGTAACCCCAAGTACATTTCTTTTACAGTTAAGCTCTGTTCTTCTTCACCTTTTGTAAGCATGCTCTGTCCTTACCAGACAGCCCAGATGGATGGAGCCTGCAATATCTGATTTACTGTGGTTTCCCAGTGCTCTTCACAATGAAGATGTTTCTCTCTGAGAGCCTCTATACTGAAATCTCACATTTAAGGATTCCTGGGTCTTCGAAGCTGCTCTTGACGCCTCCACTGGAAAGTGATGTGATACACAGAGTGCTGATAAGGTGCCTGGTATGGTGACCAGCTCTTTCCAGGGTCTACACTTGTTCTTGCTCACAGTCCACAATACTGAACTGTACCGGGTTAAACATTGTCCCTCCAAAAATCATGTTTACCTGGATCCTTAGAATGTGATCTTACTTGGGAAAATGATTTTTGTAGTTATGAGGCTGTAATGGATTAGAAGTGAAGTGAAGTGAAGTCGCTCAGTCATGCCTGACTCTTTGCGACCCCATGGACTGTAGCCCACCAAGCTCCTCCGTCCATGAGATTCTCCAGGCAAGAATACTGGAGTGGGTTGCCATTTCCTTCTCCAGGGGATCTTCCCGACCCAGGGATTGAACCCAGGTCTCCCGCATTGCAGGCAGACGCTTTAACCTCTGAGCCACCAAGGAAGCCCCGTAATGGATTAGAGTGGGCCCTAATCCAAAGACTAGTGTCTGTGTCAGAAGACCATGCGAAGACACAGACGTGCAGGGGAGAATGCCATGTGAAAACAAAGGCAGAGACTGAAGTGACATGTCTACTAGCCAAGGATTGACAAGGATGGCTGGCAAACCCCAGAAGCTAAGGGAGAGGCATGGAACAGATTCTCCTGCAGAGCTTCTAGTAAAAACCGGTGCTGCCAAAACCTCGATCTTAGACTTCTAGGCTCCAGAACTATGAGAAGACAAATTTCTGTTGCCTTAAGCCTCCTAAGTTTGTTGCCCTTCCCTAGTTGCTCAGTGGTAAAGAATCCACCTGCCAAGCAGGACATGTGGGTTCGATCCCCTAGAGAAGGAAATGGCAACCCATTTGTATTCAACCCCTTGAGTATGCTTGCCTAGAGAATCCCATGGAGAGAGGAGGCTGTTAGGCTACAGTCCCTGGGGTTGCAAAGAGTCAGACATGACTTACCGACTAAAATAACAAACAACAGAACAAAGTTTGTAGGACCTTGTTACAGCACCCTTACAAAACTAACAGTGGATAGACTGCAAAGGAAGCTGTTAAGAAATTCAGAGTAAAATAGATAGATACCTTCAAAAACAGACATCTGAAGCTTTAAAATTAGGCTTTAAGAAGATACCATTAAGATTTCACTTACCATGCAAGGCTGTTTTTATTTGGAGTTAACAACCCAGGGGAGTAAACAGTTTCCTTGGTTCTTTCCAAGGTCAGATAATTTCATGTTCTTCCTAAAATAGAAGCTTTGAGATGAAAGGAATTTCCAGGATATAACCACTCTGTTCCCTGGTTTAGACAAGGCTATGGCCCCGGTGTGCCATATCATTAAGAGCTTTAGAAAAGAATATTTCTTCCAGCCACAAAACACTTAGGATAAAAAGTGTTGTTGAATTTTAATGCATAGCATTTTTCTTACCAAACTGTTAAAGATGAAAAATATTCCACAAAATCCAACAATCACTATGGTATCATTTCCTAGAAATTTACTGTGTAGTAGAGGATACTACAGATCAAGAAACTCAAAAAAGCCATTGACTCAGTAGAAGTATCCAATGTAACCTTTAAAACTTATCTGAAAATTAAAATATCCTTTATAAAAAACCACATTACTCTGCTCAGGTCCTAACGCTGGATCTAGTGATAAGTTAGCTCACCTTTTTAGAACAACAGACATTTCACATATAAAAGCACATATACACACTCACAGATATGTGCACACTGATGTCTGATAAAATCAGCTGCTTACGTCTAGCTGTGTTCCCAAGAACACTGAATATCCTGCAAAACTCACACTATAGAACACCTAGAAAAGTAAAATAGAACAAACATGCTTTTAAAATTGTGTAGGTGAATATATGCCTAAATAAAATAAAGGGCCAAAAATAAAGAGTAAGATGAAAACATGGTGGTAAGTGGGAGTCGTACCTCGGCTCCCAGAGGACAGGATAAGGTCCCACTTGTATGTCTCCAAGGCCGAGACTCCAGGACTTGGGCCTTCATGAGTCAGGGAGTTACAACTGAGACACTGGCTTGCAGTCAAATAATCAAACTCTCAGAGAAAGAGGGAAGGAAAAAACTGAGAAAATCAGAAAAGGCAGAATATGAGAAAGTATTTCTGTATCCTTCTATTTTTAGTTTGGGAGGAAAAAGTCTTTCATGACAATTTTTAACCACAGACTTGCATTTTCACAGATTTGGTTTTCATTTTACACTATGGCACGATCCAGGAAACTCTAAATCAAAAAATTAACCTGAAAAAGAGTTGCCCTGGGTGCCAACCAGAAAACCTCAGTCCAGACCACACAAGATTCCCATAAAATATGAGCTCAAAATTCAATTATAAGAGGAAACAAGGCAAAATAGACAAGAATCACATAATCAAAAAGCACCTGATTCAGATCCTTAAGATTTTCCAATTGAGGAAGTATTAGAAACTAACCATGTTAGAAAGTATGTTTAAAATAATTAAAATGAAATAATGAAATAAATTTAAAAAAACAATTAGATTGAATATAATTGTCCAATCCAACTTGAAACAGAAGCAGATAGAACTTTTTGAAAGAAATGTAGTCTTTGACCTTGAAAACTCAGTGGACGACAGATGAATGGAAAAATAAAATGTGATGCATCCACGCAATGGCACACTATTCGGCAATGAAAAAGAATCAACCACTGAGGCAAGCTACAACATAAATGGAGCTCAAAAGCATTATACTAAGTAAAAGAAACCAAACACAAATGAGCACATTGTGTATGATTCCTTTTATATGAAATATCCATATAAAACAAGTCTATAGAGACAGACGTTTCCTGACTAGGGGTGGGAATAAGGATCAACTATAGATGGTCATGAGCTATTTTATAAGAAAATGTTCTCAAACTAGATTATGATGATGTTTCTACAACTAAGTTTGCTAAAAGACACATTGAACTGTGAATTTTAAATAGTTGGATTTATATATGTAAATTATATTCATTTTTGTAAACTATTCATGTATCTCAATAAATTTGTTTTTGGAAATGCAGTGGGAAAGTTAAACAGCAGATTAGACAATGCTGAATTTGAAATACAAATCCAAAGAAATTGGAATGCAGAACAGAAAGAGATCATGAAAGAGGTAGAGAAAGTTGAAAGCATAAAAAGGCCCAATACATATATCATGAATTCCAGAAAAATAAATACCAGAGAAAAAGAAAAGGAGGAGAGAAGATGTTTTCCAAAGAACAAAGCCTGAGAATTTTCTAGACCTGACGAAAGACATGAATCACCAGCTAATCAAAAGAAATCTACACTAAGATATATTGCAGTGAAGTTACAGAACCACTGGCAAAGAGAGGCTCTTAAGAGCAATAAGAGAGGTTATTTGTTACAGAAGCTCAGGGGAGGAAGCAATTTTTATTAAGAAGGATGTCACAAAAGAAATGGGATTTAACTGGAACCTAGAGAGAAGGTTAAGGTTTAAAAGGACTTGAAGGGGCAGATGTTCTAATCACAGATATGAGGTTATCGTAAGCAAAGATGCAAAGGACAAAATGTACAGTGATGAGACTTCAGGTGGAAGAAAAGGACAGTCAGCAGAAGCAAAAAATAAATGTAGAAAGTAGATAGAAGTCAAATGAAGGAGGCACAACTGAACTAGAGTAGAGTGCTCATGGAAAGACCCTTTCAAGACTTAGACATATCAATCCCCCACAATTAAAAATATTCCCTGATTCTTTTTATCAGATCGACCCTTGTTTCATAGTAACCAGAGAAACTCTACAGCTTTGAAACCGGAAAGGCATCTTTCTAAAAGTTGGAGTGCATCTTCCACTGGAATCCTTCAGTGGCCTGGGATCCAAGGGAGACCTGAACTTGGGAGACACAGGGATCTCCAGGTTGCCAGTGGATATCCATCCGTGCCCATCAGGAAGAAAATGGAGACTGCCTCAGTCTTTTTACTAAACTCCTACAAATTTAACAGGCCTGAGAAAAAGGTGAGTCATAAAGGTGGAAAAATATTTTGGCCGCAGATTTGGTAAAAGATGAAATGCGTTAACCTGAGTCATCAGCACCTCAGGCAGCTTAAAAGGAAAAAATCCTCAACCATCATGGCTGCAGATTTCTGGGAGCTTGTCTGACAGAGTGTCAGGATTTGGTAACTTCTTGCCTGGCATGGGCATGGCTTGGTGCAAGTGTAGTTCATCCAGAAGAAGACATAAGATGCCTCGTTTCCAACACACAGCCTGTAGGGCTGGCTGGCCTTCCTTCCAAACCTTAGGGGGAGATGCAGCTGCAACCCACGTGCTTCCATGGAGCCAGTTTCACTCCACATAAAGAAGTGCTAGCTGCCGGCACAAACTGAGGCCCTCAAATGGATGCATTTCTAAAACTATAAAACTCCTAGAGGAGAACATAGGCAAAACACTCTCCGACATAAATCACAGCAGGATCCTCAATGATCCGCCTCCCAGAATACTGGAAATAAAAGCAAATATAAACAAATGGGATCTAATTAAAATTAAAAGCTTCTGCACAACAAAGGAAACTATAAGCAAGGTGAAAAGACAACCCTCTGAATGGGAGAAAATAATAGCAAATGAAGCAACTGACAAACAACTAATCTCAAAAATATACAAGCAACTTATACAGCTCAATTCCAGAAAAATAAACGACCCAATCAAAAAATGGGCCAAAGAACTAAATAGACATTTCTCCAAAGAAGACATATGGATGGCTAACAAACACATGAAAAGATGCTCAACGTCACTCATTATCAGAGAAATGCAAATCAAGACCACAATGAGATACCACTTCACACCAGTCAGAAAGAGGAGAAGGGGATGACAGAGGATGAGATGGTTGGGTGGCATCACCAACTCAATGGACATGGGTTTGAGCAAACTTTGGGAGATAGTGAAGGACAGGGAAGCCTGTCATGCTGCAGTCCATGGGGTCGCAGAGAGTCGGACACAACTGAACGGCTGAACAGCAACAACAACCTTTAAGGATTATGTGTCTGGGAAGGTTTCAGAGCTGGGAAGATTCATTAGACACCTACTACTTGATTCTGACCACCTCATGTCCTTTTGCTATGAGTCAGTGAGACCTCATCCCCAGAACCGAGGAAGCTTCAGTACTGCCAAGGACTGCCCTCTCACTTAACCGTGCCTTCATCTGATAGAGCCCCCAGCCTATCACAGCAAGTCTCTTCTATGGGTGAAGAAAGTTAAAACCCATGGAGGTGAGGTGACTTGCCACAGGTCAGTGTCAGCAACTGGAAATCTGTGTCTTCTCATCCTAAACTTTGTGCTTTTCCTACTACATTTTATCAAAACTATGAAAATGCATAAAAATCATCAAATGGGAGAAACGGAAACCTTGGAAAGCCTTTGCATCCTAAGCCATATGCACACCACAGAGGCAATGAGGTTAAGGATTCATCATGTCCTCGTTATTCAATTTTCTGTGTCAAAATTTAGTGACATCCTTAACTATTAATGTATGGAACTTAATAGCCTGGAAATAAAGTTAGGTTTAATACTAACTTATCTCTAAAGAGAAAATGTCAGTAGCTTTGATTGAATAGAAGCACACTTGTGTTGATATGGACTCAGCAGCTGGCAAAAGATATCTCCCCTTAGGAGATCATCCCTGATTATTCACGTGTTAGAACATGACCAGGAAATCATATCATGGTGCTCAAAGCCTGCACTGAAATTCACAGCCCAGCAAGATTGGAAGCTTGGTATTGGTCTAATATAGTGACCAGTTTATATACTTGGCTAGCCCTCAAACGCCCTGACAGTATAGTCAACAGGCCCTTAGTAGTCATCCCAAAATACTGGTCTGCAAAGGGATGCTTAAAACTCCTTGTACAAGGGCCCTGGGCATTGAGCTCACCAGTCACCTAACCCCTGACCCACAAAGAACGCTGAGAGTCAACCCTTCTCTTGGTTCATCAATGTCTACCATCAAAAGAATCTTCAGACTATGTTCTGTTTGTACCCATCCTTCCCTATAGCCTTTAGTGCTTCTCAGCTTACCAAGTACAGAAGCAAAACCAAAAAAGTGACAACCTCTCCATCCCTGAGTTATTTGGTATCAAATTCCCATATCATTCTGAGAAATTTAGAATTAGCTAGAAATTGCCAAATGAAAGAATAATTATGCTTCATAGATCTACTATCAATAGGAGATAAGAAAAGCCTCCCTAGACTATTTAGATAGAATAGTTCTTTTCACTCTGAAGAGTTATTTTTAAAACGCTAAGAAAGTGTACACCTAACAACTTTCTGTGTACTCGAATCAGCACTGGAGGTGAGTACCACAGATTATCAGAATATCCTGAAAAAAGATTACGTGCTACTTGTACTTTTTAATTTTCCCCCATTTCCTGCCTGACTATATGGAGCATGTTCTTGAGTCAATACGTGGTCAGTAAGAAGAAAAATAGCAAAAGATAAGGATTCTCAAGAGAAAATTAAATAGATCCAGCAATAATACATGTCTGCCTTAAATGCATTTTGAAATGATAGATTTAAAAAAAAATAAAGACACTATTGATGTTTACACTTGTTTTGACTTGCCCTGTGCTTTTCTAATTCTGGATTATTTTCAGGTCTTGAGAAATGGATCAAAGATAGTGCTCTCCAGTAAATGAATCTATTCTGAATTCATTCTGTGCTTAGGCTATGAACATCTAAGAAAGGTCTTTCAAAAAGGAAATATTCTCCGTATAAACACCTAAGCAAGGATATGTGCTGTTATTTTCCACTCCCCAGTCCTTCCCCCAACCTATTCTCATCCTTTCTCTTCTGTGGCTCAGTAACTGGCCTCCCCTGTCAGTGGCTGTCCCAACCCCCAGCTCGGCAGGCTTCTGCCTGGTTTCAGCCAGCTGAGGACAGTCAGGAGAATGGAGGGGGAAAGAAGAAGGGGTCAGAGTATTTTTCCCCTATTTCCTCTGTGTGCTGCCCCATCTCTGACACCATCTGTCTCTCCATGATCGCTGTCCCAGGTGAGGAGCTATGTACTTCCTCCAGCTCTCAGAGGCTCCCGTGCTCCAATAGTGCAGCTGTTTCCTCCCAGGACCGTCCAGTCCTAAGGGAGGTGGTAACGGCCTCCTGCTGTTATGGGTCTCTAAGTTTCTCAGCATCTCTTGTTGGCGCCCTTCACCTTCCTTCTCTGCAAGTAGAGCCTAGATTAAGTCTCTTTACTTGACTCATCAGAGTGAACTTTTCTTTCTTGATGGGACCATGGCAGATATGAAGTTCAAGTTGCCATACCTGCTATGTTTGTGCCATCAGCAGGAGAGACAGTGGTTATAGAAACATCCCAACATGTCCTCTCACATAGCAGCACCTTTGGGTGAGGGTGTTTTATTACCTTTATTCAAGGTTCTCAGTTATTTGGGGAAGAAAGGACTTTAGAAGCCTTCTAGTCTGATCTTCTATTAACAGTTTTCTAATTAATAATGTTAATGGGAATCAAATTATTTAAGTATTTATTAAATAACAGGTCTTGTTTGAGGAATTTCACAGTCCTCTCAGTCTATGGCAAAGAGATGCTGGTCCTCATTCTAAGAGTATCCTAACAGCAGTGGAATGAATCGCCTAGGATCTCATAGCTCAGGCCAGCGGCTAAGGAATGTTTGTCCCCTGGGCCATTATGCTCTCCTTGCATTGCTGTCACTTGGTCTATCATCTAAAGGAATCCCTATACAGACGATTGTCAGAAATCAGTAGATCCACCAAGCAATTATCAGCCAGCACGCTGCCTTATCTTCTAACTAACTGAAACCTCACCAGAATTTTGGGCAATGGGGTTCCAACCTACCCAGGAGAAGCAGAACTCATGGACACTGCACTCACAAATGCCCCTCCTGGACCTCCTTGAACCCCAACATCAGGGAGAGTGACAGAGGGAATTTCTTCCAGTTTTATACTTCTCTAGCCCCATTCTGAGATATTTTATTTCAATCTGTGTATAAAGGAAGCTGAGAGGCTACATTTTAATAACCATTCTGGTGATTCTGAGGTCTAGAACCACAGTGAGAACAGTGCTGGAGACTGCCAGCTCCGCAAGGACAGAGAAAGCATCTGCTTCTGCCCTGTCGCAGTGCGTACACGTGCTCCAGCTCATGGTTTTGAATTAAAGAAGAATACACAAACCAACATCTGAACCCCCTTTTCTGTGAGGCCTTATTCACATGCATTGAAATAAGGGGCTTCTTCAGGCAATTAAAAGTGTCCCCTGCGTTCTGCCCTTGGGGATAGTGAGTGGACTGTGGTCTGTAGTCAATCTACTGGACACACAGCTGGTTTTGAGGGGGCACAGTGGGTATTTGGCAGAACATTCTTTTTTATATGTGATAGTAAATCTCATAATATTTTCAAACCAAAAATACTACATAACAGTGAAGTAATGCTTCACCCATTTTTTTCATCAATATTTATTAAGTATATTTAGTAATTGCCACTACAGGACAGGCACTCCACTAGATATTAGGGAAATAAAATCAAAGCCCTTATGCTTATGAAGCTTACAGACCCCAGGTAGAGTTGGACATTAGCCACATGCTCCCGTAAATGACATAAATCATCAGGGTGGCTGGCTGGTGGCTCAGACAGTAAAGGATCTGCCTACAATGAGGGAGACCTGGGTTCGATCCCTGGGTCGGGAAGATGCCCTGAAGGAAGGTATGGCAACCCACTCCAGTATTCTTGCCTGGAGAATCCCCGTGGACCCAGAGGACCCTGATGGGCTACAGTCTATGGGGGTCACAAAGAGTCAGACATGACTGAGCAATTAAGTACAGCACAGCACATAAATCAATGTGCATTACAACTGTGACGTGCAAAGGAGAGGTAACAGTGAGAGTGGGAGGTCTGCCCTACAGAGCCGGAGACCTGGGAAGCTTTTGCTGAGACAGAGAAGTCGCTGAAGGCATGAAGGATGAGAGGGAAAGGGATAGAAAGGCAGAAGAACACTGCAGGCAGAGAGCCAGAGAAAGTCAGGGGAAGCGGGGATGTCTGGACAAAGGAGACGAAGCGGTGAGCTCATCTTCAGCCATTAAGCGCGCTACTAGAAAACATTCAAGGGCTTTGATCAGAGGCAATTGTGATTATGCGCGATGTACAGCATGCTCTCTGTGACAGACGCTGCACGCAGAAAACTGCTACAGTTGGAGGGGGTCTGTTAGTTCCTGTCAGAGCACTTCAGTGGTGTTATATGATGACTGACCTAACCATTCCCTTCAGACAACCACACTGGATAAAATATTTAATGCTCCTTTAGAGCACTAGGTGATTAGCCTGTTGAATTGGCAAGACTGCTTTTTTATTTCAAACAATCTCGTAAATGGCAAATAAGTGTGACAAAAAAGGCATAAAGGGAAGCGCTCAGTACTTTCATGATATTCCAGCTGCATTGTTAAAACACACTGAAAACTATTAAACACAGTTTCTAAAAAGAAATGTTTATATGTTAAAAGAGTCTAGAAAGTCAATGTAAAATCCATCAATTTCAGAACTCATTTATAAAACAGAAGTAAACCCATAGGCATAGAAAACAAACAAGATTACCAAAGGGGATGGGAGGGAGAGATAAACCTGGAGTATGGGATTAATAGATGCACCCTATATATAAAATAGGTAAACAACAAGGATCTACTGGGAAGTATACTCAATATCTTGTAATAACCTATAAGGGAGAAGAATCAGAAAAAGAATTTATGTATATAACTGAATCACTTTGCCGTACACTTGAAACTAACCCAACATTATAAATTAACTACACTTCAATTAAAACATTGTTTCAATTTCGCAGCACTATGTTGATAGAACAATAAACAGTTTCCCATCTCTATTACAAAAAGCATATCAGATAATTGTACAATTCTACAATAAAATATAAATCTCTGTATTGCTTTTACACAACTATACTTTCCTTTGAATGAAGAGCAAAATAATATAAGCATCTATTAGCTTAAACTGTAGAAGCGATATTTCTTTGATATTCAGAAATTTTAATTTAGAATATAAATTTTTAAAAGCATACAGACACATTCCCATAGACATTTCAAGGTAAAATAGTGCAAAATACTCAGATTCCAAAAAACTCTACTTTCAGAATAATCTGGCATCACTGACAGTATTTAAGACCCTAGACTGAATATAATTATTTTAGCAGTGTTTTTCTCAGTTTGCTCAAGCCAAATGTCTGGCTAAATCCTAGACTCAATGAGCAACTCTCATTAAAGCTCGAAGATTGTGACACGTGGCACAGTGGAGTAAAATGACCCTTTTAACTGCCTTTCCAGTTTGCAAATTATTTCTAAATGCATTACTTTATGAGTTCGGATATTCAAAGGTCTGCTTTTTCTTTCCATGCTTGTGATTTTGAACTGTTCATTTCATTTACATCGGTGATATGTCAAGTGCTACATCTCAAGCTGTGTTTTAAAACTCTTTTCATCATGCATATGTATGCAAGGTGTAGAGAATTATCCAGAATGAGATGGAGATCACATTTTTCCCTGTCACACAGGCTATAAAATGCAACCAGTTAAAATTCTGTCATGCTCCAAGGTAAAATTTGAGTTGTTCAGTATTTTTCATTTCTACAACAAACTGCTTGAAAAAAGCCTCAAAGCTAATCACCAGTTTTCTTTTTTGATAGAAACAAATTGACTGCAAGTCTAATTTAACAGATGAGTTTTTTTGTTGGGAGATAGGGCTCACAGGAAAGGCACACTTGTACACAAGTCTGTACTCCACAGCATGCTAGTCCATTCAAGGCCAGCCCGACCAACATCTCCAAAGGGGGAGCTTACCTGGTCATCCAACCTGCAGCATCTCTAGGCCTCACCCCTCCCCAGCCCATCTTAATTCTGAGAGTTTCTCGTCTATTACTTAAAATACCGAAAAATGAAAGCGAAAGCTGCTCAGCTGTGTCCAAGTCTTTGTGACCCCATGGACTATACATATAGTCCAGAATAGTCAAGGCCAGAATACTGGAGTGGGTAGCCTTTCCCTTCTCCAGAGGATTTCCCCAACCCAGGGATCAAACCCCAGTTTCCCACATTGCAGGAGAATTCTTTACCAGTTAAGCTACAAGGGAAGCCCAAGAATACTGGAGTGGGTAGCCTATCCCTTCTCCAGTGTATCTTTCCAACCCAGGAATTTAACCGGGGTCTCCTGAATTGCAGGCAGATTCTTTACCTACTGAGCTATCAGGGAAGCCTAATACCGAAGGGGACTACATTAATTTGCAAGGGCTGCCATAAGGAAGTACCACAAACTGAGTGGCTAAAATGATACAAATTTATCATCTCACAGCTCTGGAGGCTTCCCTGGTGGTAAAAATTCTGCCTGCAATGCAGGAGATGCCAGTTCAATCCCTGGGTGGGGAAGATCCCCTAGAGAAGAAAATGGCTACCCACTCCGTATTCTTGCCTGCAGAATTCCATGGATAGAGGAGCCTGGCAGGCTATAGTCCATGAGGTCGCAAAGAGTCAGACACAACTGAGTGACTAACTCTGGAGGTTGGAGGCCTGAGATCGAGGTGTCGGCAGGGTTGGTTCCTTCTAAGACTGGCAGGGTGGGGGTAGTGAAGAGTCTGCTCCATGCCTCTCTCCTGGGGTCTGTCAGTTAGCTAGCAATCTCAGGCACTTCTCAGCCTGTAAATCGTCTCTCCATCTCTGCCTTTATCTTCACATGGCATTCTTTCTGTGCATTGTCCCTGTATCCAAATGTCCCCTTTACATGAGAATACCCTTTGTATTGAATTAGAGGCCCACCTTACTCCTGTATGACCTCATCTTAACCTAACTTGCTATATCTTTAACTGCTCTATTCCCAAGTAAGGTCACATGCTGAGGTACTGGGAGATAAGACTTCAATGTGTGGATTTTGAGGGGACACCATTCAACTCATAACAAGTACAACAGATAATCTGCTGCTGCTGCTGCTGCTAAGTCACTTCAGTCGTGTCTGACTCTGTGCAACCCCATAGATGGCAGCCCATCAGGCTCCCCCGTCCCTGGGATTCTCCAGGCAAGAGCACTGGAGTGGGTTGCCATATCTAGGGGATCATAAATAGTAGGTTAATATATAGTAACAGTTCCGGAATGATACATACAAAGCAATTAAACATAGTTACTTTGGGGATGAGAGTAAGGTCGACCAGTGTAGAGGTGGAAATTAAGAAGATTTACTTTCACCTGTAACATCTTCACTTTTAATAAGGAGAGGTAGTTGACTATTGCCTGTTTAAGTAAAAAATAATATAAATAAATTAAGGCTGTGCAGTGATTCCAATGGAAATGCTACCAACAGCCAGGTACATTTTGGAAATCTGTGGGCAGCACTGTCATCTGTTGCAGTGATTGGGGGCTTCATGTTGTCTCCCCCACTGTGAAGAATTGTCTAATTTTCTCCACCATTTTAAATGTTCTGCTACACATTTATATACAAAAACAAAAGGACATATTGATGTGATTTTAATATACACTAAATTTTCTAGGGATGCAGACTTTGGACCTGTAAATTAAAGGGAGACTGTACTTGTTTGAGGCTTCCCCAGTGGTTTATTGGTAAAGAAACTGCCTGCAATGCAAGAGCTGCAGGAAACTTGGGTTCAGCCCCTGGGTTGTGAAGATCCCCTAGAGAAGGGAAAGGCTACCCACTCCAGTATTATTCTTCCCTGAGAATCCCATGGATAGAGGAGCCTGGCAGGCTACAATGCACAGAATTGCAAAGCGTCAGACATGACTGAAGTGAATGTGCATGTACAGACATACTTCGTTTGGTTCAGAACACCATAAGACTTCACTTTATTGGAAAATAGGTCCCCAACATCAACACCGCTCTCAATATCTGAGCCACCCCTAGGACACCTCTAGGGTAGATGCACATATAGTTGTCATAACCCTGATGATTGTTCATACATGTACAGTAACTAAGCACTTAATTCTGTCTTCCAAGGTGGGGACATCAGCTAAAGGTTTGGAAGTGAAAGAGAGGCAATGAATTCAGGAGATATGCTGAAAGCAAAACTTGAAAGGAAGTGACTGTGTATTACATTTTAAATTGAAAAGGACAGGACCATCAAAAAAGCCTCTGAGATTTTTAACTTGAGCTATTAAAACATGTGTAAGCATGAAAAAGAGGATGCTGGCTTCACGGGGAACATTTTTGCTCAAGTCACGTGTGGGAAAGAGCAAGACGTTCACAGGCATCAAAGGACACATGGTTTAGTGACTAAGAGATCCTGAGTTGAGAGTGACCATACAACCAGGAAATGGAACTTGGAAATGAAGAACATACAAAATCAGGTGGGGAAAGGCCTTAACAACTTGAGGGCAAGCCTCCAAAGGACACGCACACCTGAGGAAAGTTATGAGGATATCTTACCTCTCTTCTGAGCTAGAAGCAGCTCAAGATAAAAGGCAAATAAATAAATAACAACAAAACACAAACCCTGTGACTTACATCACTTTGGTGTTCTTCATCCTGTCTAGCATAGTGCGGGAATCCTGTAAGCATCTAGAAATACCCATCAGCTTATTTTCCATGGCTCTTTCTCTCCCTGGAACTTTCAGAAAGGGGGAAGAATGTTCTTACCAAGTGGGCTTCCCCAAGCACAGATATCATCCTGATCTGTGGGAAGATATCTCCCGAAGCTCATTGCAGGTATCAAAGCTCAGAGTTCTCTGGCAGGCAAGGAGGAGACCATCTGCACATGACCACAGTCAGGGCTCAGGGCTCTGCCTTCGCAGTTCAGGGAATTGGGGACTTGTCCCTGGGAGACAGGCTGGCTCCCCACTTTCCCTTGCCTCTGTTGCTGCTGCTGCTGCTAAGTCACTTCAGTCGTGTCCGACTCTGTGCGACCCCATGGACGGCAGCCTACCAGGCTTCCCCGTCCCTGGGATTCTCCAGGCAAGAACACTGGAGTGGGTTGCCATTTCCTTCTCCAATGAGTGAAAAGTGAAAGTGAAGTCACTCAGTAGTGTCCGACTCTTAGCGACCCCATGGACTGCGGCCTACCAGGCCCCTCCATCCATGGGAGTTTCCAGGCAAGAGTACTGGAGTGGGGTGCTATTGCCTTCTCCTCCCTTGCCCTTAATACTGGACAAAACCATAACTGAGCTTAACCAAGTGTCGTTCCCAAAATGCTTTATCCAGCCCAAATCCACAAGAAATGCCACAATCCTATTCCACGCCCACGACCGTCCTTTCTCTCCTGACGGTGACATCGAAACCTCGAGGACACTCCCTCCCTCTGGCTTCATCCACGTCCCACTTGCCTCCCAGGACATGCTAGATGGAGTAAGGGCTTTGTCACCGAGGGCACATACCTGTGGTCACATAAACACATAAACACTTTCACTAGCAGCCACGTTCTTAGGCTCTGGCCGGGAAGACAGCTGACAGCCAGACAGGAGACACACTGCTCGGTGTTGACTACAGCTGGGCATTCACGGTCCACCCCGGCAGGAAATGGGTTCCAGATGTGTCCTCTGCTGAGCCTGTAATGGAGTCAGAGCATCATAAATGGGGCTTCTAGCCTGGCTCCCCAAACTTTGTCAGTCCCCTGGACAATGCTGGAAAAGTGGGGGGAAATTTGGGGAAAATGTAAGAACATGCTGCCTTGGTATGTACAGTTTCAACAGAAAGGTATTGTGTTCTGAGTTTCCAGGTCCTCTTTTGGTTATGCTTTCTGAAGATAACACTGTGTGTGTGTGTGTACACAAGCAGGGAGGGGAACGAAGGAAATGGTAGAGGGGAAGGGCAGAGGAGATCCTGTGTCAGTTACAAAAAGATTTTGTGTATTTTAGACAAACTAAGATAATATTGTGATCCATGTCAACCCAGGAATCCAATAACTGTAAAAATAAAAAGATGAATATGCTCTTCTCATTTCATTTTTGCTGTTAAGTAAATATTTCAGAATTGTGGGAACAGGGTACCAACACAAGATGGTTGCTGATTTGTATCAATAAGCATTCAAATAGAATACTTTTCTTCCAAATTTCTGCAGTTTACAAGTTTACAGGTGTGTAATCTTGGCATCTCTGTACTTGGATAATTCTTTGTTCGTAGGGATAATGGCTTAAAAATCTCACTTGAAAGTAGACTTTAAACAATACAAGGTCATGACAGCCTGAGAAAAGAAAACATAAATAACCTCTAGAGATTTCTGTAAGTAAACAATTTTAGCTGGGGACTCTGATCTTTAAAAAAAAAAAAAAAAAAACCCTGGAGGATTCATCATTGTTCAGCATTATCATGAGATAAGCAAGTAGCATAGACCAGTCCTTCCAATGAGCAGCAGCTGAGGACTGCCTTGGTCCTGTAAGGTTGCATGGGTGATTTAAAAGCTATTTGAATCCACTTGAATAAGAGTCACTGCCAAGGTCACTGAGTGACCTTGGTAAGTCACTTAACCCTTCTGGTCCTCAGTTTTTCCCTTTGTAATGACTACAGTCCATGACAGCTCAGATCTCAGAATTTAAATTTTTAAAGCCTCATATATTTTAAGCAATATTCAATCATCATATCGTTTGTAAGGTCTGAGGCCCTTCCATTTTTGTAATCCTCAAGATATTGACACTCTTTGTAGGATCACACTATTTATTCAGGGTTCCCTGGTGGCTCAAATGGTAAAGAATCCACCTGCAATGTAGGAGACCTGGGTTCAATCCCTTGGTTGGGAAGATCCGCTGGAGGAGGGAATGGCAACCCTCTCCAATATTCTTGCCTGGAGAATCCCCATGGACAGAGGAACCTAGTGGGCTACAGTTCATGATGTCGCAAACAGTTCTACATGACTGAGTAACTAAGCATATACTGAGGGTTTCCCAGGTGGCGCTAGTGGTAAAGAACCTCCTGCTAATACAGGAGATGCAAGAGATGCAGGTTTGATCCTTGGGTGGCGAAGATCCCCTGGAAGGGGATATGGCAACCCATTCCAGTATACTTGTCTGGAGAACCCCATGGACAGAAGAACCTGGCAGGCAACAGTCCATGGAGTCGCACAGAGTCGGACATGCCTGAAGCGACTGAGCATAGCACTGTTTATTCTATGCCTCCGGGGCTGGCTATACCCAGGCAAGTACGTGGGATTGTTCAAAAGCAAGAGATCCATTTATACTGGGAGGGTAAGATAAACCTCATGAAATAAACAGCAAGATCCATTCCAGATGGTTCCATCCACCTTCTGCCTGACAGTTCTGTCTACTGGGAATCCCTCACAATTTCAAATAAAAGGGGCATCAATGTTCTTCTTGGCAAAGAAGAAAGATTTGCTCATAGCTCTCGGTTGTTTGTTTCACTGTAGACATAAAGTTTCTCCCTGAAACTGAAGCTCACTTTAAGTTTTCTCAGCCCAGGGGTCAACCAATAGATTTTTTTACATGTTAGCCAACATTTTAAGTGCAGAGAATTTCACGATTGCACTAAAAACTATGATCCAATCTATCCAAACAGTGAAAAATTAAATCATACTAAATATTCAACCATTAGTCAAATACATAGTCATCTCTTTTTAAAAATGTTTTGATTACATAGTAAAATATGAATTCATTTTTGATTGTAAAAAATTGAAATAAGAGCAATGCAAGTAGACTCAACTCTAAAATATTATCTCTAGTCTCTGTTCTATTACTATATTTAATGCCCATCATGAATTGAGTGTGTAACCATTCAACCATTTTGCTATTTAAATATGAAATTGTACAAATAAATACTTCTGTGTGAAGTCTGTATTTTTTATATAAATAGAATAATTATTTACTTCTCTGAATGTTTTTAATTGGCAAGAAGTCTTTTGGTATTTCTGTAAGTGCAAAAACAGATTTCTTGTGTTTAAAAAATTGCTGCATAGTATTCCATAGAATGCATTATGAAGTTATTACCCAATTGGTGGAAATTCAAGGTTGCTTTTCTTTAAAAAAAAAAAAAAATTGTTCCATAAAATACTACAGGAAACAATCCTGTACCTGCATCCTTGCACACATGTGGCTGTTTTTCTTGGGTCAGTACCAAGAAGTTGGATTGTTGGCTCCAATGATAAGTGCAGTTTTAAATGGTTTGGTAAAGTGCCTTATAAAAAGGCAGTGCAACGTTGACTCCTGACCAGAGATTTCCCTTAAAGGGAGAGTTGCCTATCTTTCATGATTTCATCAATATATGAGTGAGTGAGTGAATGAAGTCGCTCATTCGTGTCCAACTCTTTGCGACCCCATGGACTGTAGCCTACCAGGCTCCTCCCTCCATGGGATTCTCCAGGCAAGAGTACTGGAGTGGGTTGCCATTTCCTTCTCCAGGGGATCTTCCTGACCCAGGGATCGAACCCAGGTCTCCCACATTCCAGGCAAACGCTTTAACCTCTGAGCCACCAGGGAAGCCCATCAATATATAATATTATCTAATTTTAAAATATAATATTTTCTGGCCTTCCCTGGTGGTGGTGTGGATAAGAATCTGTCTGACAATGCAGGGGACATGGATTCAATCCCCAGTCCAGGAAGAGTCTACATGCTTTGGAGCAAATAAACTCATGAGCCACAACTACCAAGCCCGCCTGCCACAAATAATGAAGCCCACGTACCTCAAACCTGTGCACTGCAACAAGAGAAGCCACCACAGTGAGAAATCTGAACACAGCAGCAAAGAACAGCCACAGCTCCCCACAGCCAGAGAAAGCCTGCACAAAACGCAATGAAGACCCCGCACAGCAGCAAAGAACAGCCACGGCTCCCCACCACCAGAGAAAGCCTGCACAAAACGCAACGAAGACCCCACACAGCAGCAAAGAACAGCCACAGCTCCCCACCACCAGAGAAAGCCTGCACAAAATGCAACAAAGACCCCACACAGCCAAAACATTACTTAATTAAATAATATTTTTAAAAATATATTTTCTAGTCTAAAAGGTGAAAAAAGAATTTTGAGTTTTTTGATTACTAGTGTGGTTGTGCATTTAAAAATAATTTACTGGTAATTTCTATTTCTTCTATGAATTGCTTATTCATACCCTTTGCATCTTTTTTTTTTTTTTCTGGTGAGTTGTTATTTTTTATCAATTCACAGACATTCTTCATATATTCTGATAGTTTTCCTTTTCCTGTTATATATGTTGAAACTATTTTCTCTTGGTTTGATGACAGCTTTTTGACTTTGTCTACGGGATCTTTGGCAATTGAAAGTTTTCCTTTATCTTCTTTCTTCTAGTATTCTTGGATAATAGTTTTGCACAGATTCATTTGCATAATTAGAAATCTGTAAGCCCCTTTCCCTTATATCAGTCTCCTCTCTACTGATCTTGACCCACATTAGTCCCCGTCCCACCTCCCTCCAATTCAGCTATATGCAAAGCAAAAAAGAAAGACTTGTAAGACTGAAAAAAAAAAAAAAGGAACAAAATATTGCAAGCAAATACTACCAAGTAAAAGAAAGTTGTTGCAAGTATGTTATTATAAGATAACATACTTTAAACAAAAAGCATTAATAAGAATAAAAAGGAATTGAGAGAGTAACATTGAAACTTATACATTACCAGATGTAAAACAGATAGCTAGTGGGAAGTTGCTGTGTAACACTGGGTGTTCAACCCAGTGTTCTATGACAACCTAGAGGGGTGGAAAGGAGTTGGGGGTTGGAATGGAGGTTCAAGAGGGTGGGGTCATATGTCTACTTATGACTGATTCACACTGTTGTATGGCAGAAAACCGACACAACATTGTAAAGCAATTACCCTCGAATTAAAAATAATTTTTAAAAAAAGAAGAAAAAGGGTCACCCCATAATGATAATGATTTTATTTAACAAGGAAGTGGTCTAAATTTGTATGCACCTGATAAAAGAGTGTTATAATACACTGAACAAAATTTTACTTGATTAAAAGGAAAAGTTGCTTTCCTTTGAGTTGCCTTTTCCTTCATTTTCCTAGTAGCACAGATTGGAACCAACCATCCCACTTCTTCACTTTGCAAAGCAGCAAAGTTAAATGAGGACAGGGTTTGAGATTCATGAGAAGAAAAGCAAGTGACTAAAATCTATTTTACTAATTAGATAAGCCATATCCACTTGGAGAGGGAATACCAATATTTAACTTCTATGCAGAGTACATCACGAGAAACGCTGGACTGGAAGAAACATAAGCTGGAATCAAGAATGCCGGGAGAAATATCAATCACTTCAGATATGCAGATGACACCACCCTTATGGCAGAAAGTGAAGAGGAACTAAAAAGCCTCTTGATGAAAGTGAAAGTGGCGAGTGAAAAAGTTGGCCTAAAGCTCAACATTCAGAAAACGAAGATCATGGCATCCGGTCCCATCACTTCATGGAAAATAGATGTGGAAACAGTGGAAACAGTATCAGACTATATTTTTGGGGGGGCTTCCCTGGTGGCGCAGAAGTTAAAGTGTCTGCCTGCAATGTGGGAGACCTGGGTTCGATCCCTGGGTCAGGAAGATCCCCCTGGAGAAAGAAATGGCAACCCACTCCAGTATTCTCGCCTGGAGAATCCCATGGACGGAGGAGCTTGGTGGGCTACAGTCCATGGGTCGCAAAGAGTCGGACACGACTGAGCGACTTAACTAACTAACTAAAATCACTGCAGATGGTGACTGCAGCCATGAAATTAAAAGACTCTTACTCCTTGGAAGGAAAGTTATGACCAACCTAGATAGCATATGCAAAAGCAGAGACATTACTTTGCCGACTAAGGTCCGTCTTGTTAAGGCTATGGTTTTTCCTGTGGTCATGTATGGATGTGAGAGCTGGACTGTGAAGAAGGCTGAGTGCTGAAGAATTGATGCTTTTGAACTGTGGTGTTGGAGAAGACTCTTGAGAGTCCCTTGGACTGCAAGGAGATCCAACCAGTCCATTCTAAAGATCAGCCCTGGGATTTCTGTGGAAGGAATGATGCTAAAGCTGAAACTCCAGTACTTTGGCCACCTCATGAGAATTGGAAAAGACTCTGATGCTGGGAGGGATTGGGGGCAGGAGAAGAAGGGGACAACCGAGGATGAAATGGCTGGATGGCATCACTGACTCGATGGACGTGAGTCTGAGTGAACTCCGAGAGTTGGTGATGGATAGGGAGGCCTGGCGTGCTGCGATTCATGGGATCTCAAAGAGTCGCACATGACTGAGTGACTGAACTGAACTGAACTGAACTGAACCAATAAAATAGGTGAGAAGATAATATTTTGTTATGGAGGAATAAAGGAAATCAAGGTAGATTTAGAGGGATGACACTTGGAGGAAGTAAGAAACCAAGCTTTCAAGGAAAGTTCCTGAAAAAAACTCCTATGGTTTCCAGTTTGTGTAGGTTTTGCATTTTAATTACAAAGTGCAGTGTTTCAACACTTGGTTAGGGAATCATTCATAATTGAGACTTTCCTGACCACAGTCAGCAAACCTTCCTTCACCTCCAAGGAGGTTTGTTTGGGAAACGAAAACAGAACCTATCTGCCAGAGAGCTGTGGTCCTCATCAAATAAAGCAGCCCCACGATTGGCACAGTGGCACACTTGTGCTTAGGGGACGGCCTCAGCTACCAGATGCTAAAACTAAAATACCTCTCAGGGTTTGTTGGAAAGTGGGTGAATTCACATTACCGAAACTGGCCTGTGTGAAAACCTTTCACTTGGAGTCAGTCTGCATGTGGCTTGTGGAAAGGAGAGAGGTTTAATTTCTATTTCTTTCCATCCCACATCATAAGCACAAAAAGTGCTGTTGAACATTCAGCTAGTGGCTTTAGTACATTTCTCATTCTGAAATGCATGTGGAAATATGAATACACTCCTAAAAATTACACTGCACGAAGATTTTTTCAAGGAGAAAAAGATCATATGCATTAGAAATAAAAAGAATCACAACTATTTGCAAATACTTTACCAAAAAAATATTAGTCATATTTCAAAGTATAGTTTTCAAAATAAAATAATTTTACTATTAACACCTTTGTCCCACAAAAGAGAAGTGCTAATAATTCCTTATTAGGTTTTGCTTTCTCTCAAAGTTTCATAAATCTGAAATATATGACAAGTAAAGTCAGAGAAAATTGGAGAAAGAAAAAAATAGTAAGTATGCAAAAATCACCAGAACAAAAATTAAAGAATTTCATCCTAAAGAGTGTATAACTCTTTCAGTCATGTCTGACTCTTTGCGAACCCCATGGACTATACAGTCCATGGAGTTCTCCAGGCCAGAATACTAGGGTGGGTAGCCATTCCCTTCTCCAGGGGATCTTCCCAATCCAAGAATAGAAACCTAGGTGACCTTAGAAAGCTATAATCACACAAATTTTTAGACAAAGTCATACAGATTTTTATTGTCACTTTCCAAGAACATTCTAGAAACTTTCTCGTCTTCCTTAATGCTTCCTTAATGCAACTTAATGTTGAATATCATTAAGACATTGCGGGACTCTGCCTGTGAGAATTTCAGCATATAATGCCATGAAGAATGAAGAAATGGACTTTGCAAAGGAAAACTAGAACTCTGGAAAATTATTATTTGGAAGAAGGATGTGCAGAAATGAGGCCCAGGGCATTTGGCTGTTAACCCCACTGAGCTCCAAGCAGAGCTGGCACCTTTGATGCTTCCCTGGGCCTCAGTGGACCTCTACTACTCTCTTAGAATAAAAAGGCTTTTGTTGCTTTCCAGATGATCTCCATGGATCCTTCAAAATATAAAACACTATGGTTCTCATTAGGCCTTATCACTGCATCTTGCTTCTTTCTCTTCTCTTGATGACTGGGGTCAGCTGGCCCCAGAGAAGGCGGGCTGCTGTCCCCAGGGACACTGAGACAGTCTTAGGCTACCCTGGCTACTGACCCACTTCTGATCTCTGGACCCACATCTCAGAATGACCTCACTTGGCTCCTCCTTTGACCCTAGATCTGGAAACTAAATCCCTGACTCCTTAGCTGAATTCCATTTTCCTCCAACATGCCTCCACAGTGTTTCCCTCTACAAGAGAATTCTCAAACGAAACACACACACATACAAATAAAATAAAGATTTTAATGATATATAGAATGTGACATTGTAAACACTTGTGTAACAGATACTACAAGCCCACCAAAAAATATTATGGTGATATACTTTACAATATTTATTTCAAAATTCAGTTTATTACAAAATTGGTATTAATATTATTTTCACAGACTGGTTCCAAATAGGAAAAGGAGTACATCAAGGCTGTATATTGTCTCCCTGCTTATTTAACTTCTATGCAGAGTACATCATGAGAAACGCTGGAATGGAAGAAACACAAGCTGGAATCAAGATTGCCGGGAGAAATATCAATAACCTCAGATATGCTGATGACACCACCCTTATGGCAGAAAGTGAGGAGGAGCTAAAAAGCCTCTTGATGAAAGTGAAAGAGGAGAGCAAAAAAGTTGGCTTAAAGCTCAACATTCAGAAAACAAAGATCATGGCATCCGGTCCCATCACTTCATGGAAAATAGATGGGGAAACAGTGGAAACAGTGTCAGACTTTATTTTTGGGGGCTCCAAAATCACTGCAGATGGTGACTGCAGCCATGAAATTAAAAGACGCTTACTCCTTGGAAGAAAAGTTATGACCAACCTGGATAGTATATTCAAAAGCAGAGACATTACTTTGCCGACTAAGGTC
>SJYX01004381.1:243510-359022 GCA_006410675.1 Oreotragus oreotragus
TGTGGTGTTGGAGAAGACTCTTGAGAGTCCCTTGGACTGCAAGGAGATCCAATCAGTCCATTCTGAAGGAGATCAACCCTGGGATTTCTTTGGAAGGAATGATGTTGAAGCTGAAACTCCAGTACTTTGGCCACCTCATGCGAAGAGTTGACTCATTGGAGAAGACTCTGATGCTGGGAGGGATTGGGGGCAGGAGGAGAAGGGGACGACCGAGGATGAGGTGGCTGGATGGCATCACGGACTCGATGGACGTGAGTCTGAGTGAACTCCGGGAGTTGGTGATGGACAGGGAGGCCTGTCGTGCTGCGATTCATGGGGTCACAAAGAGTTGGACATGACTGAGCGACTGAACTGAACTGAACTGAAAATCAACTCCAAGTGGAAGATGTTAACTGCTTTAGGGCCATGAGCACATAGCCCCGAGGCCTACTAGAGCCTGAGGATTGTCGCTATTGTCATAGCAACCCTTGACACCACCTGTTATCTCACCATCAACAAGTTTGAGAATCGTGCTTGAGCTGATTACATGCCCCGCAATCCTCTCCGTCATCTGGCTTTTAAAAATGCTTCCCTGAAGCCGATCAGGGGGTTTGGTTTTTTGAGCATGAGCTGTCTGGCCGCCTGCAATAAATGCACTTTCCTTCCCAACAACCCAGTGTCAATAGATAGATTTCACTGCATTTTGGTGAGTGAACACGAGTTTGATCTGGTAACAACTTGACCTCTATTAACCCTGAATGCTGAATCAGTATCTTTAGGTCACAGGAATTAGTGTCAGTTCAGAGTCAGGGCTCAATAATTTCCATCCCCCTAACTGGCCATTTTTCCTTCCTTAGTGTACAGTTACCATGATAAATGGCTGTGGGGACTTGGGGAATGCCAGGAAAAAGAATTACAGTATAAATTGTTGGCAACATATCAGGGTCCTTCCTCCAGCTGAGTGCTGGCTTCTCCTGAAAGAACAGTGTCCCCAGGCTACCTTCATCCCTGGTGTCTTCATGCTTATATTGATATTTCTATATGCTCTACCCCAATCAAGCTCCTTTTTCAAGGTGGGAGATGGTGGTAAAATGCAATTATGTGAGTCTGATTGCCTCACTTACATATATCAACATTTCTTCATCTCCAAGTCTTCCATACTAGTTGATGAAGGCGTTTTGCTTTCTTTTCCTCTAGCATATCCTTTTCTAAGTGGCATCTAATCCTTCTCCTCTGTCTAATCTATAAAGGTTGATGACAGAGAATGTGGATGGACTTACATGTTAGGAAAGATGCAATATTATTATTCCTGTTACAATTTTACTAAAGCTTTCACTGTACTTTTGATTTAAACTAGAATATATACTCAGAAGGGAAGATTCCTTATTTTGTCTTAGTATCCTTATACCCACTATAATTTTGGCACATGATAGACACAAATTAAATTTTGTTGAATACAGAGCATGAATGCTTGAGCACAAATGTAAACTAGTATTATCATCAGCAAAAAGCTCAATTGTAAAATTAAGATGATTATCCTAGGTTTGTTGTGACTGTGAGCCACTGCATTTAAAAGTTTTTTCTAGGAAATTAATCAAATCAAGAATCCTTCACCGTAGCCCAAGACAGTCTTGATACACTGAAACCAATTATGTGAAGAAAGAGTTACCAGAGTTATTAAAACAAAGGTAGCCCTGGCCCCTCCAGCTTTTGGAGGACGGAACTCAAAAGAAGCACTAATAGATTTAATGATCCTGTGTTTGAAGTCTGAAGTTCTATGAATGATTCACACTTAGCACATTTAAATATATTAATTCATTGCTTCTGGCAATTTATTTTTGGAAGCTTCTTCCTTATGATCCAGTTGGGGAGTCTGGTACACAAATATACAGCAGGGTGAGAGTTCTAGGATCAAAGGAAAATGACTTCCTCTTCTGTGTCTATTTCCCACTTATCCTACACAACTTCTGTGGGTGGTTCAATTCCTACTAAGGAGAGGAACTCCAAAGTTGTTCCTTTCAGGAAAGAGAGAAGCAATATGGGAGGAACGTGTAGGGAATATGGCGGAGCCAGGACTTGCCTTGTATAGTTATAAAAAGTCTGCAATTGAGAAAATTACATCCTTTCTTCATTTGAATTTCATCTAAGGCTGAGGAATGAGACTCTAGAAGAAAGAGATCGAGGTTCCCCTGAAAAAGGGAAAATAAAGTTCTATTGCAATTTCTCTACATTGTGTCTCAGATTTTTCACTCTTCCTCCATTTAGGGTGTTCAGTCCAAGGCTGCCATGACAGCTGGGAATATGCCTGTCTTGAAAGCTAAAGTGTTAGTTGCTCAGTCACGTCTGACTCTTTGCAATCCCATGGACTGTAGTCTGCCAGGATCCTCTATCCATGGAATTCTCCAGGCAAGCATACTGGAGTGGGTCACCATTCCCTTCCCCAGAGGATCTAAGCAACCCAGGGATCAAACCTGGGTCTCCCGCATTGCAGACAGATTCTTAACTGTCTGAGCCACTGAGGAAGCCCCATATCTTACTCACCATTAATCCCCAGAACCTTGTTCATGTAAACCAAATTTTAACATATTTATTTGATTTAAAATTTTAAATAAAACATATGTACATGCATTTTTAAAAGGCAAGCAGTACAGAAAAGTATAAAATATAAGATATTTTCCTCACTTTCTTAACCTTTCATTACCATCCGCCAGTCCCCGAAACCAGCAAATGATTTCTGGTTTTACTTTTTCTAGTGATTGCTCTTTTATTGATTGATTTATCTACTACATGAAATATCTTCAGCTCTTCATTATAAATGATGAGGAATTTATTTAACTTATACAGTCCCCCAACTCTCCCCATCAGGTCTCAGTTTTTATAGTTATGTTACTATTTTTGAACAACAAAATAGGGTGAAAGCAATTCATTATCCTTCTTCATTTCTTTGCCCAAACAATGGTACCCTCATTTCTAAACTACTGGAAGCCAACCTTCTGCCAAACAGTGAAAGAGCTTCCCATGCTGGGCCATTTGGCTATTTGTTGGTAAGTGCTCTCTATCATGCTAACGGATCTCCGGGTTAATTGTAAAACATTACCCTACTCAGAAGCATCTGTGTTTTAACAGGTCCCAAAGACTGGGCTTCCGTGGAAGCTCAGATGTTAAAGAATCTCCCCGCAATGCAGGAGACATGGGCGAGATCCCTCTGTTGGGAAGATCCCTTGGAGAAGGGGATGGCTACCCTCTCCAGTATTCTTGGACAGGGGAGCCTGGTGGGCTGCAATCCATGGGGTGCAAACAGTTGGGCACAACTAAGTGATTAACACTTTCACACTTTCCTTTCAAAGCCATTAGCTGAAGGTGGAAATCCTGCCACTAGAGCTTTAAAATGGGTAGGCTTGCTCTTTAAATTCTCCAGGATGTCTTGTAGCTACTTAGCAGGCTGCTGATTTGAACTGGGCAAAACGAAGACAGCGGAACGTATGCTTAGGGACTATGGATCATCAACTGTTTTTATTATGTCTGTATTCTGAGGCTTTCTCTTTGGCTGTTGTCTGATGTATCAAAACAAAACATCTCCAGGAAAAAAAAATATCAAAGGACCTAAAATTAATGTGTTATTTCAGATTTCTACTAGGCCAGTAAAAGAATGTCCCTCTTTGACTGACGTCTGATAATACAAGCCTTGCAGGCCGGCCCCTTTAACGTGCTGACTTAGGGCTCATGCCCGTTTTCCTCTCTCCTCTTTTCATCTTCATCTCTCTGATGCAATCAGCATGCTGGCCTTCGGCTCACCTCGGTTTTGTTTTATTTTTTAAGGCAGAAAAACCTTTTGGTTTTTCAATTGAATTTAAAATTAAACTCTTCTCCCCTTTTACAGCAAATTCCCTGAATCTTAGACGTTGAAAGTTTTTTTTTTTTTTTTCTTTTTTAAATCTTGCCTTCCAGTGAGTGGGTCACAGAGAGGCAAATTCTTAGTGATTCACTTTGTAGCACTATTTGATTCTTAGCTGTGAAGTCCTGGGAAAAGCCTTCAACTCGGGATGGAAAAGCCTTGCTGGAACCCTTAATGTATGCTGTTTATCTGCTATATGACTATGAGTGTATATGTTAGTTGCTCAGTTGTGTCGGACTCTTTGCAACCCCAGGGACTGTCATCCCACCAGGCTCCTCTGTCCATGGGATTTCCCAGGCAAGAATACTGGAGTGAGTTGCCATTGGGGATCTTCCTGACCTGGGGACTGAACCTGGGTCTCCTGCATCGCAGGTAGATTATTTACCATCTGAGCCATCAGGCCAGCCCTGGTGACTATGAGTAGGTTACCTCAAATCTCTGTCCCACAGAGTCATCTCAACGGAAAAAATGAAGATATTATCAGAGGACTTAGCTCACAGAGCTGTGTTAAAGGTGCGTGATGGGAGCTCAATGAACTTGACTCATCTCAAGCTGACTGTGTCAAAAATCAAATTTCTGATCTTCCACAACCCTGCTCCTTTTTCAGTTTTTCCCCATCTCAGTTGATAGCAACCCCAATCTTTTGGTTCCTCATGTCATGTTTGACATTCCCTCTCACTTCAGATTCATTACATCCACAGATCCTCTTGACTCTGCTTTAAAAATATATTCTCAGCCTGCTACCTTGCACTATGTAGTAATTACTGGTAGTAGTAATAATATACCCCAGATAAATTGTGAAGATTGAATAAGAAATGAGAAAATAACCTGTAGCCTATTAGGCCCTGAATGAAGGCCAGCTGCCATCAGCCTCCCCTTGTTGACAAACAGCTGTGGGTCGCAGGCACCACTGCCCAACACTGCTCTCCACAGGAGCCTCCGTGTTTGAAGGAGTCACTAAGTGGTGTGCCCCGGTGTCCTGCATGCCACAGCCCTGAGCGACCTTTGCCCCAAACCCTGGTGAGCCAGCGTGGCGTCTCGAGGTGCGAGGACAGCTGAGCGGGGCCAAGATGGTGCATGGCGTGCTCGCAGCAGCTCTGTTTCTACTTTTCCTGTGACACATAACTTTTATCTACTCATTTGTCCTCTGGTACTTGCATCAGTAAACCTCCTAACGGGACGATACAGTGAAAGAGAAGGTAGACACCTGCTTTACCCTCCACGTCTAGAGAGGAAGCCAACAGCAATCACAGGTTGAGCATATGGCCGCGTCTACATAAGTCACGGGAGTTTTTTAAAATGTAAAGATTTGCTTCCAGAGACCTCTTGGGGATTTGACTAAGGATCATGGGGAAGCCAGGGAAACTCAAAGCAGGGAGCTTTGGTTAGAACAACATCCAAACCTACTGAATTCTCCCATCATAGTTTCCACCGAGATCTATTATCCATTCTCATTTCTTAAAACACACACACACACACACGCACACACACACACACACGTGAACAGTGAGGTGTCTGGGGTGTCTGGAGTCTAAATGGCCCGACTTGCTGTTGAGGTAAGACTAGTCAAGACCCATGGAGACAGGTGACCCATCCCCCTGAAAGCACGACCCTCTCTACACCTCTCATGCCCTTTAACTCAGCGGAGAGTTGGCGTCTTTACCATTTGCTGAGAGCAAAAAGCGAAAGATAAAATATTCTTACTTAAGTTATTGGGAGCAGCCTCTCTTGTTATTAAATCCTTTTCCCTCTCTGTACCTGAGGAAATGAGGAGTTTTGACCTCTGCCATGGATCAGTCATGAGAATGTGGCAGAACAGCGTGATATGGAGATTGGCAGATATTCTGCTTTCCCAGCATTTATTCCAGGAACGAGACCCCCTTCATTCCCCTGCACTTGTGCACATTTGCGATGGGATTCTTTCGCCAGTTATAAGATAAATGTTTGACTCAGCGAGAGTAGAAGTCTTTAGGTTTGCACAATGATACATAGCTTTAGGTTAGTGGAAAATAATTTTGGAAAGCAGATCTTAGTTTCCATGTCATAAAAATATTTCTCTCTAGTATTTTGTCCTGACAGCTCAAACAAATATAATATGAGACTACTACCTGTGGCTTTTTTTTTCTCTTTTGGTTTCTAATGCTGAATTTATAATCTTCTCTAACTTTGTGTGACCACACATATTTAAAATTCCTGTATCAATTTGATTCACAGCCACATTTCCTTGTGTGTAGAAAAGGAAGTTACAGACCTCAAATGGCTTTTACATTGTCTGGGGTGATAGGTGCCCTGTATGTATGGGGTATCAGATGTTGTTTCAAGGCTGCTCTTGACATTGCTGCTGTTAATGTCTCTTTCATTTGAGAATATTTCCATTCCGTACCAAAAATCTATCTCAGGGGTGAGGGGAAGTGGTGGAAATGGGTACCATGCGGATGCCAGCAAGTTTCCCAGTGGGTTATGATCACCAAATTCTCCCAAAAGGGATGCCTGGGGGTGGGGGAGAATCAGAGCAGGGAGGGAGGGAGGCAAACAAATTTTGGCAGACTCAAGTTTAGAAGAAAAACAGTCCTTTCACCGAATTTAGCCTCTGCTCTCTGTCACAGAAAATTATAATAAGTACAGGAGAATTGCATTCAATTTGGGTCAAGTATTATTGTTGGAATATGCATCAGTCAGAATTGGCCTCATTAGGGGGGCACTTTCTGAACAGCTATGCAGTGGTTCTCAAAGCATGCAGACTCCTAAGAGGGTGTGATGCAGAGTTTAACAAGCTGATTTCACGTCTCGTATCATTTACATTTCAATCTAGGACTCAAACCAGGGCTTATACAGAACTTTCAATGGCAAGACATGGAGTGAAATATCTTTATATATAAACATGCAGTAACATTATCAGAATTGCCATCGCCTGTTAATTATAAACATAGACCCACCTATTGACACTATTGGCTTGGTCTCTGGGCCTCTTTTTTCCCCCTTCTAATAAGCTGACATTTTCCACGGAACCTACAGATGCGTTGAATTTACATGCCAGTCTGCACTGAGGCACATGTTTTTATTTTGCTTCCCTATTTATAATCTTTATTTTGAAAACAACAATTGTGGTTTGGATTTACCATGGGGTTGGATTTTACACATGTATAGTCTCACAATATTTTCTTTTTCCTGGAGGCTCTTAAATCATTTTTAGCTATATTATCAGATTTACCATCATCTCATCAGGACATAGTAGATACAGTGTATATTTCCAAACACATGTAATAGATGAAAAAAATGAGGTAGAAGATTAAGTAGCTAGTACAAACCAAAGTAAAATTTTAGGGGGTATTTGATTAAGTTAAAACTGGGCTAAGAGAGGCGGAGGGGAAAATCTTGCCTACTTTCTATGCAGTGCAAAAAGTCTGAACAAATCGAAACTTGAACATATTCTGTATCTTGATACTAATGTTAAATCAGAAATTCTGTAACCCAGAGCAGAGAAGCCAAAAGCTCAGAAAATCTCAAATCTTTTTACCTGGGAGAGGTGCTCTGGAGAGGATGTGGGTACTCTCACGTATAAGCAAAGGCATTTCCAGTAGGTTTGGGCTTCCCCCTAAAACATCGTTGCTGCTCTTTTCTTTTTCCAGGTAAACAAACAAATGCTAATGCTGGCTGTTGCCCTAGTTGTTTATGTCTTCAAATCAGGGCTCTATTAATGACCTAGAGAGGCAGGAAAGGGTAGGAGGTTTTAAGAGGGAGGGGGACATATGTATACCTGTGGCTAATTCATGTTGATATATGGCAGAAATCAAACCAATAGTGTAAAGCAAACCAACAGTGTAAGTCAATCAATTAACAATAAATAAATAATATCATAGTAATTTTTTTAATGGTGCTGATTTGATTCCAACCCTAGCACTGAGCAACTTTCTTTGATGACTACTTATAGGAAAAAGATTGACCTATTTGAAATCACTCAAACTTATGTTCAGGTTTGAGGATTGTATGGAAGCCTCCTGAAAACTTTTTGGGTCTCTCTGAGGTAGCAGAGAGAATTATCTTTGAAAGGGATCCTGCCTTCTCACTGGATTCCAGCATTTTCGCTTGTGGCCCAAGCCAGAAAGTACCCAGGTGTACATAACTCTACTAAAATTAAAATCTATGATTTTTTTTTCCTTCATCTCTCATACATTCAGGTTCAATTTTATTTGGCAACTAGGTTTCAGGCAGGTTCTTATTTCTTTTGAACCAGGTCATCCAGCCCCTGTTTTTTTCATCAAAAAATCTCGGTTAACTTTGATTTTTGATTCTCAGACACCCAACTCTCTGAACCACCCATCCTGCCTCAGTGCCATGTTCCTTTCTTCCATATAAGGCCTTGAAGTGTACTCACCTTACTCAGTGAAAAGCCCTTGGGGATGGGGAGCTGCCAGCCGTTAGAAATGTGATCTAGAGTCCTCCGCTCGAGGCTGGTCACATCCAGTCTAGATGATATCAGGTATAAAGTGAGAAAAATATGATCTCACAGTGCTTATCAGACCATCTTCTTATAAGTCCTTTTCCTGTTTAGCTTTTTAGTTCATTTCTTGGTTTTTCTGGAAAAAATGCTGCCGCTATGTTGCTCATGCAGCCAAAAATCTGCACTTAATTGGGCACATAAAAAAAAGCAGACAGGAAGTCTATTTCCTCACAGAGAGATATTGTGGTTTATGGATTCTGCTTTCATACTGCTAAGCCAATGCATTATTTTATTTTTTAATACACTTCTGCTAAGATGTCCCTGGCAACCTAGGAGCTGTTTAAGAGCCTAAGAGAATCAGTTATCGGCCCAGGTAGAGGTCCTTGGTTACAAAATATTAGTTTAGTCTGGGTTTGATTCCGAATCAACCTGAAGTTCTTGAAGTTTTCTGGATGCTAGGCAAATAGAGATTTAATATTTGGGTATGCACTGAAAAAGTTATGCATGTTTGAGCCAGAGACGGCTGCATCGCCCAAGGAGGGCTGTGTTGACTCTATGAGTTCTGGGAAAACATTTAAGTTGCCTGCGTAACTTCCCCCGCACACACCCTCAATGCACTCCCCTCTGAGCGGGAGCTGGAGAGTTTCCTGAGGGCTATCGAGTTACAAAGGGGAAGGAAGCCTTTATCGAAAGATTGAAGATGCTTACTTTTCCAGAGGCTTTTCATCTCTTTAGCTTTATCCTTTGCACTCTTCCTCTTTTCATGTACACCTCCCGTATAAAATTAACTTCCCAAGAATATGAACTTGAGAGTCTTAAGAGTCCAGCTTCCCATTTAGAGATGAGGAAAGGGAGACAAATATTAGTTCTCATATTTCCCCCCTGCCCCCCAATGACATGGGTCTCCAGTAGCATTGACAGGACTGACTGCAGCATTGATGTGTGAGTGGAAAAACAAAAATGAAACTACTGTTCTCTTGTCACTTGGTTTGAGCTGTGAGATTGGGTACATTTGGTTCTAGGCCTTTTCTATCTGCTAGTCTTGGGCACAATGCCTCATAATTTGGAAAAATTATATAAGCCCCAAATTTTTCCTAGGGCGTGTGAGAAACTGCCATTTGTTTTTAGCAACCTAGCGTCATAAAGTTAGGGTGGGCCTAATCCCCCTGAAAAGTTAAATGAGAGCTTTGTGTAATTGCTTTGCCTTTTAATTCAAACTAAGCCTCAGGTAATCAAGCCTTTCCCTAATACCCTGGGCTTTATGCAAACTAAAATCCATCCGGTTTGTACAGGTATCTCTAGCCTCAAATTGGAATTTTCTAAGGCTCACGGTCAGCTCAATTCATGAAGGGGAGTTCTGTCATGAAGTGTTTTTGCACAGCCCTTTGTCTGGGACTAATTTTGACTCTTTGTCTGCCAGAAAGGATAAAACTTAGGATCTTTCTCCTGTCCCCTGGGCAATGCAGATACTGGGTTGGAAACTTGATCAAGGGATCAGAGAGAGCTTAGACTCCATCTCAGTTTCTCAAACTTGTCTCTGCCTCTTTGGCTCAGTCTTCAAAAGACTAAACCAAACAGGAAACAAGCTTTTGTGCATGATCATCTATGGCTGTATTTTGACAAGGGGTACAGAGCCTACTCTTGGGGTGTTCTATAGGGGAATCATGGTTGGGGCTGAGTATCTCCACCTGCTGATTTGGGAATCTGAGGGTGGGGGCAATAGCCCCTCTCTTATTTCTACAGGAATGACTTTTCTAGCTTTTCTTGGTGTTGGCTTTGTACCAACAAGCTCACACAGAAAGGGAAAAATAGTGATGAATATTATCATTTATTAGCAAGTTTGTACTACACATCAGGGCTGATTTCAGTGTCTTCATCTATATTATCTTATTTTCCAAATCACTGAATAATGTAGGATTTATTATCCTTATTTTGTAGGTGAAGGGGAAAATATAAAATTCTTTCCATCACCCTCAGGATAAAGTCCAAACCTCTTAACAGGAAGAGGCAGGAAAGTGTAGCAGTTAAGGGTATGAAGTATATAGCTAAGCTGTCTGGCTTGAATCCCAGGTCTGCCACTTACTAGCTGTAAAAATTTAGGCAAGTTCCTTAAGTTTTGCCTCAGTTTCTGCATCTTTAAAATGCAGACACAACTTTATATGGTTGTTAGAGTATTAAACATTTAGTAAATTTAGTGTGCTTAAAGTAATATCTGGCACATAGTTCTAAATATTGGTTAATACTACTCTTGGGCTTCCTAGGTGGCTCAGTGGTAGAGAATCCACTTGCCAATTCAGGAGAAGTGAGAGACGGGGTCAGGGTTTGATCCCTGGGTCAAGAAGATCCCCTGGAGAAGAAAATGGCAACCCATTCCAATATTCTTGCCTAGGAAATCCCACAACAGCAATATTGTGTGCATGCTTAGTTGCTCAGTTATGTCTGACTCTTTGTGACACCATACACTGTAGCCCACCAGGTTCCTCTGTCCATGGAATTCTCTAGGCAAGAGTACTGGAGTGGGTTGCCATTTCCTTCTACAATTATTGCTGTTATTAGCATTACTATTATTATTATTAGCAATAGAATGTTGAATAAGATATTCACTCTCTCAGATTTCAGCTGAAGCCTCTAAGTTGGGAATACTAGATGATAAATATCCTCACATTTTAAAGAACAGTAGATACCGTTCCATAAGACTTACTGAAATGTAGCTGAGTGGTCCTGATTCCATCACACATTACCACTTATACAGAGAAAAGACTAGAAACTCTAGAATACTTTGAAGTAGAAAATTCACAGTTCTGTCTAGAGGGTAGTGCTGTGGCATTTCTCCAAGGCAAATAAGAAACTCTGAACACTGTGAGATCTCTGAAAGGAGAGACTGGGACCTCATCCTCACCTGGAAGCTTTCTATGTTGGGGCATCTGTGACCTACTTTAGTGTTGCCCCCAGAACAGAGTGCAGAGAGAGAATTCTGGGAAGCCTGACAGCCTCGTGAACAGAGAGGATCATGCTTGCTTCTCCCCTGGTGGATTCTTAAGGAGCCGCCCATTTTGGTTGGGTAAAAGAAGGAGTCTAGCAGGGCTCAGCTTGCATTCCTCCTGTTCCATTTGGTGAGGACCTACGGGCTTCCTGTGGGTCAGCTGGATGCTTTGAAAGTCAGGTGGACTTTGGACCATCTGAAGATACCTTATCCTAGAAGGAAGACTGTTGGCAGTGGAAGACGAGGTCTGTGGCCAAGGGCAAGGAACTGGGAGAGGGTGACAAGAGGCAGGCTGGAAAGCTGGTTAGTTGTGTGAACAATGCTTCGTGGTGTCTCCTGAAGAACTTACATCCCCCTGGTGGCTCAGTGCTAAAGAATGCCTGCAATGCCAGAGGTGCAGGTTCAACCCCAGGGCCAGAAAGATCCTGTGGAGAAGGAAATGGCAACCCACTCCAGTATTCTTCCTGGGAAAATCTCGTGGACAGAGGAGCCTAGTGGGCTAAACAGCTGGACATGATGGAGCAACTAAACTACAACCAACAGCAACACCCCACGACAGAGCCAGCATCTGAAGGGCCATGACAGGCATCAGTCCATCAGGTGCTCACTCGGAAGGAACTGCAACCGCAGGACCAGTTAGGTTAAAAATACACTTTTCTCTGTATTCTCCTCACTCCTTTTCCTCTTTTCTGACCCTGGGAGTGGAATAGACAAGGAGAGAAAGAAAAGATCATCATACCTTATTCAATGCAGAACCCCAAGCCACACTTGGGTTGCTTTGAGATTGACACTTTAATTTAGATTTAGTAAGTCTTTTTCTTAAGAGTGAGCCTTAATTAATGAAATTAGACTTTTCTTTCAGATATAATTCATCTAGATGCCAAGGACTTTGCTTGAAATATCAAAGAGCAAGGAAAGAGTATTCCACACAATGCGTTTGAGTTCTTCAAGTGAATAATTAAATATTTTTAGTAACTTGCCCAAGACTACAGAGCTTAAATGGCAGAGTTTGAATGTGAACCCATGTTTGATTACCCATGCCATGGTATTTTTACCACATGGAATTTCCCTTAAAATTTTATGATGAAATTAGCCAGAAGAATTCTTCTAAAATGTGCTGTAACTCTTGTAGAAGGCTTGCTAAATTTGCATAACATAGTCAAATACCATATAGGAATAAACAGTAATGAATAGAAAATATTTTGGCAGCCCCTTAACATTTGAGGCAGGATACCTTAGGGAGGAATATCTACCCATAGAGAGAGAGTTATAAAGACACTAGAATTAATATATGTATATTCAATTCAGTTCAGTTCAGTCACTCAGTCGTGTCCTACTCTTTGTGACCCCATGAACCGCAGCACGCCAGGCCTCCCTGTCCATCACCAACTCCTGGAGTTCACTCACACTCACGTCCGAGTCAGTGATGCCATCCAGCCATCTCATCCTCTGTCGTCCCCTTCTCCTCCTGCCCCCAATCCCTACCAGCATCAAAGTCTTTTCCAATGAGTCAACACTTCACATGAGGTGGCCAAAGTACTGGAGTTTCAGCTTTAGCATCATTCTTTCCGAAGAAATCTCAGGGCTTATCTCCTTCAGAATGGACTGGTTGGATCTCCTTGCAGTCCAAGGGACTCTCAAGAGTCTTCTCCAACATCACAGTTCAAAAGCCTCAATTCTTCAGTGCTCAGCCTTCTTCACAGTCCAACTGTCACATCCATACATGACCACAGGAAAAACCATAGCCTTGACTAGATGGCTAGCACCAGGGAAAACTCTTGAGAGTCCCTTCGATTGCAAGGGATCAAATCAATCAATCCTAAAGGAAATCAATACTGAATATTCCTTGGAAGGACTGATGCTGAAGCTCCAATATGTTGGCCACCTGATGCAAAGAGCTAACTCAATGGAAAAAAACCCTGATGTTGGGTTTTATATATATATATATATACCAGGCAGTGCTGGTGGTAAAGAACCTGCCTGCCAATGCAGGAGATCCAGTTTTGATCCCTGGGTGGGGAAGATTCCCTGGAGGAGGGCAGGGTAACTCCAGTATTCTTGCCTGGAGAATCCATTGACCAGGGGAGCCTGGCGGACTACAGTAAAAGAATTATCACTCTTGTAGCCCAACTCTTCAACAGAGTCTATTTCCTTTGACTAAGTCTCTGACAAAGGATGCACTCTTTCAAGGTGGTCCTTGAAACCACCTGAGGGGGCAGAGGTCACACCCAGAACTTTAGAAAGGTGTGTGTGTGTGTGTGTGTGTGTGTGTGATTTTTTGTCCAGAAACACACCTCTGACTCGGCACAGCACTCTAAGCTGCAAGAAGTACTTTCCAGCTCTGTGCAGGGAATAAAGGAAAGACTTTACTTCTTACTTTCTTGAGACCAAGAATTGATTTCACCTCTTTAGATCTAGTTTCTTACATTTAGGCATATATGTGATATGTGATTGAGTGATAGTGAAGTCACTCAGTCGTGTCTGACTCTGTGACCCCATGGACTGTAGCCTACCAGGCTCCTCCATCCATGGGATTTTTCAGGCAAGAGTACTGAAGTGGGTTGCCATTGCCTTCTCCAGGGGATCTTCCCAACCCAGGGATCAAACCTGGGTCTCCCACGTTGCAGGCATATGCTTTACCACCTAAGCCACCAAAGAAGCTTATATATATATATATATATATTTGTTGTTTTTGAGTCACTCGGTTGTGTCAAACTGTTTGGGACTTCATGGTCAACAGCACACCAGGCTTCTCTGTCCTTCACCATCGCTAGACGCTTGTTCAAACTCAAGTCCAATGAGTTGATATTAATACTTGGCCATATCATCCTCTGCCTCCCTCTTCTACTTTTGCCTTCAATCTTTCCCAGCACCAGGGAAGACTCTTAAGAGTCCCTTGGATTGCAAGAGATCAAATTAGTCAATCCTAAAGGAAATCAATACTGAATATTCCTTGGAAGGACTGATGCTGAAGCTCCAATATGTTGGCCACCTGATGCAAAGAGCTAACTCAATGGAAAAAAACCCTGATGTTGGGTTTTATATATATATATATATACCAGGCAGTGCTGGTGGTAAAGAACCTGCCTGCCAATGCAGGAGATCCAGTTTTGATCCCTGGGTGGGGAAGATTCCCTGGAGGAGGGCAGGGTAACTCCAGTATTCTTGCCTGGAGAATCCATTGACCAGGGGAGCCTGGCGGACTACAGTATATAGGGTCACAAAGTCAGACATGACTGAAGCAACTTCACATGCATACACATAAATATATATATATATAATACTTATATATGTATATATTATATATACATATATATATTCTTCCTGGTATATATATATATGTATAACCAAACATAAGGGTTTTTTTTCCAATGAGTTAGCTCTTTGCATCAGGTGGCCAAAATATTGGAGCTTCAGCATCAGTGCTTCCAAGGAATATTCAGTATTGATTTCCTTTAGGATTGACTAATTTGATCTCTTGCAATCCAAGGGACTCTTAAGAGTCTTCCCTGGTGCTGGGAAAGATTGAAGGCAAAAGTAGAAGAGGGAGGCAGAGGATGATATGGCCAAGTATTAATATCAACTCATTGGACTTGAGTTTGAACAAGCGTCTAGCGATGGTGAAGGACAGAGAAGCCTGGTGTGCTGTTGACCATGAAGTCCCAAACAGTTTGACACAACCGAGTGACTCAAAAACAACAAATATATATATATATATATATAAGCTTCTTTGGTGGCTTAGGTGGTAAAGCATATGCCTGCAACGTGGGAGACCCAGGTTTGATCCCTGGGTTGGGAAGATCCCCTGGAGAAGGCAATGGCAACCCACTTCAGTACTCTTGCCTGAAAAATCCCATGGATGGAGGAGCCTGGTAGGCTACAGTCCATGGGGTCACAGAGTCAGACACGACTGAGTGACTTCACTATCACTCAATCACATATCACATATATGCCTAAATGTAAGAAACTAGATCTAAAGAGGTGAAATCAATTCTTGGTCTCAAGAAAGTAAGAAGTAAAGTCTTTCCTTTATTCCCTGCACAGAGCTGGAAAGTACTTCTTGCAGCTTAGAGTGCTGTGCCGAGTCAGAGGTGTGTTTCTGGACAAAAAATCACACACACACACACACACACACACACACCTTTCTAAAGTTCTGGGTGTGACCTCTGCCCCCTCAGGTGGTTTCAAGGACCACCTTGAAAGAGTGCATCCTTTGTCAGAGACTTAGTCAAAGGAAATAGACTCTGTTGAAGAGTTGGGCTACAAGAGTGATAATTCTTGGCCAGCTCAACCTGAGTGCTGACACACCCTTATGGGCCTACAGACAGCTTGGAGGCCCTTGGCCATACAACCAGGAGCTGAGGCTGTGGCTAGGATGAAAATCTTGTGCAAGAATTCTTTTGATGGGCAGGTAAGCTATGATTTTTAACATTCTTGTCAACATGGGGCAGAAAAGTGGGAAAGAGCCACCACTATAAACCAATCTCTCCTTTGGAAATCTCAGTGACACCGAGGTCCTCATAAAGACCAGAACCCTTAGTCTAAAAATCTATGTCAAGACCAGAGTCTTAGCTGTGATTACTCACACATGGAACAGAGCAGAAACAAATGGCCTGGAAGGCATTCTTATAAAGGAAATGTATTGCCCAAGAAGCCAGAAAACCAGCCTGCCAAAACCTGTGACAAATCAACCCCATTCCTAGATCTATAAATCGACACCAGCAAGAAGCAGAGTGTGGACATTGCTGTGGCCCTGAAAAAGTGTCCTCACTGGCGCGTGCTTCAGATGTGGCCATGGGAGATGCTGGACAAAGGAAATCCTCCCAGAAAGCCAAGCAGCCAGATGGGCTGACCGGGCACTTACACAGCAGTGGGGTCAGAGTTTCTGCAGTTCCTTTTCAGGGGGACTCAGTATTTCTGATAGATTGATGACAGCTGTGTGTTTCCCACTCTCCCATTCCCAATGGGAGTTTTAATTTCAGTTGCTCAGCCCCCTACTCCTTCGTTTTACTTTGGGTGCTCTTGGGCAGATTACTTGTTAGTTTATTTGTGTGGTGGTGGTTAAGCCACTAAGTCCTGTCCAGCTCTGTGACCCCATGGACTGCAACACATCAAACTCCTTTGTATTCTCCACTGTCTCCCAGAGTTTGTTCAAATTCATGTTCATTGAGTCCATTAATTTATAGGCCACCTTGAAAAGAGCCACCTTGGGATCTGATGGAAAGGACTGATTCAGCCAGAGAAGCTTCCACCTTGATCTAGATGCAGGAACTGAATGAGGTGTTGGGACTGGATTCCTTGGGAAGGGAATAGAGTATTCTCTGTGGAGAATGAATAATATGTGTGTGTGTGCTAAGTCACTTCAGTTGAGTAACTCTTTGCGACCCCCATGGACTGTATCCTGCCAGACTCCTCTGTCTATGTGGCTCCCCAGGAAAGAATACTAGAGTGGGTTGCCATTCCTTTCTCCAGGGGATCTTCAGGCCCTCCGAACCAGGGTTTGAACCTGCATCTCCTGCGGCTCCTGCACTGCAGGCAGGTTCTTTACTGCTGAGCCACCAGGAAAGCCCTGAATAAAACAAACACAGCCAAAGAAAAGAAATGTGGCCAAGACTGTCCCTCCAGACCTACCTGCTACCTCTCCTTGATTTTAGGTAGACACAAGAACCCTCGGAATAAAAATATTTGCCAGGCTCCCTTGTAAATTGGAGAAGGAAATGGCAACCCACTCCAGTATTCTTGCCTGGAGAATCCCATGGACGGAGGAGCTTGGTGGGCTACAGTCCACGGGTCACAAAGAGTCGGACACGACTTCATTTTCACTTTCCCTTTCCCTTGTAAATGGGGATGGCTGTGTGAAGTTCCTCCTAATGGGCTGTGCACAGAACGGAAGACAATAACTTCTTATCCATTACTCCCTTAATGAAGGGGACAAGTTTTACCTCCTTTCTCCAGCCCACTGCCTGGAACATGGTTGTGATGAGAGCTATCTAGGATCTCTCAGACAGCAGATACCCTAGACTACCCTGGTGGTCCACTGGTTAAAAATCTGCCTGTCAATGCAGGGAACATGGGTTCTATCCCTGGTCCAGGAAGATCCCAGATGCTGCAGAGTAACTAAGCCTATGCACCTACCCTCTAGAGCCTGAGCATAACTCCTGCTCACCACAGCCAGAGAAAGCTCACAGGCAACCATGAAGATCCAGTGCAGCCAAAAATAAATGAATAAAATAATTACAGAAAAAAAGGCAGAGGGTGCCACAGTGACAATGGAGCTAGAAGACAGAAGGACCTGAGTGCCCATCTTTTGACAATTACATACATAAGAAGGAATTTTATATCATCTTTAGGCATAAGCTATTTGGGGCCTTTGTAACATTCAGTCAATTCTTTATCCTTTTCTTCATTTTGTCTTTCATATAATCTTTAATATATACTGTCAAGGAGTTTATGATCCAGACTTTTCTTTCAATCTCTAAACACTGAGATCAGCTTAATGTAGCCTAAAATGTAAAGATCAAGACATAGGCTGTCTCATTCTCCAGTGTATTCCTGGTACTCAGTAGACATTCAATCTTTGTTTCTTTGCTGCATGCTAGTGACTGGTCATTTAATTATCTAATTCAGAAATGTTGATTTAATACCCAGTATGTGTAAGATTCTGTGCTTTGAAATAGCAATAATAAGCATTTATTGATCACTTACTGGATACCAGGCACCAGCATAAGTGTGTTTACCTGCATGGTAGTTATGCATTTGAAAATGAAAGTGGAAGTTGCTCAGTTGTGTCCGACTCTCTGCTACCCATGGACTGTAGATTATCCGGCTCCTCTCTCCACGGGATTCTCCAGGCAAGAATACCAGAGTGGGTAGCCATTCCCCTCTCCAAGGTGTCTTTCTGATCAGGGGATTGAACCCAGGTCTCCTGCATTGCAGGTAGATTGTTTCTGTCTGAGCCACGAGGACCTGCTGACATTTATGCATTTCATTCTCACCATAAACCTTTGAAGCAGATTCTGGTATCATCTCCACTGTACATATGAAGAAACTAAGGCACTGAGAAGTTGTGACTTTCCCAAGGTTACACAGATGTTAATAATAAAAATGAGTATCTGGGACTAGAACCCTGGCAGCCTGCCCTAGGGTCTCCCCTCCTGAGCACAGCCCTCTACTCTCTTTCCAAAGGTTACTAGGCATCCATCTTCCCATTAAGCAGTTAATTGAACCTCAAAAGATCATGGTTTCTCCAATGAATGTTCTGGAAAATGAAAGTTCATATCTGAAAATCACAAAGCCTATTTTAGACAAAATGTACTATGTGTTTGGTTAAAGTGGCAATTATGTTGTCAGATAGTAATAGAACTCCCCCAAAAGACTAATTTTAAGGCAATGGACTCAACTTTCTAATACACAAACTTACATTATAATTTTATGAGCCAGACAATTTCATTTCCTGGTTAGTAAAAAAAGGAAATTTTAGAGTCTTTACTAATTGTTTAATGATACTTTTGGCAAAAATAAAATAGTACTTTCCCCCTTTAATAACTACCATTTATACAAACCAAGTAAAGAAATAATTAAGTCTTGTCTGAAACTGGTTGTTCAAAATGATATAAAAAGACACATACAAAATAATTGCTCTTTTTAAATAAACTAAAAAATACTTTATTTTAAAAAGATAAAAATGGCTATTCAAAATACAATTATCACATGAACCCTAACTGCTAAATATCTAACAGCTTATAAGTTAGATGGAATAGAATACAAAATAAGTGGTAGGCAGTGCTTATATTCAGATTGCTTAAAACCAACTGTACAATTTTCACTATGTATATGCTCTCACCAAGGTCACGGTCAATTTCAAGCTACCAAGAGGAGGTCATAGAACATGAAGTTGGGAAGTGATGTGTACAGACTGCCCTCCAATGCTCATCTGAGCAGCTCCAGCACACCAGTAGCTCACAATCAACCAAACATTCCAGATACAAACACAAGTGCCTACTGTGGGTCTAGAGTTGTACTCCATGGTTTAACAGGGACTACAAGTGGAATCTGGGCTTCCAAAGTGGCACTAGTGATAAAGAATCCACCTGCAATGCAGGAGATGTAAGAGATACGGGTTCTATCCTTGGATCAGGAAGATCCCCTGGAGGAGGGCATGATGAGAATTCTTGCCTGGAGAATCCCATGGATAGAGGAGCCTGGCAGGCCTCAGTCCATAAGGTGACAAAGAGCTGGACATGATTGAAATGATTTAGCACACATGCACAAGTAGAATATACCCAGTACTCTAAGAGTGAGAGTATCTCATGCAAGTTCAGAGAAGCATCTCCTGAACAGAGGGATGTGTAAGAAAAGAAAAGTAGTCTGGGCCTTTCAGGAATTGAGGTGGACAAGATGACCATACACCAAATATTGCAAGTGCCACTTGCAGAAAGTATTAATTAGCCATGCAAATCACACATTATAGGTGCTCAGTCATACACCCCGTGGCCCAAGATGAGAATGAAATGCAAGCTCCAGTCTTTTTTGTATACAAATTCCAATCATTTTTGGCATTAAAAATAGAAAGCATAATAAAAAAGAAAAAGCAGTTTTCATTTTTAGACTTTTGTAAGCACCTGTCTTAGTCTATTTGTCCTTGCAGTGTTAGAACTTGTCCATGATACTATTTATTTCATCTACTTTATCACTCTAAATGTGGCAAAACTGATTAGAAAAAGCTTCTTGATCCTGGTCTAGAGGAACAAAATCTAGAATCCTATAGCCTGGGCTTAGGACTTAGCGTATGAGCCAGTCCTAGCACTTAAAGTGACATGTACTATGTTCCATGTGAAAACTGAGGTGGAGACCACTGAGAGACTCAGAAGAACAACTATAATTTGCAAAATGTTTTCAGGTAGCATTTCAACATTTCACTTGGTTTTACACATAGAAGTAAATGCTACTCTTACTTTCAGTTCAGTTCAGTCACTCAGTTGTGTCTGACTCTTTGCGACCCCGTGGACTGCAGCACACCAGGCCTCCCTGTCAATCACCAACTCCTGGAGTTTACTCAGACTCATGTCCATTGAGTTGGTGATGCCATCCAACCATCTCATTCTCTGTCATCCCCTTCTCCTGCCCTCAATCCTTCCCAGCATCAGGGTCTTTTCAAATGAGTCAGCTCTTCACATCAGGTGGCCAAAGTATTGGAGTTTCAGCTTCAATATCTGTCCTTCCAATGAACATTCAGAGCTGATTTCCTTTAGGATGGACTGATTGGATCTCCTTGCAGTCCAAGGGATTCTCAAGAGTCTTCTCCAACACAACAGCTCAAAAGCATCAATTCTTTAGCACTCAGGTTGCTTTGCAGAAGGCAATGGCAACCCATTTCAGTACTCTTGTCTGGAAAATCCTATGGAGGAAGGAGCTGCAGTCCATGGGGTCACTAAGAGTCGGACACGACTGAGCGACTTCACTTTTCACTTTTCACTTTCATGCATTGGAGAAGGAAATGGCAACCCACTCCAGTGTTCTTGCCTGGAGAATCTCAGGGATGGGGGAGCCTGGTGGGCTGCCATCTATGTGGTTGCACAGAGTTGGACACGACTGAAGTGGCTTAGCAGCAGCAGCAGCAGCAGCAGCAGATTGCTTTACAGTCCAGCTCTCACATCCATACATGACTACTGGAAAAACCAAAGCCTTAACTAGATGGACATTTGTTGGCAAAGTAATGTCTCCTCTTTTTAATATGCTGTCTAGGTTGGTCATAATTTTTCTTCCAAGAAATAAGCATCTTTTAATTTCATGGCTACAGTCACCATCTGCAGTGATTTTGGAGCCCAAGAAAATAAAGTCTGCCACTGTTTCCACTCTTTCTCCATCTATTTGCCGTGAAGCAATGGGACTGGATGCCATGATCTTTGTTTTCTGAGTGTTGAGCTTTAAGCCAACATTTTCACTCTCCTCTTTCACTTTCATCAAGAGACGCTAGGTCTTCTTCACTTTCTGCCATAAGGGTGGTATCATCTGCATATCTAAGCAATGTAATATTGTGTGTGTAGCAAATGGGAAGGGAATAATGCATCATACTTGTATCCACTTATAAGGATTCTGTGGTTTCCCCAAATCTCTTCTTGCTCCATTTCTACAAGGTTTCCTTCTGGCTGTATAGGAAAGGATGATGCAAAGACGAAAACTATCTATCTTGTCTTAAAACAAGACTCAGCACCTCTGCCAATGGATTTTCAAGTAGTCTTGTGTGAGAACAGCTCATGGGCTTCATAATCATATCTTTTGAAACAATCTCTATGTTTTAATGAAAGGGAGTGTTCAGTTCTGCTGGTCAGTAGTCCGTCTGATGCACTGGAAATGCAATAGAACTTGAAGTTGAGAGGCTGACAGAGGAAGAGTGAAGACCTAAGAGAAAGACTGGGAGATGCCTCTTCCAACCTGAAATTTTTCCTCCCAAAGTTAACCTTGGAAAGTCATGGATACAGTTTCACCTAAAGATAACCACTGCCATCATGAAATTAGCCAACCACTGGTGACCTCTGATTCTTTTCCACTATCTTGACACAGAAGTGAACAGAATCTTTGTCTTCTCAGTTCATTAGTGAGAATACTAAACTTTTTCAAAGAGTACTTGCATCTGCCTACCCCAACAGAAAATCTATTAGAATATTTAAAATTCATCAAAGCATGAGTGTAATGGTACAAATTATCAAAATGTATTTAAGGTTCCAGTGTCACTTTAGTTTGGTTGGAACATCTGTTGGGACACTCAGACCTTAGCTGCTTTCCTCAACTTGAATTTGCAGGCAGTTTAAGGCAGGAGACCCAGGTTCAATCCCTGGGTTGGGAAGATCCCCTGGAGAAGGAAATGGCAACTCACTCCAGTGTTCTTGCCTGGAGAATCCCATGGATGGAGGAGCCTGGTGGGCTACAGTCCACGGGGTCGCAAAGAGTTGGACACGACTGAGCGACTTCAGTTTCTCACTTTCTTTGGATGATAGACAACCTTATTTACCAGGTGGTGAGGGAGCCTCTGATCAAACCAGCTGTGTATAGTTGTGGTGAGACCCTCCCTCCTGCCAAGAGCAGCTTCTGCTTTTCTCTTCTCTGTATTTGCCTCCCTGGTGGTGGCCTCTGTGCCCAGGATTCTCTGTACCTCTATCTCCTTAGGCGTCTGTGAGAGCTTCTGACTCACTGGTACAGAAGGAATTTCTGGATTTCCCCCAAAGATTTCCTTCCTGTGTTTTGTCCACTCTTATGTATGTGTGTTTGCGATCCCACCAACTGTAGCTTGCCAAGCTTCTCTCTCCATGGAATTCTCCAGGCAAGAATACTGGAGTGGACTGCCATTCCCTTCTCCAGAGGATCTTCCCGACCCAGGGATTGAACTCTGGTCTCCTGCATCGCAGGCAGATTCTTTACCATGTCTACTTTTTTTGTTGTTGTTGTTTTTCAATATTTTATTTTTTTAAATATAAATTTATTTAATTGGAGGTTAATTACTTTACAATATTGTATTGGTTTTGCCATACATCAACATGTATCCGCCATAGTTAGACATGTGTTCCCCATCCTGAGTCTGCATGTCCACTCATACTATACTGTAAGTCTTTTCTTTGCTGTCCCCTGCCAATTCCTTTCACCTCCCCTGGTGGCATACACATGCTCAGTCATGTCCAACTCTTTGCAACCCCATGCACTGTGGACTGTAGCCCACCAGACCCCTCTGTCCATGAAATTTTCCAGGCAAGAATACTGGAGTGAGTTGTCATTTCTTTCTCCAGGGGAACTTTCTGACCCAGGGATCAAACCAGTGTCTCTTATATCTCCCTGCACTGGCAGGCAGATTCTTTACCATTGGACCACCTGGGAAGCCTTCACCTCCCTTATCTCCTCCCACAAAAAATTCCTCTCCTCCTCCTTCTTTTTCCCTTCCTCTTCCTTTCCCTCCTCTTCCTTCTCCTCTCCTCCCCCTCCTCCTCCTTCTTCTGTCTTCCTCTCTCTTGAAACATTTGTAATTTATTTGTAGAAAGGAAACTTCAATATAAAAAATTAGAAAGCATCTGTGAGACAAATATGCAACAGCAGGAATAGTGAGTTGCTTCTTAAACTGAAGAACAATCCTGCCCAGTGCCTTTGTCTGTAGCCAGAGTCTAAATGCATTCTGGAGCCACAGATGCTACAGGGAGAAAAATCTTATTCTTTTTAGTTTGTCTTCCTAAGAATTATCCTACTTCAACCACTCAGGGATCCTACGAAGAAAGACAAGTACTCTACAGTTTTACAGATGAGAAAATTGAGGCACGAAGAGACTGAGGGACTTGTCCAAGGTTAGGTGGACTTTTAATTTCAGAGCATGGTATTGTGTTTAAAGAGTTCTTATCACTGACTGTGATAGAAATAGTCATTTAAAAATATTTCTGTAGTTAAAAGATTTAGTAACTGAAAAATTAAAATATTATACTCATTCTTGCAAGTAGGTACTCCACCAGTAGCTAGGAACATGTAGGAATTTACTCTGGGTAAGGGAAATGATGATTTAATTTGCTAATGCTTGCTTATCTGTTTAAAAAGTATTTGTTGGTTTGGCTGTACCAGGTCTTAGCTGCGACATGCTGACTCTTAGTTGCGGCATGTGGAATCTAGTTCCCTGACCAGGGATCGATTCCAGGTTCCCTGAATTGAGAGCACAGAGTCTTAACTACTGGGCCACCAAGGAAGTCCTTGCTCGCGTATCTTGAGATGAGAAGACTGGTAAAAATGTTAGTGGGGTGATAAATGTACTACACCCCTTTTTAGTGGGAGTAGTTGTCTGTTTCTTATGGCCTGGTTTTCTCAGTGACTATATTTGAGTATATAGTGTGCAATGCAGGAGGACCCCAGTTCGATTCCTGGGTTGGGAAGATCCCCTGCAGAAGGGATAGGCTACCCACTCCAATATTCTTGGGCTTCCCTTGTGGCTCAGCGGGTAAAGAATCTGCCTGCAATGTGGGAGACCTGGGTTCAATCCCTGGGTTTATCCCCTGGAGAAGGGAAAGACTACCCACTCCAGTATTCTGGCCTGGAGAATTCCATGGACTGTGTAGCCCATGGGGTTGTAAAGAGTTGGACACGACTGAGTAACTTTCACTTTCACATATTTGAATATAATAGGGTTTTGCTGTATCACTCTTTTCAGGTCTCAGGCCACAAAAAAGTATTAAAGATGAAACCATGTTGCAACAGTTTTCTTTTGGCACTTATAATAACTGAATCTCTTTGGATGGAACCCAAGAATCTAACTGTGCTCAATTAGACTTCACACCATGGTGGATTGTGTCATAACAAGATTCTGATGTTCACACATTATTTTTCTTTGATGATAGTTAATGAGAAGCTCTTGATCCCTGGTGAGTAAATTCATTGTCAATTCACTCCCCCTTTGAAAGATCCTGAATTTGTTTCTTGCCTCAGAGGATCATTTCTAGCCCCAAAGGTAAATTAATCTTTTCTTCCCTGACTCCTCCCCCCATGGCAGCAGAAGAAATGGATTCTCACAGAATGTTCAAATCTGAAGATTAGTCATTCATTATACCTCTGTGAACACACATTGGTGTGAGTACTATTATTTCCATTTAGAAAGAAGGAAGGGAAAGAGAAAGCAAATAAAGAAAAACAGGTGACAACGTATTATCTCTCCATATTATATCTTGCGTCAGTTACTGCAGTCACTTTTGTCAGACAGGAGATTGTTTACTCTTTGAAGTTGCTAGGTTTTTTCATTTAAATCTCCAAAATATGTCAAAAGAACAAATTATTCATTAATCTCTAATGCCCTCTCAGTATACTGTACTCCTCCAAAATTGTCCACACTGAATCAGAATTCTAGCTGATTTTTTTCCTTTGTCTCCAAACAGGGAAGTGAACATGTTAAATGGCTTAGCGGTTCATCTGGCACAACTGGAAATCTGAATGCTTATCTGAACTTTATCTGAACTTTATCTGAACTATCCTGAGTTTTCTTGGGTTTGTAAAATTGGAACTGAAATCTCATGGAAACTGGCTTTCTCAAGAAAGTTTTGGTGAGCCAGAAATACTGTGAGAGCAGCCTTTCCCGTGGTGTTTTGCCAGTTTTTACTTTGGCCTCAGAGAGAACCAGGAAGTTCAGAGGTGAATGAGACTGAAAAATAATGGAATAGTAACTGATCTTTTTTTTTCTTGGTGCTTCAGAAAAGTTCAGTTCAAAATTGTTTTAGGAACATATCAAGTCACTCTTAACAATGATAGGCCTTGTGATAATATGTATCGGGAGAGATTTGGGATGCTGTTAATAATTCAGCCCACCTGTGGTAAGAAGGAGGCAATTAGAAATTATTATTTCCTCTTTTTTGCCTTTTCATACCATTCATGGAGTTCTTAAGGCAAGAATACTGAAGTGGTTTGCCATTCCCTTCTCAAGCACACCACATTTTGCCATTCCCTTCTCCAGTGGACCACATTTTGTCTGGCATCAGATCCCCGCACTTCATGGCAAATAGATGGGGGAAAAGTGGAAACAGTGACAGATTTTATTTTGGGGGGCTCCAAAATCACTGAGGATAGTGACCGCAGTCATGAAATTAAAAGACACTTGCTTTTTGGAAGAAAAGCTATGACAAACCTAGACAGCATATTCAAAAGCAGAGACANCACTTCATGGCAAATAGATGGGGGAAAAGTGGAAACAGTGACAGATTTTATTTTGGGGGGCTCCAAAATCACTGAGGATAGTGACCGCAGTCATGAAATTAAAAGACACTTGCTTTTTGGAAGAAAAGCTATGACAAACCTAGACAGCATATTCAAAAGCAGAGACATCATCTTGCCAATGAAGGTCCATCTCTAGTTGAAGCTATGCTTTTTCCAGTAGTCATGTATGGATGTGAAAATTGGACCATCAAGTAGGCTGAGCTCTGAAGAACTGATACTTTTGAATTGTGATATTGGAGAAGACTCTTGAGAGCCCTTGAACTGCAAGATCAAAGCAGTCAATCCTAAAGGAAATCAATACTGAATATTCACTGAAAGGATTGATGCCAAAGCTGAAGCTCCAATACTCTGGCCAGCTGATACTAAGGGCCAACTCACTGGAAACTATCCTGATGCTGGGAAAGACTGAGCGCAAGAAGAGAAGCGGGCAATAGAGGATGCAGTGCTTGGATGTCGTCACTCTCAATGGACACGAGTTTGAGCAAACTCCAGGAGACAGTGAAAGACAGGGAAGCCCGCACGCTGCAGTTCGTGGCGGGGGCTGGACAACACTGAGTGACTAAACAATGACAACAATTTTCGATTGTTTTTCACACTGTTTTATTACATATTTTATAGCATCACTGGTCAATTTAATTAGCATATTTCCCCTGACATTACCTATATCATGGCAGATATTTTAAGAAGTTAACATTGATTTTCTTTCAGTTCAGTTCAGTCATGTCTGACCCTTTGCTGCCCTATGGACTGCAGCATGCCAGGCCTCCCTGTGCATCAGCAACTCCTGGCGTCTACTCAAACTCATCTTCATTGAGTCAGTGATGGCATCCAACCAGCTCATCCTCTGTCATCCCCTTCTCCTCCCACCTTCAATCCTTCCCAGCATCAGGGTCTTTTCAAATGAGTCAGCTCTTCTCATCAGGTGGCCAAAGTATTAGAATGTTCGGGACTGATTTCCTTTAGGATGGACTGGTTGGATCTCCTTGCAGTCCAAGGGACTCTCAAGAGTCTTCTCCAGCACCACAGTTCAAAAGCATCAGTTCTTCAGCACTCAGCTTTCTTTATAGTCCAGCTCTCACATCCATACATGACTAGTGGAAAAACCATAGTTTTGACTAGATAGACCTTTTGTTGGCAAAGGAATGTCTCTGCTTTTTAATAAGCTGTCTAGGTTGATCATAACTTTTCTCCCAAGGAAAAATATCTTTTAATTTCATGGCTGCAGTCACCATCTACAGTGGTTTTGTAGCTCCCCCAAATAAAGTCTTTCACTGTTTCCACTGATTCCCCATCTTTTTACCATGAAGCAATGGTACCAGATGCCATGATCTTAGTTTTCTGAATGTTGAGTTTTAAGCCAACTTTTTCACTCTCCTCTTTCACTTTCATCAAGAGACTCTTTAGTTCTTCTTCACTTTCTGCCATAAGGGTGGTATCATCTGCATATTTCTTCTTGATTTCTATCAAGCTATTGCTCCACCTACCTGAATGTTGTTGAAAGCACTATGCAACCATGATTAATGTAATTAAGCCCATAATTTGACAGTCATTAAATTCCCACTTCCCTAGTTGAGGATGCAGACAGACTATTGAATCAATCACCAGGAACAGCCTGCAACCTTGACTGGCTTGATTTCGGTAGTCAGCAGGTAAGAGTAAGCTGACATTTTGTTAAGGAATGTTACAATGATTTTTATCAATTTACAAAAAGCCTTCAAATTGTTCTTATGTGTAATGGCATTAAGGAAATGCAAGAAGATTCGTTTTGTTTTCCTTGTTTCTTTATGCATCACTTCTCTTTATCTACTGGAAGATTCTGATGCATCACAACTCTTCTTGAGACCACCTGACTGTTTTCTTCTACATCTGTGTGCTTAGTCGCTCAGTTGTGTCTGATTCTTTGTGACCCTATCGACTGTAGCCCTCCAGGCTCCTCTGTCCATGGGGATTTTCCAGGCAGAATACTAGAGTGGGTTATCATGCCCTACTCCAGGGAATCTTCCCAACCCAGGTATCGAACCCAGATCTCCCGCATTGCAGGCATATTCTTTTCTGTCTGAACCACCAGGGAAACCCCTTCTACATTTGTAGCAACATCTAAAGAATAATCTAAGAATCTGAATTCTTCCTCACTAATTAGACTTAAATCTGTTAACATCTTTAAGTGTCTGAATCTTGAAGTCATGTGTTCAGGATTATAAAGTTCAGAAATTAGGCAACTTATGTATTATTGGAACTTCAGAACAAACATGCTTAGTGGGATTGAGACTAAGCTTCCACTGCCTTGCATGTAATATCCCTGAACTATCCCTGTTTTAGGTACCACTGGAGCCAGGATTGGTGTGAGATGATGCAAAAAGATATCAGGAGACTGTTTTGACCACCTTCTGGGACATTCTTTCTTTTCTCCCCTTTCTGCCGCTGCAGACACAGAAACTATGACCACAGAAGCTACTTGTATGTTAAGTCGATTCAGTCCTGTCCAACTCTTTGCAACCGCATAGACCATAGCCAGGCATACTCCTCTGTCCATGGGATTCTCCAGGCAAGAATATTGGCCTGGGTTGCCATTCCCTTCTCCAGGGGATCTTCTAGACCTAGGGATGGAAACTGCGCCTCTTAAATCTCCTGCATTGGCATGCAGGTTTTTTACCACTAGCGCCACCTGGAAAGTTAGTTTATCTGAACCCTTTTCCCTTAGCTATATCACCGAACTAACTGGGGTTTGGTTTGCTTCTGCATCAACATTTCACAACTTCAGTACTTTTACATTTTGAGCCAGATGGCCTTTGCTGTGGGGCTGCCCTGTGCATTGAAGGATGTTTAAAGGCATCCTGTAGCCTCCATCCACTAGATGCCACTACACCTACAATCTCTCTCCCAGCTGAGATGTGACACGGAAAAAAAAAATGTAAAGTCCCCATATATCTCCATTTTTCTTTTGAAAACAAAACTAATCCTAGTTGCAAAATTCTGCTCTACATCATGGTGGAATCATCTCACATTTGTTTGCTTCACATCTTGATCATTCTACCATAACTTAAACCACATGTAGTATGTCCATCAAAGCTACAGATCTGATAAAGACTGATAAAGATCTGATAAAGATAAAGATTTGATAAATTCAAAGGCATCTTCTCTTGGATGCCTGGGCCAAGGAGCAATAGGAGCCTAATATGACATAAATCTAAATTTGGGGGCAAAGCCAAAGAAAATCTGAATAAAGAGTTCCAACTGTTGACGAGTGAGGAGTTCACTTTTTTGTCAATGAAAACAAAAACTGTTTATTGAGTATCTACTAACCATAACGAATGGTCATGAGCAAGAGAAAAATCCATTCTTGCAATTTACTTATTAAAGACTTATTTTTAGAGCTTGTGTGGGTAAAGAGCTTTCTGGCAATGACTAAAAGACATCCAATACATAATAGCCATTTAAAGCAAATGAGAATCCCAAAGCTATAAAGCCAAGTCAGGAGAGAAATACCTATTATCTTTCTACATATTACTGTTGTTCAGTCTCTCAGTCATGTCTAACTCTTTGCAACCTCATGGACTGCAGCATGACATGCTTACCTGTCCTTCACTCTCTCCTGGAGATCGCTCAAACTCATGTCCATTGAGTTGGTGAAGCCATCCAACCAACTCATCCTCTGTCATCTCCTTCTCCTCCTGCCTTCAATCTTTACCACAAACAGGGTCTTGTCTAATGAGTCAGCTCTTCCCATCAAGTGGCCAAAGCACTGGAGTTTCAGACACAGCACCAGTCCTTTCAATGAATGTTCAAGATTGTAAGAGAGAAACACATACTATGACTATACATTAATACTTTATCATGTGTCTAGCTACTATGCTGTGAGATAATTTTTGTGCATTATTATGCACATTTCTAATTAACTTTTTTGGTAATTTAATTAATTTTAATATACATATAATTAATCCTCACAGTTCATGACTTATAAAAGGCTTAAAGAAACTTGGTAGTCATCTCCTAGAGTGGTCTCTCTCTCTCTCTTTGAATGGAAGCAAATCAACTGGGGATCATGTTAATAATTCTGATTCTGAAGATTTGGGCAGGACTTGAGATTCTGTGTTTCTGAGATTCTCCCAGGTGATGCAACACCAGATTTAATGGTTCAAACACAACTCTAGAAGCAGTGAAACCTTATAATCCTTTGACCTAAGGGTGTTAGTGTTAGTCGCTCAGCTATGTCTGACTCTTGCCAATTCATGGACTGTAGCCCACCAAGCTCCTTTGTTCATAGAATTCTTCAAGCAAGAATAGTGGAATAGGTTGCCACTTCCTTCTCCAGGGGTTTTTCCTACCTCAGGGATCGAACCCAGGTCTCCTGTATTGCAGGTGGAGTCTTTACCATCTGAGCTAACAGGAAAAGCCTTGGATCACTTCAAAGTTTCGAGTCACCTCAAGGTTTTTCAGGAGTGTCATGAGCAGTGCCAGTTTTAAGGAAGGGAAACGTTCAATTTTAAAGTCAAGATTTCAAATATTAAAATGATATTTTCCACAAAAAATGTTGAAAACTCCTCTCATAGTAAATAAAACACAAAAAGAAGGCAGCTTCCAAAGCTGAAGAATCCTGATGGAAGACAACCCTGGGAAAGAAAGCCTGAGGGCTGCTATCCTCAAAAGAACTGGGAGATTATATGGACAGTTACTGTTCATTGTCTATATTTTATTGTATTCAACCAAATACAGTATTAAAAAAAAAAAACAACAGTTAATATTCTAGGATCTGAGTAAAAATATTTTCAACTACCATTTTCACAGAGTGCTAAGATAAACAAATACAATAGTTTTNAAATGGGTATATCTTTCCTTTTCTCCTTTGCTTTTCACTTCTCTTCATTTCATAGCTATTTGTAAGGCCTCCTGCAGGCAGCCATTTTGCTTCTTTGCATTTCTTTTTCTTGGGGATGGTCTTGCTCCCTCTCTCCTGTACAATGTCGCAAACCCCCATCCATAGTTCTTCTATCAGATCTAGTCCCTTAAATCTATTTCTCACTTCCACTGTATAATTGCTAGGGATTTGAATTAGGTCATACCTGAATGGTCTAGTGCTTCTCCCTACTTTCTTCACTCTAGTCTGAATTTGGCAATAAGGAGTTCGTGATCTGAGCCACAGTCCACTTCCAGTCTCATTTTTGCTGACTGTATAGAGCTTCTCCATCTTGGCTGCAAAGAATATAATCAATCTGATTTCAGTGTTTACCATCTGATGATGTCCCTGTGTAGAGTCTTGTGTTCCTGAAAGAGGGTGTTTGCTATGACTAGTGCCTTCTCTTGGCAGAACTCTATTAGACTTTGCCCTGCTTCACTCTGTACTCCAAGGTCAAATTTGCCTATTACTGTATTTCTTGACTTCTTACTTTTGCCTTGTAGCTCCCTATAATGAAAAGAACATCTTTTGGGGTGTTAATTCTAGAAAGTCTTGTAGGTCTTCATAGAACTGTTCAATTTCAGCTTCTTCAGCATTACTGGTCAGGGTATAGACTTGAATTACCATGATATTAAATGGTTTGTCTTGGAAACGAACAGAGATCATTCTGTCATTTTTGAGACTGCATCCAAGTACCGCATTTTGGACTCTTTTGTTGACTATGATGGCTACTCCATTTCTTCCAAGAGATTCTTTCCCACAATAGTAGATATAATTGTCATCTGAGTTAAATTCACCCATTCCAGTCCATTTTAGTTCACTGATTCTTAAAATGTCAACGTTCACTCTTGCCATCTCCTGTTCAATCACTTCCAATTTGCCTTGATTCATGGACTTAACATTCCAGGTTCCTATGCAATACTGCTCTTTACAGCATCAGACCTTGCTTCCATCATCAGTCACATCCACAACTGGGTGGGTTTTTGGTTTTTTGTTTTTTTTTTTTTGCTTTGGCTCTGTCTCTTCATTCTTTCTGGAGTTATTTCTCCACTGATCTCCAGTAGCATATTGGGCACCTACTGACCTGGGGAGTTCATCTTTCTGTGTCCTAACTTTTTGCCTGTTCATATTGTTCATGGGGTTCTCAAGGCAGGAATACTGAAGTGGTTTGCTCAATAAAGGATAGAAATGGTATGGACCTAACAGAAGCAGAAGATATTAAGAAGAGGTGGCAAGAATACACAGAAGAGCTGTACAGAAAAGATCTTCATGACCCAGATAATCATGAGGATGTGATCACTAATTTAGAGCCAGACATTTTGGAATGTGAAGTCAAGTGGGCCTTAGAAAGCATCACTAAGAACAAAGCTAGTGGAGGTGATGGAATTCCAGTTGAGCTGTTTCAAATCCTGGAAGATGATGCTGTGAAAGTGCTGCACTCAATATGCCAGCAAATTTGGAAAACTCAGCAGTGGCCACAGGACTGGAAAAGGTCAGTTTTCATTCCAATTCCAAAGAAAGGCAATGCCAAAGAATGCTCAAACTACCGCACAATTGCACTCATCTCACACGCTAGTAAAGTAATGCTCAAAATTCTCCAAGCCAGGCTTCAGCAATATGTGAACCGTGAACTCCCTGATGTTCAAGCTGGTTTTAGAACAGGCAGAGGAACCAGAGATCAAATTGCCAACATCCGCTGGATCATGGAAAAAGCAAGAGAGTTCCAGAAAAACATCTATTTCTGCTTTATTGACTATGCCAAAGCCTTTGACTGTGTGGATCACAATAAACTGTGGAAAATTCTGAAAGAGATGGGAATACCAGACCACCTAACCTGCCTCTTGAGAAATCTGTATGCAGGTCAGGAAGCAACAGTTAGAACTGGACATGGAACAACAGACTGGTTCCAAATAGGAAAAGGAGTACGTCAAGGCTGTATATTGTCTCCCTGCTTATTTAACTTATATGCAGAGTACATCATGAGAAACGCTGGACTGGAAGAAACACAAGCTGGAATCAAGATTGCCGGGAGAAATATCAATAACCTCAGATATGCTGATGACACCACCCTTATGGCAGAAAGTGAGGAGGAGCTAAAAAGCCTCTTGATGAAAGTGAAGGAGGAGAGCGAAAAAGTTGGCTTAAAGCTCAACATTCAGAAAACGAAGATCATGGCATCCGGTCCCATCACTTCATGGGAAATAGATGGGGAAACAGTGGAAACAGTGTCAGACTTTATTTTTTTGGGCTCCAAAATCACTGCAGATGGTGACTGCAGCCATGAAATTAAAAGACGCTTACTCCTTGGAAGAAAAGTTATGACCAACCTGGATAGTATATTCAAAAGCAGAGACATTACTTTGCCGACTAAGGTCCGCCTAGTCAAGGCTATGGTTTTTCCTGTGGTCATGTATGGATGTGAAAGTTGGACTGTGAAGAAAGCTGAGCACCGAAGAATCGATGCTTTTGAACTGTGGTGTTGGAGAAGACTCTTGAGAGTCCCCTGGACTGCAAGGAGATCCAACCAGTCCATTCTGAAGGAGATCAACCCTGGGATTCCTTTGGAAGGAATGATGCTAAAGCTGAAACCCTGGTACTTTGGCCACCTCATGCGAAGAGTTGACTCATTGGAAAAGACTCTGATGCTGGGAGGGATTGGGGGCAGGAGGAGAAGGGGACGACTGAGGATGAGATGGCTGGATGGCATCACGGACTCGATGGACATGAGTCAGAGTGAACTCCGAGAGATGGTGGTGAACAGGGAGGCCTGGCGTGCTGCGATTCATGGGGTCGCAAAGAGTCGAACACGACTGAGCGACTGAACTGAACTGAAATGAACTTGCCATTCCCTTCTCCAGAGGACCACATTCTGTCAGAACTCTCCACCATTTCCTGGTCTTCTTGGGTGGCCCTACACAATGGCTCATGGTTTCATTGGGTTAGACAAGGCTGTGGTCCATGTGATCAGATTGGTTAGTTTTCTGTGATTGTGGTTTTCAGTCTGTCTGCCCTCTGATGGAGAAGGATAAGAGGCTTATGGAAAATTCCTGATGGAATAGACTGACTGAGGGGGATACTGGTCTTTTTCTGATGGGCAGGGCTATGCTCAGTAAATCTCTGATCTGATTTTTTGTTGCTGGGTAGGGCTGTGTTCCCTCCCGGTTGTGTTCTCTTCATGCTCTACACTAAAAGAAGTATAAAGATGAAAAATTGAAGGCTGGTAAGAAATTTCCATAGTGCCATCAGGATGCAGGCCTTTTATATCCTTAACAAGATTTTATTGTCTTCATGGTCTCAAAATGGCTGCTAAAGCACCAACAATTATAATATCCATTCCAGGCAAAAGGAAGATAGAAGGGCTCAAAGCAAGAGTGTATGTCAGTTGAGAAAATCCCTTTAAAATTCCTTTTCCAGAAGCCTGTCCAGTGATTTCTGCTAACATCTCCTTGGCTACAACTATATTACAAGAGTGGTAAGAAAATGTACATATATAACGTAGGTATATTGCCAACTCAACAAAACATGATTCTCTTAGTAAGAAAGAGGAGAAAATATTAGATAAGCAACTACAAGGTCTGAATATTAGATAAGCAACTACAAATGCCTGAAGCATCATTTAAATATCTGGCATGAAATGAGTGTCTTTTGCAATGCAGGAGACCCGGGTTTGATCCCTGGGTTGGGAAGATCCGCTGAAGAGGGGAATGGCAATTCACTCCAGTATTCTTGCCTGGAGACTTCTGTAGACAGAGGAACCTGGTGGGCTACAGCCCATGGAGTCGCAAATAGTCGGACACAACTGAACAACTAATATTTTGACTTTAGTTTCAACAAAGTAGACACTCAAAGGGATTGAACGATACGTAGAAGACAGAATCTCTGCTTCTATGAAGTATGCTTGCTTGCTAAGTCACTTCAGCTGTGTCGATCTCTTGGCAACCCTATGGGCTGTAGCCCACCGGGTTCCTCTATTCATGAGATTTTCCAGGCAAGAGTACTGGAGTGGGCGGCCGTGCCCTCCTCCAGAGGACCTTCCTGGCCCAGGCATCCAACCTGTGTCTATTATGTGTCCTGCATTGGTTGGGGGGTTCTTTACCACTAGTGTCACCCGGGAAGCCCTCTGAGAAGTATAATAAAGCTATTTAAAAGCCTGTTGCCTCACATGTTGAATAATATAGAGATTAAAAGTTATTCAGCTTATTAAAACTCAATCTAAATGAAAGAAGCATGATTTTACTAAGATATGTGAGCTATTAAATATTCTTGGCTTCAAAGTCTCTGAAGCATTGATCTATGATCATTTCACAGTCCCCAGTAATCTAAAGGCATATATGCCCGCTTTTATGGCTAAAGGTAAAACACCCATAACTAAAGAGTTACCGTACTTAAGAAAACCAAAGACTTTCTCTTCCTCCCACAGGGCCCAGTTCAGACAGCCACTGGGAATGACCCTCTGCCCAAGGTAGAGGGATGCAGAATCAATTACCTATGTTTGGCAAGAATCCTGGATTTTGCACATTCAGTTCAGTTCAGTTCAGTCACTCAGTTGTGTCGGACTATTTGCAATCCCAGGGCCTGCAGCTTGCCAGGCTTCCCTGTCCATCACCAACTCCTGGAGCTTGCTCAAATTCATGTGCATCAAATTGGTGATGCCATCCAACCATCTCATTCTCTGTCATTCCCTTCTCCTCCCACCTTCAATCTTTCCCAGCATCAGGGTCTTTTCCAGTGAGTCAGTTCTTCCCATCAGGTGGCCAAAGTACTGGAGCTTTGGCTTCAGCATCAGTCCTTCCAATGAATCCTTTACGATTGACTGGTTTGATCTCCTTGCAGTCCAAGGGCCTCTCAAGAGTCTTCTCCAACACCACAGTTCAAAAGCATCAATTCTTTGGCATTCAGTTTTCTTTATAGTTGAACTCTCACATCCATACATGACCACTGGAAAAACCATAGCCTTGACTAGACGGACCTTTGTTGGCAAAGTAATGTCTCTAGATGGACCTTTGTTGGCAAAGCAATGCTGTCTAGATTGGTCATTGCTTTTCTTCCAAGGACCAAGCATCTTTCAATTTCATGGCTGCAGTCACAATCTGTAGTGATTTGGAGCCAAAAAATAAATAAAGTCTCTACTGTTTACCCATATATCTGCCATGAAGTGATGGGACCAGATGCCATGATCTTTGTTTTCTGAATGTTGAGCTTTAAGCCAACTTTTTCATTCTCCTCTTTCACTTTCATCAAGAGGCTCTTTAGTCCTTCTTCACTTTCTGCCATAAGGGTGGTGTCATCTGCATCTCTGAGGTTATTGATATTTCTCCCTGCAACTTGATTCTAGCTTGGGCTTCATCCAGCCTGGCATTTTGCATGATGTACTCTGCACATAAGTTAAATAAGCAGGGTGACAATATACAGCCTTGACATACTCTTTTCCTGATTTGGAACCAGTCTATTGTTCCATGTCCAGTTCTAACTGTTGCTTCTTGACTTGCATACAGATTTCTCAGGAGGCAGGTAAGGTGGTCTAGTATTCTCATCTCTTTCAGAATTTTCCATAGTTGCTGTAATCCACACTTTGGAATCAATCTTAAATGTGCTCAAGGTGAGTGTCTTCCAACACAATTCTATCTCTGCAAAGTGAAGGAGAAGGAGAAAGGGGGCTACACAGAGAGCAGATGTGGGCTAGCCAGTAGGGACCAGAGTCAGGTGCCCAGACTTCTAGCTGGAGGCTCACTTGTGGCCCCAGGGAAGGTCCCCTCTCCCAGAACACTACTGTTCTGGGGAACTGTTCTCAGAGACACGGCACCACATGTTGTAACCTGAGATTACTTTAATGTGCTTCTTTAAGGCCATGTGGTTAGCTGAGTAGATGCTGGCCCGCATTTAGGTGATTGATGGAAATTAGAACCAGGGATGGTGCAGTACAAGCAAAGGGTAACAGCCACCCCAAGAACAAGACTTTCACGGTCCTATGCTTGGGATCCTACTCCCGATGCTCACCTCTGTTCTTACCACCTGTTTTCTTCAGATCATGTTTGTTCTTTTGATTCATGATAATGCCCCAGAAAGTGTTGACTTACCCACTCTCCTCAAGAATGACACATTACAGAGGAAGAATTGGTAGAGGAGAAGTATATAGAGAGAGTCATGTGATGAAGAGTGCAAAGATAAGAAAGACTGAAGATCAGGTCAACTCAACAATTTCCCCACTGACACATCCCTGACATTGATGTACTACTGGCATTTCAAAAGATACAAATCTAGACCTCCCTGATGATCCAGTGGCTGAGAATCTACCTTGTGATGCAGGAGCTGTGGTTTTAATCCCTAGTTGGGGAACTAAGATCCCACATGCAGTGGGGCAACTAAGCCCAGGGGCTCTAGAGCCCTTACTGTGCATGAGACAGCTGGAGCAGTCCGTATATGCCACAGGAAGACTCAGCACAGCCAAAATTTTTAAAAAGATATGGATTATTGTTTTTAAACAGAGAATGCACATCGACTTTAAATCCTTAGATTTGCTTTATATTTTTGGCTATATTATTTCTTATCTGCCATGAAGAAACCACAGCTAGAAGGGAAGAAAGGCAGAAAGGACCAGAAATAACTTCTGGAAAACTGAAACTGCATATGCTGGAATCAACTGAAAAAATTTTTGTCTCTTTGTATAAACTGACATACGTCCAGATATTATAGACAGTTGCAGGGCTAAGCCTGACCTTCAGAAATATTAGTCTAGAGCAGCACCTCATAGCTCTGAACTCGTGTTAGAGTTGCAGTCTGTCCCACATCACATAACCCTTACATGCCATCTTTGGCTGACTTCACCTTTCATGCAAGTTTGCCCTTCAAGGAGTTTCAATCTATTTGAGAAATGCTTTATTTTTTGAAGTTACACAGTCTTTGTGCAATTTTGCATATAGCAGGCATGCCATAGGTGTTCACTGATTTGTGTATCACATGCAATATAATATTAGCTGTGCATCTGTAGAAGCCAAGGGATCAATAAATATTTCTGCGGTCCATCCTCCCACACTCCAAGTTCAGAACTGGATAAAAGGTTCAGACAGATGAAGGTGAAAATGTGAGCTCTATCACTGATCTGACCTGTTTTGGAAGGTGTGGCTTAAATGGTTCACCTCAATTAGCTTGTCAACACCTTCCCTTGGAGTTGGGGATTGGGTAGGCTTATCCACCAGTCATGGGTGCTGTTGGCCATCCACAGGCCTTCCTAGTATGACCAGTTAGCATCCCAGGGGACAGCCAGAACACCCTTTTGAACATGAGAAGATCAAGAGGGGCAAACCAAAGTTATGCAGCTCCTTTTCCAAATATCCCTGAGCAGCTAAATCGCTCCTTCTGCCATGGGAAGGAGTTAGTAAGGGCCTTAAAAACAAGGATCAGAGTCCTGTCTCCTGTGGATTGGAAACCCTTTTCTCTCTGAGAAGTATAGGACATCTTCCCATTTAAATTCCACAGATGCCTGATATTCTTTTCCTCTGGATGTTAATCTACTGTCCTGAGAGGATCATTTATATTTATTATGTGCCAAACCCAACACCCAACACATAATTCAAGATAACCCCCCTCATAAATTCTATGTATAAGATTTATATAGCCCAGATGGGTGGAGGTTTTGATCTTTAGAACTGGACAGATTTTTGTAATTCATGAAATGCCCCGCAGTGCCCAGAGCTCTGTTCCTTGTGTTTCCTGTGGAGCCTCCTACGAGCCAGGAGATTATGGAGTAAAGACAGTGAAATAAATACTAAGCTTGAAGAATTTGTTGCAAAGATGTTGATAAATGTTTTTGGATATATGTGATTTATTCCACAAGAATGCCCTTTCTGACTTATTCCAACTAAATAAGAGATATAACTTTAGGAAAGATCTGTTCTCAGACTGCTTGGAAGTAACAAAAGTGTGTGGTGGTGCCACATGCAGGGGCATGATCTTAAAGGACTCGATTCTTAATCCTTAATCCTTGGGTAGATAGCCAATCTAAGACACCTTAATAAAGAGACAGTGCATGATCAGAGTCCTAGGTACATCAGGGATAAACATAATCATGTACTTTCACAGAGTAATTTAGTAGGAAAGATAGATAAGACAAGCTGATGTAGCAACAACTCCTAAATCTCAACAAATGTTTGTTTAGAGTCCAGAGCACATAGTCCAATAAGGCTGAGATTTTGCTCCTCATTCAGGGTCCCAGATTCCTTCTATCTTGGGCTTTCACTTTCTTCTAAGTCTTCAGAATTCTCCTCATGCAGCCCAAGTATGAGAAAAGCAGATGAGGATGGAGGTTACAATGTTGGGCTTGGTTTGGCTTCAAAGAGCCAGCCTAGATATGGCATATACATCACTTCTTCTTAGACCTCTTTGGCCAAAACTCAGTCACATGACACACCTGTCTGCAGAGGGACTGGAAATGGAGCTTGTAGAGTGAGGAGAATAGGGAGGTGGTGGTGAATAGGAGAATAGGAGTGGTGGTGAACACAGCAGCCTTAAAACAGCCAGGACCAAGAGCAGCCGGTAAAACAAGATTATGCATTGTATGGTTCGATTCATATGAAATATCCAGGACAGGTTAATATATACAGAAGGAAAGAGGTTAATGGTTGCCTAGGATTTATAGTTGGGAATGGACTTCCCAGATAGCTCAGCAGTAAAGAACCCACCTGCCAATGCAGGAGACCCAAATTCAATCCCTGGGTCAAGAAGATCCCCTGGAGAAGGAAATGGCAACCCACTCCAGTATTCTTGCCTGGAGAATCCCATGGACAGAGGAGCCTGGTGGGCTACAGTCCACGGGGTTGCAGAGTCAGACACGACTTAGCAACTAAACAACAACAGCAATAGCGGAGTAGAGGGGTTATTACCATCAGTAAAATATACAGAGTTTCTTCTTAAGGTGATGAAAATGCCTCAGACTTGACATTGGTGATGGTTGTATGCCACGGATATGTGAATATACTAAAAAGCATCTAATTGTAAATGGATTAATCATATGGTATATGAATTAAATCTAAATAAAACCATTATTTAAAAAGAGAACAGGACCAACTGGAAAAATGGGAATTCTCTGTATTACCTTTCATGTAAATATATAACTATTCTAAAATAAAAGATTATTTTTTAAAGCCAGGACCAATTTTAAAGATAGTGAATTTTTCTTACAGTATATTCTCAGATTTTTCTCAAGTGAAATCTGGTGACACTGAGTATCAGAGGCCTTATTCTTCAAGTCAGAAAACTTCAACTTTGAGGTAGTTTTTCATTGTATCTGAGGCTCAGTTTCCTATTTGGTAAAATGGGAATGATTCATTGACCTCAACAGTTTGTTGTATGTTTAAGATATTAAATCTGAAAGCCTGTGGCAATCTGGCATCTAGTTGGATCTTGATGAAAGCACATTAATTATTTAAGCTCTTCAAAGGGAAATAAAATATTTAAAAATATAAGCAACCCAAATTAAAAATCGGTTTAAAACTTAAATAGTACTTCACAAAAAGAAGATATTCAAATGCCCAGTGGTATAGATGAAATATGTCCCCGCAAAATCCATATGTTGAAATCCTCCAGTGTGATGATATTAGGAGGTGGAATCTTTGGGAGATTAATGAAAAGAATGGAGCCCTTATGAATGGGATTAGTGCCCTTCATAAGAAGAGACACAAGAGCTCTCTCACTTTCTCTGTCTCTCTCTCTCTAGCAGGTGAGGATGCAGCAAAAAATGACTGTTTATAAGCCAAGGACTGGACCTCATCAGGTACTGTCTTCCCACCCTTCAGAACTATGAGAAATAAATATGTGTGGTTAAGTCACACAGTCTGTGGTATTGTTGTTACAGCATCCAGAAGGACTAAGACAGTCAGTAGGCACATGAAAAGGGACTTAACATCATTAGTCACCAAGGAAAACCATATACCTTTACACACTCACCACAAAAACTAAAATTAAAGCTGACTCTAATAAGTGACATGGATTTGGAACAACTAAAACTCTCATACATTGCTGGTGAGCATTTAGAATTGTACAATCCCTTTGAAAACAAACTGATACTTTCTGATAAATTTAAATATTCACCTACCCAAAGAACTCTAAAAACACTTCTAGATATATACTGAGATAAACAACTGTGTATGTTTGAAACACGACTGATCCATAAATAACAACTTCATGCATAAAGGAAAAAGTGGAAACAATCCAGTTGTACATTCATTGGAAAATGGATAAACAAATTGTGGTATATCCAAAGTGAAAGTGAAAGTTGCTCAGTCATGTCCGACTCTTTGTGACCCCATGGACTATACAGTCCATGGAATTCTCCAGGCCAGAATACTGGAGTGGGTAGCTGTTTCCTCCTCCAGGGGATCTTCCCAACCCAGGGATCAAACCCAGGTCTCCCTCATTTCAGGCAGATTCTTTATACCAGCTGAGCCACAAGGGAAGCCCATGTGGTATATCCAAACCAGGTAATAATACCAAGCCAAAAAAAAAAGCAAATTAACATATATGTATTTCAGAAAAAAAGATGCTGAAAGAAATGATGCATAAATGAAAGAACAGAAATCACAAATGTGTGATTCCATTTATATGAAGTTTTTGAACATAAAAAAACTGATCTATAGTGACAGAAAAGAGATCACCTGGATCTGGGAGTTGTTGAATAAGAATTGACTTGAAAGAAGTATGAGATAACTTTCTAGGATACTGGAAATGTTTTGTATTTTAATCAGGGTATATAAATTTATTGAAATTCATTATGCTGAACACAGAAGACATGCATTTTACTGAATATGAGACAGTACTGTTAACATGAAAAACAAGGAATTCAAGCTAATGGAAGATAAGCTGAAACAATTTTATCCTCTGCTTTGGAAATGAGAGGGCATGTGGTATATATATATGCCAATTGTCTACATATATGCCTTCCACCACCTGGCTCCCCAAGTTATCAAGGTATAGAGCCCTGGAAAATTATCTCTAGGCAATGTTATCTAAAGACAGCCCTGCAAATAGCCATGCCCAGTGTGTATTCTGCAGGTCAATCTATTCCATATTACAGTAAAAACATAATAATAACCTCTAACCTAGACAAATCTTAGATCACATTTTTCTTAAGTTATCTAAAGCTTGTGAAAACAGGAAATAAGACACATTAAAGACATTGTAGAAAAAATATCCTAAATAGACTAAAATGCAGATGAAGGCTATGAGAAAAGGATAGATGATGCTTTTTTTTTTTAAGTTCCAAAATTATATTAGCCAAAACACAGGAGAAAAGGAAATGAGAATCCTGGGATGGAATGGCAATCAAAGGCAAAGAAAACACAGAACATTCAAAGCATTGTGCATAAGCACTGGGGAAAGAGGCTAGATCAGGTTGTGTATTAACTTACAGCTGGCAACTTGCTGAAATGGGAATTTAATGACTCAAGGCTTATGTCTTAGACATGAACAGGAATTGAATGAAGTAGGGGGCAGAATCCTGTAAAAATGCTGGAGCAGATTTTACTCCTTCACTTTCAGGTTTTAAGACTCAAACTTTGAGACAGAAACAATCAGCTACTTATTAATAAACTCTCTCCTAATAGCTATTGGGACCTTAGTGTTATTAGTTTTATACACAATACACATGTTCAGTAGCTAGCTGTTTTACATATATGTGCAAAATGTCTTTGTGTAAAGGAAAGAGCACATGTCACAGCAACACGGATAGAAGCAAAGATTATCCTACTAAGTGAAGCAAGTCAGTTAGAGAAAGGTAAATGTCACATCCTGCCACTCCTAACACCAATCTTCAACAGTTCCTCACCCCCAGGATGCTCTGATGATTGAAGTCACCCGTTTGTCACTTCTTTCTCTTTTCAAACTAGATTCCATAGCCTGTTACTCTGCTCATTTTGTGTACAGTTTTCAACTCTCTGTGTGCATAAGACCCACTCTCCTTCCCTGTCTCCTACTCGTGAGAACAAAGAGGCAAAGCCAACTCTGGTTAAACCCATCTCTGCTTATTCTTCATCTGTACCAGAGCTGCTAAACATGGATGAACTCGGAGCATTACTGAAATTGCTTTTACTCCTACAATGATTTTCCCCTGAAGTTGCTTTCCACCTAAATTTTCTACTCTCTAGTACCTCTGAAAATATAACCATGGATTCTCTTAATATTCCAGGAATAAAATTTCTGGCTCCCTGACAGTGAAATATTTTGTTATACCAAGGAGCTTGTTCTTTTTAAAGACTTTTCCTATCACTTCAAGAACTAGCTTCCCTTGTGGCTCAGCTGGTAAAGAGAATCCACCTGCAATGTGGGAGACCTGGGTTTGATCCCTGGGTTGGGAAGATCCCCTGGGGAAGGGAAAGGCTACCCACTCCAGAATTCTGGCCTGGAGAATTCCGTGGACTATATAGTCCATGGGGTCACAAAGAATCAGACCTGACTGAACGGCTTTCACTTCACTTCAAGAACTAGCAAGGCAGTAGGCAGATACTTTCAACTCACTCTCTTAGCCTATCTTCTATCAAGTCATATGATCATTAGTAAAAACTCAGAACCAACCAACTGATTTTTCATTTTAGTGAAAGAGGATGGGACAGTTAGTAGGGAGGCAGCGCTGAACCCAATAATAAGAACTGGCTGGGGGCTTTGCTTCAACCTCCTGTAGCTCTTTTGGTAACAGAGTCAAAAAGAAAGCAGTCTAATGAAAGAACAGGCAAGGGCCCAATATCTGTTCCCATGAGAAAACATATTATAATTTGCCCTCAGGGAAAAGAGAAAGTAACTAGACCTCTGAAGAAAAATAGAGCAGAAAAACATATTACCAGTCATACTAAGAACATTTCTTTTTTAAATGATCGGTGCCTTGAATAAACATTAAATTTAAAAGGTCTTATGATTATACTTAGCTTCACTGCCTCAAAATATATCTGCTAAATAGATCAAATGCATCCTTTGTTACAGGCTTAATGGAATTTTGGCACCAAAATTCCGATCCATTTTTGCTCCTTACCTTATAAAACTTCATGTCTATCAGATCCCTTAATGGACAAAGGTCATTAAAGTTCCAGACATTTCTGCAGCCCAGGCCTGAAAAGTAGCAAAGCCAATTTTTCGAATTTAGGGATGGCTTATGTCACACAAGCTGACTCCATAGATCTAATTGACCCAAAAAACTCCAGTTCTGCTGAAGGCCATTTTGAACCTGAATTTGTAATCTATGATTCAGAAGGACAGGCCACATATGCAATGGACATTTTTAGCAGCAAGGAAAAAAATGATTTGCCATCTCTCAGCTGAAGCAGGGTCAGTCTTTTGAGCAGGCAAGACAGAGGCAGAGAGGCAGCTCCTGCAGCCCTGAGGTTCATGGAGCTGGGCTGTGGTCAGCTGGGTCGCTGCACGGAGAAGCCTGCCAGAATGTTCTCTAGCACCATCACCCTTCAGGTAACGGACAAGACTAGGGAGATCAGCATGACTATAGAGAAGCTACAAAACAGGTGTAAAATTAAAAAGGCCATTGAACAGGGGTTTCAGATGTAGTGTTACCATTTATTTCCTGGGAAGAGTCTGGAGAAGAGGGCAGAGAGTCGCTACAATGTGGCTTACTCAGCTTTGGAGTTAGAGCTGTGTGCACCTCAGCTCTGCCTCTTATTAATCCATGAGGCTTTAGGCAAGACATCTCACCCCTCTGAGCTTCAGTAAAATGAAGATTGTAGGACCAGCCTTGCAAGGTTGTTCAGTGAGCTCATACGCACTAACTGTATCATGTGCTAAGTCAATCAATGCCCTTATGTTGATGAGCTGACTCTTTCCGAAGACTCAAATTCCCATGGACTCCAAATTTCTCACCACTTTTTCCTGTCCATTACCTGCAACAAGATTACCAGAGTTGGGGACTTGTATTTAGCCTGACATACAGTAGGTCTCAAAAAATACTTATTAGCTTGGTTTAACTGTATCCTCAACCCTGATTAAACTCCCATTATCACTCCAAGGTGGAGAAGGGCATGGCAACCCACTCCAGTATTCTTGCCTGGAGAATCCCATGGACAGAGGAGCCTGGCAGGCTACAGTCCATAGTGTTGCAGAGAGTCAGACACAACGGAAGCAACTCAGCATGCATGCATCATTCCAAGGCACAACAAACTCTACAGACCTNCCACTCCAGTATTCTTGCCTGGAGAATCCCATGGACAGAGGAGCCTGGCAGGCTACAGTCCATAGTGTTGCAGAGAGTCAGACACAACGGAAGCAACTCAGCATGCATGCATCATTCCAAGGCACAACAAACTCTACAGACCTCAGAAAAAACAGGTTGATCTCAGAGCTTCCAAAACTAATCTAGACTGGGAAGTTATGACAAAGGCTGTCAGGAACAGGGAAGTAAACCAAGAGGTCCACCCTCTGGGTGTGAAATAGTATCGTATAGAGTCCCAGACACTATAGGTAAGGTTTTGTTTCATCCTAGGTGTTGATAACTGCTCTAGGAAATTCCTCAAAGCCCACTTTAATTCATTCAGACTTCCCATACCCCTCTAGCAGGCCAAGGAGTTCCTAAAATTACCACAGGATTTAGGAGTGAAATTTTCAATCACTCCACTGGTCAGTCAGTCACCTGAAATGGCCAAGCGTTTTGATCCTCCTATCAGTGTGCTGGACATCTTAGCACACTGGGTCTCCTTTTTCCTGAAATTCAGGAATAGATGGGACACCTTGGGTGGAGGCATTTTTTTCCCTGTGGTTAGCAGACACGTGATACCATCACATTCACCCACTCTGATTTTATGTTTATCAGTTCATTAGTTCAGAAAGTCGAAGATGATTGCTATGGGAGTCATGGAAGAATCTAAATAAGTTAACTTATTTCTCTTTATCTAGTTGTGGTCAATTGTTTTCAGCTTACATGAAAACTAAAGCCTTAACTTTTTGCAGAGCCCTAGTGGAGACATTTAAGGTTTGCATAATCCTCCATTATGCAGGTTTGGGAATCTAAGTGAAAATGACATAAGGAAAGCCATCTCAGATTCTCATCTGTCACTTTAAGGGCCCAGATAAAGAGCCAGGAACCCAAGTCAGGGGGACACTGCCCTCATGGACACTCAGGCATCTCTTCACGAGACTCAGGGGACTCTGCCGGCAGCCCAGCCTTAGGGGCTCAGCTTACAAGCATTAGGATTCACAGCAGCTAGTCAGAAACTGGGGCTCCCTCTCATCCCCAAAGAAGAGAGTCACCTTGTTCTTGAATTTGAAGTGTCATTCAGCAGTGATCCTTGTTTAGGGACAAAAAATGCTCTTTAGCAAAGTTTATCCCACCCTGCCTTCAAATAAGGTAGGAAAATAGAGAGTAGCACAAAGCTAAATTTAGGCTATTAAAGTATATTAAAATACACATAAATGCCCTTTCTTTTATGAGAAGTGCTGACATTAGATAGTGGTTATGGCTTCTTAATGCCTTTACTTGTTAAAACAAAAAGTTGGCAATTTTGTTATATCTACTCCCTCCATCCCCATTTCTGTTTTTTTTTTTTTTTTTAATCTTGCTGGTCCTTAACATCCAGAAATATGGAACATCTGGAAAAGAGAAAATAGCATGATGTCTGTGCTGTAAACCAGCTGTGGGATCTCAAGCAAACCACCAAGATTCTTTGGTCTTTAGTTTCTTCGTCAGGAAATTGGGGGAGAACAGGGCCAAAGGTGGGCTTGGGCATGGTTTGGGGGCACAGGGGAAGTTAAGTCTGGGGTCTCCTGTGGGTCACACAAATAATAAATAGCCATCATTAAAAGACATTTTACTGGTGGAAATTAATTAGGTAGGTTTCAGATATTCATAACATCATGTAAGACTGGATCAGAAATTTTTCACAATATGCAAATTCTGTGGGGTTTTTTTCCTATTCTTTCTTTTTAACAGTGGCTCTGAAAGCCCCCTATCCCCATCCCCCTTTGCTATCCCTGGTCCACTTTTGTTTCTCAGATGCTGAAAGTGGAGACACTGGCACCAAAGGAGCTTGTGTGCCGAGGCGCAGCCCCGTCTGTAACCTTCCTGGCTGCTCTGCTCTCTCGCCTGAGCTTCACTCAAGAGCTCGTGATTAATCAGCCCCCACAGCAGGGCTTGCAGCACTGGCCAGCTCTGTCTGCTTCAGTCAAGAGCTCATAAATCTCATGAGGTAAAGGACAGAGGGCAGCCAACAAACCCCCCTTTGAAAATGCTGGGAGTGTCAAGGCAAGATCTCTGGGAATATTTTGGACACAATCTTGGCCTCAGGTTTTTGTTCCAATCAGCTAGCTAGAGATTCATAACCTAAAATTGGCTTCTAAAAGTGTGCTCAGCACATACCTCAGACTTTCGGCTCCTCTGATCCCAGAGGATGTGTTCACTGTGAAGTTTAATATCCTTTGAATCTCCAAGGCTACGGAATCTTCAAACAGAACCCAGGAAACAAGATGCAATGCGTTCAAATCTTCCCAACCATGTGACTCTCAGCCACTGGTTTCATCCCTCTCAGGATCAGTTTCCTCACCACTAACATGAGCTACAACAATGGCTTGTCACCAGGCTTCAGTGAGATGATGGAAGGAAAGCATTTAGCACAGTGTTAGGCATACAGAAGATGCTCAGAAATGTTGCTGTTACCTAAGGATTTGTCTAATACAGCAGCTTTCAAACTTTTTGGTTTCAGAACCCCTTACACTTTTAAGAATTATGGAGGACCCCAAAGTACTTTTGCTCATAGGATTGTATCTATTGATATCTACCTTATTTGATATTAAGACTTTTTTAAATGTCTAAAACACAAGAATATGGAAGCCCCTATTTCATTAGCCATCAGAGCAATGACATCACACGTTATCTAGATTCCAGAAAACTCCACTGCACACTCTAAGAGAAAGACAATTATAAAGGCAAATAACAGCTCAGTGTTACAGCTTTGTGTGGAGAAGGAAATGGCAACCCACTCCAGTATTCTTGCCTGGAGTATCCCAGGGACAGAGGAGCCTGGTGGGCTGCTGTCTATGGGGTCGCACCGAGTCAGACATGACCGAGGCAACTTAGCAGCAGCAGCAGCAGCAGCGTTATAGCACTGACCTTTACAGACCTCACGGCACACATTGACAATCATGGCTGTTATGTTCTCTTTTCAAGAAATAGTAGAGTTTAACATGTTACATCTTGAGAACTATTCTGCTTATTTAGATTCCATCAGGTGAAGAAGCCAACACTTTTCTTTTTATAAGAAGGGGTGAAAATCTGATATTTATTTATTTATTTTGGATTGCATTGAGTCTTCATTGCAGCATGTAGGCTGCAGAGCACGTGGGCTCAGTAGTTGCAGGACATGGGCTTAGTTGCCCTGAGACATGTGGAATCTCATTAATTGTTTCCCAACCAGGGATTGAATGCATATCCCCTGCATTGGAAGGCAGATTTATAACCATTGGATCACTAGGGAATTCCCCAAGACTACTTTGAATAAGTTATGCACAAATTAATATCAAGAATTCTCACTTATAATCTGTGTAATTTGGTCTATAATTTTTCTCATTTCTTCCAATTCTCTTAACAGAAGAACGGGGGAATGTCTAAAATAGCAATAATTGTTACTATATACTGGGAACCAATGTGCCAGGCACTGTACCAGGAGCATAAAAAACAAGCTACCTGTAATCTTTACAATTACCTTACAATGTACCCATTGTTACTCTAACTTTACAGTTTGTCTAAGGAAGCAGAAAAGTTAAATAACTTACACAAAATCTTATTAGTAATTGATGTACCTAAAAGGAGTCTACCAGACCTCCCCATTCCTAAGTATGCTATACAATTTATTCTGCCTCTATCGCTACACACAAACACACACACACACACACACACATCACAATCATTTTGTTTTCTTATTTTTTAAGATTAAATCTAATGGCAGTGGTTGATTCATGATCTCTTTGCATTATTATTCTTTATAAAATAAATTCTAAAATAAAAAATGAATTTCAAAACTTACTACAAAACTACAATTATCAAGACAGTATGGTACTGGCATAATGATAGATACATAGATCAATGGAATCAAACTGAGAGTCCCAAAGTAAACCTTGATTTTCAGCAAGGATGCCAAGATAATTTAACAGGAAACACTTGGCTTTTCAACAAACAGTGTGGGGACAAGCAGATATTTACTTCAAAAGAGAGGAGGTGGGACAGTACTTCACACCATATACAAAAACTAAAATGGATCAAGGATCCAAATATGAGTTAAAATGATAAACACCTTGGAAGAAAGCATAGAATAATTATTCATGATTTTGGATTAAGCAATAGTTTCTTAATAGATCATCAAAAACGCAAGCGATAAAAAGAAAAATAAATTGGACTTCAAAATTAAAGACTTTTGTGGTTCAAAGGAAACCACTAAGAAAGTGAAAAAGAATTCCATCAGATGGGGGAAAATATTTGCAAAACACACATAAAAGACTTATATCCGGAATATATAAAAAATACTCTTACAACTCAACAATAAAAAGACAAATAACTCAGTTTTAAAATGAGTAAGAGGTTTAGATAGATATTTCTCCAAAGTAGATATATAAATAGCCAACAGATACATGAGAAGATGTTCAACATCATTAACCATTAGGGAAATGCAAATCAAACCACAATAAGATACCCACTCAGACCCACTCAGTTCAGTTCAGTTGCTCAGTGGTGTCCGACTCTTTGCAACCCCATGAATCACAGCAGGCCAGGCCTCCCTGTCCATCACCAACTTCTGGAGTATACACAAACCCATGTCCATTGAGTCGGTGATGCCATCCAACCATCTCATCCTCTGTCGTCCCCTTCTCCTCCTGTCCACAATATTTCCCAGCACCAGAGTCTTTTCAAATGAGTCAGCTATTCTCATCAGGTGGCCAAAGTATTGGAGTTTCAGCTTCAACATCAGTTGCCTGTTACTCTAGGTGTTTCTTGACTTCCTACTTTTGCATTCCAGTACCCTATAATGAAAAGGACGTCTTTTTTGGGTGTTAGTTTTAGAAGGTCTTGTAGGTCATCATAGAACTGTTCAACTTCAGCTTCTTCAGCATTACTGGTCAGGGCATAGACTTGGATTACTGTGATATTGAATGGTTTGCCTTGGAAATGAACAGAGATCATTTTGTCGTATTTGAGATTGCATCCAAGTACTGCATTTCGGACTCTTTTGTTGACCATGATGGCTACTCCATTTCTTCTAAGGGACTTGCCCACAGTAGCAGATATAATGGTCATCTGAGTTAAATCCACCCGTTCCAGTCCATCTTAGTTCACTGATTCCTAGAATGTCTATATTCATTTTGCCATCTCCTGTTCGACCACTTCCAATTTGCCTTGGTTCATAGACCTGACATTCCAGATTCCTATGCAATACTGCTCTTTACAGCATCAGACCTTGCTTCTATCACCAGTTCCATCCACAGCTGGGTGTTGTTTTTGCTTTGGCTCCATCCCTTCATTCTTTCTGAAGTTATTTCTCCACTGATCTCCAGTAGCATATTGGGCACCTACCGACCTGGAGAGTTCATCTTTCAGTGTCCTATCCTTTTGCCATTTCATACTGTTCATGAGGTTCTCAAGGCAAGAATATTGAAGTGGTTTGCCATTCCCTTCTCCAGTGGACCACATTCTGTCAGATCTACACCATGACCCGTCCATCTTGTGTGGCCCCACATGGCATGGCTTAGTTTCATTGAGTTAGACAAGGCTTGGTCTGTGTGATCAGATTGGCTAGTTGTCTGGTTTCAATTTTGGTTTCAATCTGTCTGCCCTCTGATGCCCTCTCTTAGGGCCTACTGTCTTACTTGGGTTTATTTTACCTTGGACGTGGGGTATCTCTTTATGGCTGCTCCAGCAAAGTGCAGCCACTGCTCCTTACCTTGGTTGTGTGGTAGCTCCCCTTGGCCACCACCCCTAACCTTGGACATGGTGTAACACACCCACTACAATGGCTAAAACTTAAAAAACTAATAACAATAACAAAAGTTAGGAAAGGTATAGAGAAAGACTCTCATATACTGCTGATAGAAACATAAAATGGTGCAGTTGCTTTGAAAACCATCAGCAGTCACTGAGGTTTTTCTGACTCTATGCAACCCCATGGATGGTAGCCTGCCAGTTCCTCTGTCCATGGGATTTTCCACACAAGGATAAATGGAGTGGGTTGTCATGCCCTCCTTCAGGGGATCTTCCTGACCTAGGGATCGAACTCTCATCTTGTATCTTGGCAAGCATTGGCAGTCAGATTCTTTACTGCTGAACCACCAGGGAAACATATATATGTGATTCAGTAATAACACAGGAATGAAGTGCTTATTCATGCTACAACTTAGACAAACTTTAAAAACATTACATTAAGTGAAAGAAACTGTTCAATTGTAGGCCATATATTACATAACTTTATTTATATGTCTATAGTAGGCAAATGACAGTGTATTAAAAAGCAAAAATGTCACTTTGCCAACAAACGTCCATATAGTCAAAGCTATGGTTTTTCCAGTAGTCACATATGGATGTAAGAGTTGGACCATAAAGAAGGTTGAGCATTGAAGAGCTGATGCTTTTCAATTGTACTGGAAAAGACTCTTGAGAGTCCCTTGGACAGCAAAGATATAAAACCAGTCAGTTCTAAAGGAAATCAATCCTGAATATTCATTGGAAGGATTGATGCTGAAGCTGAAGCTCCAATACTTTGGCCACCTGATGCAAAGAGAAAACTCACTGGGAAAGACCCTGATGCTGGGGAAGACTGAAAGCAAAAGGAGAAGGGGGTGGCAGAAGATGAGATGACTAGATAGCNCTGAATATTCATTGGAAGGATTGATGCTGAAGCTGAAGCTCCAATACTTTGGCCACCTGATGCAAAGAGAAAACTCACTGGGAAAGACCCTGATGCTGGGGAAGACTGAAAGCAAAAGGAGAAGGGGGTGGCAGAAGATGAGATGACTAGATAGCAGCACTGACTCAATGGACACGAATCTGAGCAAGCTCTGGGAGACAGTAAAGGACAAGGGGAGCCTGGCGTGCTACAGTCCATGGGGTTGCAGAGTCAGACACAAATGAGCTACTGAGAAACACCAACAATAGGTAAACCCATAAGGACAAAAATAGATTAGTGGTTGAGAGGGAAGAAGGGAGAGGCAAATGAGGGGTGACTGCTAAAGCATACCAGGTTTCTTCTTGAGATGATGAAAATATTCTGAAATTAGATATTAGTGATGACTGTATAATAATTGCAAACATACTGAGAACAACTGAATTGTATACTTTTAAAAAGTGAATTTTATGTGAAATATATCTTACTAAAACTGTTATTGAAAAAAATATTAAATGCTATTCTTAAATTGGGTTTTGTATAGTTGCATTCCTCCTGTTTTTCTTGACCTTCCAACCCACCTCAGGCAGTGAATCTGCAAACTAAACAAGTTATTAATTTTATTTAGTTGAAGCAATCTGCATGCTGAAGGCTGAAGGAAGTACAGTTTAAACCCAAGCATACCATATCATAAATTAAAGTGGGAAAGTACATGTAAATAAAACCAGTAATGATTCAAGGTTCCAACTTGTGAGTGTAGGCGTTACCAGAGGAAATGTGTTCCGTGGGTGGGGGAAAAATATGGACCAGCATTTCATGGCATGTTTGGATAATTTTAGTGAAAGTGTTAGTTGCTCAGTTCAGTTCAGTCACTCAGTCATGTCCGACTCTTTGTGACCCCATGAATCGCAGCACGCCAGGCCTCCCTGTCCAGCACCAACTTCTGGAGTTCACTCAAACTCACGTCCATCGAGTCGGTGATGCCATCCAGCCATCTCATCCTCTGTCATCCCCTTTTTCTCTGGTCCCCAATCCCTCCCAGCATCAGAGTCTTTTCCAGTGAGTCAACTCTTCGCATGAAGTGGCCAAAGTACTGGAGTTTCAGCTTTAGCATCATTCCTTCCAAAGAAATCCCAGGGCTGATCTCCTTTAGAATGGACTGGTTGGATCTTCTTGCAGTCCAAGGGACTCTCAAGAGTCTTCTCCAACACCACAGTTCAAAAGCATCAATTTTTCGGTGCTCACTTTCTTCACAGTCCAACTCTCATATCCATACATGACTACTGGAAAAATCATATCCTTGACTAGACAGACCTTTGTTGGCAAAGTAATGTCTCTGCTTTTGAATATGCTATCTAGGTTGGTCATAACTTTTCTTCCAAGGATTAAGCGTCTTTTAATTTCATGGCTGCAATCACCATCTGCAGTGATTTTGGAGCCCCAAAAAATGGAGTCTGACACTGTTTTCCCGTCTATTTCCCATGAAGTGAAGGGACTAGATGCCATGATCTTAATTTTCTGAATGCTGAGCTTTAAGCCAACGTTTTCACCCTCCTCTTTCACTTTCATCAAGAGGCTTTTTAGTTCCTCTTCTCTTTCTGTCATAAGGGTGGTGTCATCTGCATATCTGAGGTTATTAACCTCTCAGTCGTGTCCAATTCTTTGCAACCCCATGTACTGTAGCTCACCAGGGTCCTCCTGTCTAGACAGGAATACTGGAGTNCCCCAATCCCTCCCAGCATCAGAGTCTTTTCCAGTGAGTCAACTCTTCGCATGAAGTGGCCAAAGTACTGGAGTTTCAGCTTTAGCATCATTCCTTCCAAAGAAATCCCAGGGCTGATCTCCTTTAGAATGGACTGGTTGGATCTTCTTGCAGTCCAAGGGACTCTCAAGAGTCTTCTCCAACACCACAGTTCAAAAGCATCAATTTTTCGGTGCTCACTTTCTTCACAGTCCAACTCTCATATCCATACATGACTACTGGAAAAATCATATCCTTGACTAGACAGACCTTTGTTGGCAAAGTAATGTCTCTGCTTTTGAATATGCTATCTAGGTTGGTCATAACTTTTCTTCCAAGGATTAAGCGTCTTTTAATTTCATGGCTGCAATCACCATCTGCAGTGATTTTGGAGCCCCAAAAAATGGAGTCTGACACTGTTTTCCCATCTATTTCCCATGAAGTGAAGGGACTAGATGCCATGATCTTAATTTTCTGAATGCTGAGCTTTAAGCCAACGTTTTCACCCTCCTCTTTCACTTTCATCAAGAGGCTTTTTAGTTCCTCTTCTCTTTCTGTCATAAGGGTGGTGTCATCTGCATATCTGAGGTTATTAACCTCTCAGTCGTGTCCAATTCTTTGCAACCCCATGTACTGTAGCTCACCAGGGTCCTCCTGTCTAGACAGGAATACTGGAGTGGCTTGTCCTTCCCTTCTTCAGGAGATCTTCCCTGGTGCAGGGATCAAACCTGGGTCTCCCGCATTGCAGGCAGATTTTTTATGAACTGAGCCCCCAGGGAAGCCCTTGGGATCATTTTAAGCAAATAATAAATGTCTCATCCCCTTCACAAAAAAACCATCCCTCTGGTTTTTCTCTGTAGATCCCAATCCCCACCTGAATTCACCGACATTCTGAAAGCGCCTGAGGAAGTTGTGGAGACAGCTGACACCCAAGAGCAAGTGCCAGAGTCCTGCCCTTGCAGATGAAGGGCGTGAGCAGCCTGGGACTCCCTGATGAGCAGGACCTGTCTGAGTCTCCCGGATACAAGCTGTCTTTGCCTGGAGTCCTGCTGTGACCAACATGTCGGGCCAACAGTCTGGAAGAAAGGGCTCCCTGACACTTGTCACGGTGGTGAAATCCAGAAATGCTGAGCAAGTTCACTGAGGAAGGCAGGATGACGGGAAGAGTAAATTAAAGAAATCATTTGGAAGAATTAGGGAGAGGAAATAAGCTAAACTGCCCAACGGAATTTAATACTATCTCAAAGTTGACTGGTCATAAATACTCTTGCTACTTTTTTGAGTCCGTGAAAAATACTTCAGATTCTTTAAATGTATTGTTTCTGAGAAATTCTTTTTTTAAGTGCTGAAGAGCGATTACGTTGACATGTGTGTGCAAGGGAGAAGGGGTTAATAAGCATGGGAGGGTTGGTTTTGTTGCTGTTTTGTGTCTCACTATTATTGGTAACACTGAAGCAACCATATTAGTCTTAAGAATCATCAACCAAATAAAAAAGCAAGTCAAGAAATATGAGAAATACTCAAAAATTTCCAAGCCCCACCTCCAGTTTCTAAGCAACCCAACATTCCTTATGGGAAATGCGTCATGTCCCACTTTGGGAATATTGATGGTGTGACAAAATTTGAGCCTCTAAAAATGCAAATATTTCATTGTTCATGAAGAGAACATTCATTAAATTAAAGCCAAAGAAAGGAAATGGGAAAAAATTCAAGAGTTTAAATGAAAATTTAAAAAATGAAAAAATAAATAAATAGCTCTGACCAAACACCATTTTGCTGAGTTATACACAAATAATCAGAACCACGTTGTGTTGATTAAACCTCCCTTGAACAACACTTCAGTTTTAAAGTTAATAGACAAAGTGTTCAGCAAAAACTAAACCAAAAACAGCAAACATATATGCAATTTTGCCAGGAGTCAAAACAGCTTTTTTAAAAAAAGAGTTTAAGATTTTGTTTTCCTAAAACATCTCGATATCTTCAGGATAGTCATTTCCCTTGCCAGTGGTGACTAAAATAAGAGAAATTGGGAAGCCAAATCTTGCTCTTGTATTCAAATCAGGATCCATTCACTTTGAAAATGTTCACTACATTTAAAGTATTTTAATTCTTTTGCTTATGAATTTACAACTTTTTAAAAGGAGAGAAGCTACCTTTACGAAATAATACTAAGTATAAGTCAATACAAAGATTGGTACTGAGTTTCCCTTTTGGATAAGAGAAATTGTGTGGAAAAAATTCAGCTAGAAACCATCTGAGTCTCTTTGCTCAATACTCAACCTTACAATTCCCTTCTTAGAATTCCCTTGATCCAAGTCATAAACTGTCATGCCTGACCATGAACACAATCCAGTCAGTTCTGCCATGATGTGTATTTCTAAAACACAATCTATTTCAGATGTGATTAAGTTTCTACATAGATCCATAGAAGATTTGTCTCAGTGTGTTCAAGTAGAACACAGCTGAATACCAAGTACACCAACAGGACTGAAAGCTGCAAACCATGGAGGATTATGATACTGTAAAGGTGCCCATTCACCCCCTATTTCTCCTCTTTGCTCAGTCCAGCCACGCACTCTGTATAGAAAAGGGTATATTACTCCATTCTCCCCAAAGTGCATCCTGCCCTTCTCTTCAGAACTCCGTAGGTTCTCCTTGTTTCAGATCTCCTTCAATCAAGATACTTCCATCTTCGTTTTAAAGATAGAGTTCTATATTCTAATAGTATTTCTTTATTTTTCAGGAAATTTGCTTTTCAGCATGTTTAAACATGTTAGTATTCTTAGGATGATTGTTCACTTGTGCTGTCTAGTTACAAAGGTGCAAAAGCAGAAATAAACCCTGTTGTTTTAGCGCTCAGTTTTGCAGAACTCAAGATTTTGGGGAATGCACATATAGTACGTGAGAGCAGAAACATCTGTGTCTGTGAAATGAAATGGTCATTTGCCTATTTATCTAGAGTGGTAATTACCCTTGGAATAGAGAATTTATGACACTTGTTGGATTGACATGTCAAGCCTCTCCATTAACTAAATAAACCAGATTACTACCTTTTCACAGGTTTACTTCCTAACCCACATTTGGTCAGGTAAAAGAAGGCAAAATGAATAGAGGGAATGTTCTCTGTCCCTTTTCTCTGCCAAGAGGATTGGTAAATGCTAGAGGAAAAGGGCCAGAGAAGGAGTAAAACCAACAATCAATGCCACATGTTGTCCAAATGCAGTTGGAATATTTCTAAATGCAATGTCTTAAACACTGATAGTTTTGCATCCAAACCTCCAAATTGGCTCAGCTATTAAAAGGCACTGGCAAGTTTTTCCATGAGTTCCAGTTTAGTCTAGTTTAGCCAATAATTTGGAATTGTGCCTAGCTGGGGTAAATACTGCCTCAGGCTCTTTCATTTACAACAGTCCAAAGTGGATTGGCAGTTTGCCAGAAACAGTAGATCCGAACTGAAGAGCATCACCCGACACCCCTGATAACCCACTCTGACTTCTAACCCCTGAGACAGCCATTTGTTTCAAAGCATCACAGCTGACACAAGCGGGAAAGCAAAAACTACACTTATTGCTAAAAAGTTGATGGTTCAGGGCTAGCAGTGGAGTTTTTGTTGACATATCAGTTCTCATTCTGATTGCAGGGGAAAAGTGCTGGTCTGTTTCTCCATAAATGAAAATCATGTTACATACTCAAGGGACTAGGCGCTGGAGAAAGATGTAGCAGACATAGCTCTGACCAGCAAGAAGCTTACAATTTCCTGATTTCCTGGCGGAGAAGTTACAGATATTTACATAAGTACAGAAATATTCACTCTTGTGAGTCTGAGAGTGGGTAGTTCTTACATTTTGCCCTCTGGGTGCCTTACTTGCCTCACCCTACTGAATGGATGCAGATTTCATGCACATACTGAAAACCTCAGGGTGATATATACATATATGTCTTACACAGACTCTCATTTTTATTCAGGTAAAAGAAATTGGTCTGAGTTATTGTTCGCCATCTCAAAAATGGGAAAACTGAATCTTAGAAGCCACTGAGTACATAAGCAATGAAACCTAGATCTGGTTCCAAAGCCTGTGATCTTCTACAGCATATTGTGACTTTTTGTTAAATAATGTCTCAATCTAGTATATGTAATAGGCAGTTATATGTATGTACTATATATTTTATAACTATGAAATATTAAAAGATACTATATATCTAGTAGTTTGGCCTGTTAAGTAATGGCCTAATATAGATAGATAGATAAAGTCTTATATCAGTCAGGATAAGCTAGGACTCATCTAAGGAAACAAATTCACAACTCTTGGTGGCACGAAGTATCTCTGAGAGGTCAGGCTCATTCCTCAGGGCAGCTGTCCTCCATGCAATGACTTGGCATCACCTCTCCATATCAATAAATGTCTCACACTTGCTGAAGCTGGGAAAAGAGGTTGGAGAATTGAACATCATCAATTAAAGGCTTACCTGGGAGTGTCATTCCCACTCATTTTTCACTGGTCAATGCAAGTCACGTGGCCATGCCCAACTTTAAGGAGACAGGGATGGACAATCTTCCCAGCTGCCTGGAAGCAGACAGAAATGAGACTCTAATAAAGAGTAGTAGCCTCTGCCACACTGCTCACCACATTAGCTATGACAGTGTGGTGATTCAAAACAAAAGGTGATAGCATGCCATTCCTACTCCCTTTGTCTTTTGCTAGTAAAAAAGTGTCCCTCTCCCCTAAAAAGAAGATGACAACTTGTTGCTCGGCTTAACCCACCATTTATTCAGACAGTAATATTAAAATATCTACTGGGAACCACAGTGAAAACCACAACCAACATTTACAGGATGCTTCACAATTTACGTAACATTTTCATATATATTAGCTCTATCACGCAATGTGAGAAGCCTCCCAAAAGTTTTGAAATGTTCCCTTTCTTTGGATTATTACAAATATGCTATGAAATAAACACCAAGGGCTAGACCACGTGCTGAAGATAAGTATAAAAGAATTAGAGAGAAGAGGCGTCAGTGTGTGCCCAGTGTTGCAGAGAGCTTCATGTAAATCAAAAACTCAAAACCACATTGCAAGGTGAGTCCCCAGTCACGTCAAGGGTAAGGTGTGGATGTCAGTTCTCTTCACTGGGCTGGAGAGAACAGTGTAGTGATTCAAAACAAAAGGTAATACCAGGATCCTATGCTGATCCTGAGGAAGGCTGTCACCCACCCTTGACTGGGTAGACATTACGAAGTTTGGTAAGTATATCATGTAAACTGGAAATTGACAAATACCGGGCTCTAAGCTGATTCTAGCTTGGCCCACCATTTCAATAAATGAACTGCCATCAAAATTTTGTTTAGAATCATTCTGTTTTATTTCTTAAAAATTTTTCAATTATAGGGGGGCTATTCTCCCACCTCCCCCTACCAATACCTGTCCACAGCCTCCAGAAGCTGAAATAGGCAAGGAATGGATTCTCCCCTAGAGCCATCAGAGGGATTATAACCCAGCTGACACTTTGATTCACCCTAGCAAAACTAATTTCAGACTTCTGGCCTCTAGAATTGTGAAAGGATATATTGCTGCAGTTTTAAGCTATCAGATATGTGGAAATTTGTTACAGAGACAACAGAAAGCTAACAGGACCAGAATTCCACATGCTCTGATTTTCACTTTCCGGATGAGGAGACAGAGGCCCAGTGAAAGGAAATGACTTTCCCATCATCACAAAGCTAGACGGTGGGTATCCGACAAGGAAATATGGCAGCCAGCTCATGGGTTAGGGCTCTCTCCCTTCTCCAAAAAATCTCTAAGAAGGATGTTTGTGATCACATAACTTTTTCCAGGAGATCATGGGAAGAAGCCCTCCATGACTTACAACATGAACAATAAACCAAAATCCATCATGGCTGCAGATCTTGGATAAAAGCAACATGCTGGTGTGGAGAAGCTTCTGGAGGAAACACCCAGGCTGCACCTACTGCTCTCAGAGTGCTCTTGGGAAGGTCCTTCATGTCCCTGGGCCTCAGTTTCCTCATGTGTGATGTTTTTGAGATGTTGGAGAAGACTCTTGAGTGTCCCTTGGACTGCAAGGAGATCAAACCAGTTGATCCTAAAGGAAATCAACCCTGAATATTCATTGGAAGGACTGATGCTGAAGCTGAAGCTCCAATGCTTTGGCCACTTGATGTGAAGAATCAACTCTTTGGAAAAGACCTGATCCTGGGAAAGATTGAGGGCAGGGGGAGAAGGGGCAACAGAAGATGAGATGGTTGGATGNAAGGAAATCAACCCTGAATATTCATTGGAAGGACTGATGCTGAAGCTGAAGCTCCAATGCTTTGGCCACTTGATGTGAAGAATCAACTCTTTGGAAAAGACCTGATCCTGGGAAAGATTGAGGGCAGGGGGAGAAGGGGCAACAGAAGATGAGATGGTTGGATGGCATCACTGACTCAAGGGGCATGAGTTTGTCCCTCACTGGGAGACGGTGACGGACAGCTTGGCATGCTACAGTCCACGGGGTCACAAAGAGTGGGACACAACCGAGCGACTGAACAATGACAAAGAGGAAGAAGTTGGGCCACGCTGCTTGCTCTCAGAGACTCCCTACTTGGGGTCTTTATGGAAACTGAGGGAGCAGCCCCAGGAGGTGTTACCTTCATGTTCTGCCTTGACAAGTTCTTCCTTCTACCAGCTTGCCACATTGCACCCCTGCACTCATTTCTTTCAAACAGGGCTCCATAGTTTAAATTTGAAAACCACCATTTCTATGTTTTCAGGCTCTGGGATTCCAGAACTCCATATGGAACAGCAGCAACCAAGCCACCATCATTATATGTACGGAAAAGGGGGCCCAGTAAGCAAGACAGAAGGTCTTCCCAGGAGTCAGAAGGCACTTACCAGACAGAAACTGCACAGTGATTACACCCCCTTGGTCCCTGTCTGTCAGAGTTCCTCTGTCTGCAGGCCCTGGGTCACACCTGTTTTATCATGAGTGACCTGAGCCACCCTCACCGGTGGGCATTTAATGACATGAGACACTGCGCTGGGAATGCACAGATCTGTCAGAGTCCTCCTTAACGCTTGCCAGGGGCTGGACTACTGCACTTACACAGGCCCATAATCATTCTAGCCAACACACACTAAAACCAGACAGTGAACAGCCCAGGCCCAGAGGGCACGCCTCCTGGCAGTCAGGCCTCTTAAGTCAAAGGAAATCTGTTTGGGTTTCCCTTTCAGTGATGGTCCCTGACACTTACATGGCCATTCTCTCCTATTCACTCAGACACTTGAAAGTAAGTGTATGATTAAAAGCAATTGTTGTATTACGAAAACGAATCAGGCAAACTGTAACTTTATTGGCTCTGAGGTCAAGTAATAAAAAGGTAAATGTGAACAGGTGTGCCAGTTAATGTCCCTGGGTAATTGGTTAAGTATGGTAACCCCCAAGAATACACCTCTTTTCAGCTCATACAACTTAAACTGCAGAAAGAAGGAAGTACAAAATATGCCCACTTTTAAAAGCTTTATTTTAAAAAGCTTATTATACGGTCCCCACCTGCACCATGATTAAGCACTCATTACTGCAGTAACAATGGCTCCATTGTTTCTTTTTTTAGCCTAATAACCATATTTAAATTGCAGAAATTTTTGAGAGCTGTAGCCATAATGAAACTGAGGTCCAGAAAGGTTGATTGGTTTTCCCAAGGTCACAGCAGGCCAGAGCCAGAAGCCTAACACACAGCTCCAAATTCTCAATCCAATAATTACTTTAAGATCCACAGCAAAGCGTCATTTACCGCTGTCCCAGTTCAGAGGTCTTGAGTTTATTCTATTAAGCAACACAAAGAATATGTGAAGCAAGCCTTACCATCTATAATAGGCTGGGTTCCTAGAGAAAAAGAGACAACAGGCTCACACACACACACACACACACATACACACACACACCTGTCCCATATGACGTCTGCTGGGACGTCTTCATTCATACATCTGGTGCCTCCACTAGAATGGCTCCAATAGCTGGAAGCTGGCTGAACCACTTGCCTGAGGTCATAGGTCTGTGGCCTCAGTCAGCTGGGTTCTTCACTGTCTTCCATGTAATCTCAGGGCTTCTCCTGTCCACACAGGCTCTCCAGAGATTTCGCCAAGTGGTCTCTCCAACAAGGATATCCGGATTTATTAGACAATGGCTTGAGGCTCCCAAGAACACGTGGTCACATGACCAGGATCTTAAAGTGCACACGGGCCCTGTGGTATCTCTGCTGCACTCTATTGATTAAAGTAACTGACAGAACCAGATCAGAATGAAGAGAAGGAGATGACACAGGTGTGTGGATACCAGGAGGTGTGGTTCATTGTATCACAAAAGTTCAACATGTTCCATCATTCATGACTTCTGCTAAAAGGCTTTTGCTAAATCCATACACCCACCCAAGTCTTCCCAAGGTGTGTCTCCTCTATTCTTCAGGCAGCTTCTCTTGGGTCAGCCCCATTTTCCTGCGTACCCCCTCTGTAATTCCCTCTTTTTTCCCTTTAGAGATTTCGTTGTACCTCCAAAGACACTTGCACCTCAAGCCTACTTTTCAGCTAGCTGTTTCATACTAAAATAGTAGTCCATTAGACCTAGAAACTTCCCCCAAAACTAGATTCTATTTCCCTTGAGAGTCTTGAAAACTTAATATCCAAAATTTCCAGGAAATTTGGGGCAGCAAAGATATTGCATTCCATCCTTCTAATGCAAAAACAAAGGGGGGAAAAATGTATTTTTTTTCCCCTTTTCAGAAACAGATGTAGAATGGTTAAAACAGCTGACCTCAGAGCCAGCTTGGCACTTACTGGTTATCTCAGTGTCCTCATCTGTAAATCCATTATCATCCATCTCAGGGGCTGCTGTGAGGATTAAATGAGTAAAGTATGTAAAGTACTTAGGACAAAGCACAGTGTTTTCTGTGCTGACACGAACAGTTGTATCCTGTCACGCATGGCACGCATCACCCTCAAGTGCCCAGGGTGATGAGTAGGTGATCCAGGAAGATACAGTTTCAAAGATATCTATCTTAATCCTTTTTCTTGGAAAAGAAAACTCTATCAAGATGCAAAAAAATGCTAGGATCTTTCTCCTAGAAAAGGAATATGGGACAGTATCAGGCTGTGCCCAGTACATCCAGGTATTGGGTTCTCAGAAGAAACATATTTCTGCATATAAATATATTACATTTATGTATGTGTGTGTATCACCTACACGTATAAAACAGGTGATAGATTCTTAGTTATCATGCAACCAAGTGTAACAGCATAAAAGAAGCCAAGTTCCTCCCTACATGTGTGGGTTTTCCCACCTGCTCCTCTCAGCTTACCTGCCCAGTCATGGACTTTGGGAAGCTCTGGTTCTAAGTCACCCCCAGCCCCCATCAATATGGCAGAGTGGGAGGATAGGTAAGGACTATGAAGGAAAATCTGTAGAGCCATGAGAGAGAGGCCCCAGTGAGAGGGCAAACATGGGTGAGGCTTCACAACCGAAACCACTTCCATGCTGGGCCCTTATCTCCTCATCCACACACCAAGGATTAAGCTCTTAAAAGACAGTGCTAACTTTTCTTAAAGTGCCATTTACCAGACAGACTTTTTTTTTTTTTTAACATAGAAACATCCTTTTATTTTTAGTTTTTTTTTCTTGTTTTTGTGGTTTCAGGCCAACCACATACTTTAAAGACTCTGACCTTGCCACAGTACATGTGCCAACTACACCACTCTACCAGCAGTGGCCCTGGGGCTCATCAGAGGCAGCTCCATAAATAGTCTTTGCTCTCACCTATGCTGTCCAGTCCCCACTGTGTGCTTACAACTGCACAGACCCTGCTCTGGGTGTCTTCTCTCAGCCCACCCCAGACTCCCAGTTCATTTGAATCTTACAGAAAGACGTGGGTTCTCTAGTTATGATTCTTGGCTGGTCCCCCCACCTTCTCTAAGACCTGACTGAGCTCTGGACTCCCATTCTCCTGGGTTCCCCTTGGCCAGGAACCCCTATCTGGTTGTTCAAGGACTTCGTGAGGTTAAATTAATCTGGGATAAAAGACAAGTCACTTTTTTTGCACTATTCAGCCAGAAGGCCAAGCAGCTGACTAGAACTCCAACACTGACTGTCTTTCTTATCCTAAAAGGAAAGAAAGCACAGGAGAGGGTTCAGAAAGGCTTCTATACAAACAACTGATGCCTGAAAGCAGGCAGATCTTCAATGGCAAGTGTCTTATTTTTACAGCACCTCAAAACTAAAATGATGTCTAATTATGTGAATTAAATTAATTCCTATTTTATAAATGAATTCCAAACATGAGTTTTATTCCTAAGTAACATTTGATGAATCTCATAGCAGTCTTTTTACAGAACCAAGGAAAAGAGATGACTCAGAAGCATAATAAAATTGGGTTCTCACTTCCTTTGGCAAAGCAAAGAGTCTCTGTAAGTCAATTTTTCTAAATTATCATGTGTGTTTTTTTTAGCCAAGAAACTAACTTGAAAGTGAATACAGCAATGGGTCACAAGCTTTTCCAAAGACCACAGAGCATATCTCTCAGGCTCCACGTTAGATATTTTTTCTCGGAAGAATCTCTAAGAAATTTTTGTTCCTCCCTTTGGGGTTATAAATGATTCATTTTCTTCTTTCATGTTTGCTATTTTATGTGTTGAATATAGTGTGGCAGAAGTCATTTTAAATCAAGAAAACTGGCTTAGCTGTTTAATTTTTTGGATTTCTCTGTGAGACCTCTTTTATCACCAGGTAAATTGGAGTTCACATATCTTCAAAGCCAAGAAAACCTGGCAAAGCCAGAGTATTTGAAAAGTTACCAAAAAAAAAAAAAGGAATAACAAAGGAGAAAAACTTTTAACGATAGACCAGAAAAATGAGGCAATTTCAGAAATGTTACTAAAATATGGAGAAATGAAAGTTCTTTTCTTGTACAAAGTTCAGTCTTGTACAACACAGCATATTTTAAAATATGTGTTTAAATAGCTTCCAATGTTCATGTCCAGTTCATCTGGGCCAAAACCTTCTGCTACTATCTCTGATGTTATTATCCTTAAGGACCTTTACCAAAGTCCCCATGTTAAGATATACTTGAAAAAGTTAATCTTCATCTATTCTCTTAATGTTTGTGCTGTATTCATGCAACTCGTATGAGAATCAACTTCTCTATTTTGACCTTTCTTTCTGGATCTCCAGAGAAAATACTAATTCTGATCACTGCAACAACTGCCTGAACTACCTTCTGTCACAGTCTCACTAGCTCTGTGACCTTGGACAGTTCACGTACCTCTCTGTGCCTCTGGTTCCCAACTATGAAATGGGGATAATAATAGCTATTCCTCAAATTATAGGATCATTGTGAGGATTAAATGAGTCAATACTTATGAAAAAGACACATAGAAAGCCCTCAATAAGTGTTATCTATTGCTATTGCTACCTGCAACTAACTTTTATTTGCTGTTGGATATTTCTGAAGAGAAAGCAAAAAAAAAAAAAAAAAAAGAAAAAATTCTATACTTTCCCGTGTATTACCACCTAAAACTCAACAGGCTTTTATTCTACATCAGTGCAGCTAAATGTTTGTATCACTTTTTGGTTCTGTCTGATTATTGTAAAATTACAGGGCTTTTAGGAATCTGAAGACCTTGTGCATTTTAAAACCCTAAAGCTGATGCTTTATCCTGACCAAAAGCGCCAAGGCCACGACTGTAGTCTTTGCTATGGTAGTGGCTCCTCTCAGTGGACTTATTGGGCAATTACACATCCTCCCTCGGAAAAGAACAGTTCTTGGAGTGGTCTCTGACATCAATAGCTAAAGTTATTTTACAGCACTAAATTGTGTTTAAATTTGTTTTTCCACCAATCCAAAACACATTATAATTTTATAACATTATGATGTCCCATTAGAAAGGAGTCAGTATTGAGCTGTACCAACAATAAACTGTGGAAAATTCTGAAAGAGAGGGGAATACCAGACCACCTGACCTGCTTCTTGAGAAATCTGTATGCAAGTCAGGAAGCACCAGTTAGAACCGGACATGAAACAAAAGACTGGTTCCAAACAGGAAAAGGAGTACATCAAGGCTATATATTGTCACCCTGCTTATTTAACTTCTATGCAAAGCACATCATGAGAAACGCTATGTTGGAAGAAGCACAAGCTGGAATCAAGATTGCTGGGAGAAAAATCAATAACCTCAGATATGCAGATGACACCACCCTTATGGCAGAAAGTGAAAGTGAAGTCACTCAGTCATGCCCGACTTTTTCCGACCCCATGAGTATGGCAGAAAGTGAAGCCTCTTGATAAAAGTGAAAGTGGAGAGTGAAAAAGTTGGCTTAAAGCTCCCATCACTTCATGGGAAATAGATGGGGAAACAGTGGAAACAGTGACAGACTTTATTTTGGGGGGCTCCAAAATCACTGCAGATGGTGATTGCAGCCATGAAATTAAAAGACGCTTGCTCCTTGGAAGGAACGTTATGACCAACATAGATAGCATGTTGAAAAGCAGAGACATTACTTTGCCAACAAAGGTCCATCTAGTTAAGATTATGGTTTTTCTAGTGGTCATGTATGGATGTGAGAGTTGGGCTGTGAAGAAAGCTGAGCACCGAAGAATTGATGCTTTTGAACTGTGGTGTTGGAGAAGACTCTTGAGAGTCTCTTGGACTGCAAGGAGATCCGACCAATCCATCCTAAAGGAGATCAGCCCTGGGTTCTTTGGAAGGAATGATGCTAAAGCTGAAACTCCAGTACTTTGGCCACCTCATGCGAAGAGTTGACTCACTGGAAAAGACTCTGATGCTGGGAGGGATTGTGGGCAGGAGGAAAAGGGGACGACAGAGGATGAGATGGCTGGATGTCATCACCAACTCAATGGACGTGAGTTTGAGTGAACTCTGGAAGTTGGTGATGGACAGGGAGACCTGGCATGCTGAGGTTCATGGGGTCGCAAAGAGTCAGACACGATTGAGCAACTGAACTGAACTGAACAAAACGCAAAAGCTCATTTCCATCTGATTAAAATCAAAGGTGTTTGCAAGGAGCCAAGTGGTTTACATGTTCATTTAATTCTAAGTCGTTTAAACATTATTCTGTTGACTGGCAGAGAATTTGGAGGAGAAATGGAAAAACAAAGTGTACTTTTCTAGATGCCAAATCAGGTCTGGAAATTACTGAGATTTTCCGTATTTAAATTGACATTTTTTCAGGGTCTTCAAATGGAAGCCAAGTGGTTTACATGTTCATTTAATTCTAAGTCGTTTAAACATTATTCTGTTGACTGGCAGAGAATTTGGAGGAGAAATGGAAAAACAAAGTGTACTTTTCTAGATGCCAAATCAGGTCTGGAAATTACTGAGATTTTCCGTATTTAAATTGACATTTTTTCAGGGTCTTCAAATGGCAGGCCATGTGACCTAAGTATTGAAGACACATTCTCCAGATTTTCTTGCCTGTTTTGTTTTTTTTTTTTTAAATATCTGGGAGTTGTACAATACTATATCTCATTACAGATCTGGAATGAAATAGAAATGAGTGAATTTTCTGAATGTATATTTGTTGATGTAACTTTCAGGAACTCAGTTATGGACCAGGTGATGATGATGGTGATGACAGCAATAATAATGAAGATGAAGATGATGACTGCATCGGTTACACAGCACCTAGACAGGCACTGTGATATGTATATTACATGAATCATCTCACAATATCTTCATGATAGCTCTTTACAGTAGGTGTTCTTATTATCCTCATTTTACAGATGAGAAAACAATCACAGAGTTTGACAAGAATTTGCCCAAGAGCAGATGGCTAGTAAGTTACCGAGCAGTGGCCTGAACCCTGCTCCTGTCCCTAACTACTATACTATTCTGCATCCTCCATAAAGATTAGAAATAAAAACTTTGAACTGTATGGGAACATTCTTTTGTAGAACTGAACATAATAATATTCATTAATAAGCATATGGCTAATATAAATGAAATCTTATTTACACAAAGGCATTCTGAGGAGAGACGCACACAGCAAGTGAGCCCATATAAACATACTCAGCATAATTAGTCATGAGAGAAGTGCATCTCCAAACCACAATGAGATACCACTAAACATCTATTAAATTGGCTAAAAAAAATTGTTTAAACCTGATTATACCAAGTTCTGAAAAAGATGTAGAGCAACCACCTAAAATCATACATTGCTGATGAAAATTAAATCATACAGCCTTTTTGAAAAAGGCAGCTTGGCCTTTTTTATGAAGTGAAATAGTTGCTTATCATAAGACCCAGCAATTCCATTACTAGGTATGTCCATACAAATGCCAGTAGGCAAATATTTATAGCAGCCATATATGTAATCACCAGAAGCTGGAAATAATCCAAACATTCATCAGCTGTTGAATGGATAAACAAACATTCACACGATGGAATGCTCCTCAATCATAAACAGAAAGAAACCACTAATACACACAAGAGCGTGGATGAATCTCATGTGTATCATTCTCAGTGAAAGAAGGCTGCTCAAAAGGCTACAGACTCCAAGACTCCACTCCTGTGATATGCTCTCAAAAGCGAAACTACAGGGAGAGAGATCAGTGGTTGCCAGAGGCTGTGCGTGCGTGCTGCACGTGCTAAGTCGCTTCAGTCGTGTCCGACTCTTTGAGACCTCATGGACTGTAGCCTGCCAGGCTCCTCTGTCCATGGGATTCTCCAGGCAAGAATACTGGAGCGGGTTGCCATGCCCTCCTCCAGGAGATCTTCCAAACCTGAGAGTCAAACCCACATCTCTTACGTCTCCTGGATTGGCAGACAGGTTCTTGACCACTAGTGCCACCTGGGAAGCCAGAGATTGGGAGTGAAGGAAAAGACACAGTGAACTTTTTTAGGGTGATGACAATGTCTATAACTTGATCGTGGTTTAATTAACCATATACTAATTATATTATAACTAGTCATGTCCACCTCTTTGCTCCCCCATGGACTGTAGCCCACCAGGCTCCTCTGTCCATGAGATTTTCCAGGCAAGAATACTGGAGTGGGTTGCTATTTCCTTCTCCAGGGGATCTTCCCAACCCAGGGATCAAACCCAGGTCTCCTGCATTGCAGGCAGATGCTTTAACCTCTGCGCCACCAGGGAAGCCCTGGTTATTATAATATAACCTCATGCTAATTATATAATAAGGCAATATAACATTATAGTAATTATGTAATATAGTCCAACCATGTTAATAATGCCTCAAAAAATCTGACATGAAAAGAAAAGGGAAGGAAAGATATAAAAAAGGAACGAATGAACAAGTGAATGAATGAACAAAGGGAGGAAGGATCATTAACATGAGAATCAGTTATCATGGTACTGAAGTGGTTAAGAGCAGGAACCTAGGTATAGACTTCCTGGGTTCAACCACTGCAGGACTTGGTACAGTACTGAACCTCCATATATCTAAACCTCCTCTTCTATAAAGTGGGATAATAATATTTTTTACTTTTGTGAATTTCCTGGCAAACCAGTGACTAGGACTCCACACTTCCATTGTAGGGGGCCCAGTTTTGATTCCTTATCAGGGAACTAAGATCCTGCAAGCTGTGTGCTGTGTTTAGTTGCTCAGTCGTGTCCGACTCTTTGAGACCCCATGGGCTGTAGCCACGTCTCTTTGAGACCCCGTGGACCCCCAGAGGACCCACCAGGCTCCTCTGTCCATGGTGATTCACCAGGCAAGAATACTGGAGTGGGTTGTTATGCCCTCCTCCAGCGGATCTTCCTGCAAGCTGTGAGGCACAGCCATTGATAATAATAATATTCACTTCCAAGTATTCTTATTAGGATTAAATTAGTTAATATTTCTTGGCACTCAGAGCAATATTTGGCATATAATACATTGTCAATAAATATTCTCACCATGAATGATCATATTACAGACTGTAATGCAACATAATCAACAAATTAAGTCTGTTGTTAAATACTCAGAATCGGAATTTGTTAAGACTTCTGCGCTGATGGGATTTACTAATCCAAGCTGGTATTGGGCATCCAGGTCACATCCCTTTCTACTTCCTGATTCTGACTATACAGCTGAATTCTTAGTTGATTTTCATTGCTGGAAACCAAACCAACTCTAAACTATTATTTCTGCTAGCACCAATTTTGTCTAATTAGAACCCCAAACCGAAGCTCTGGTTTCCACGTATTCCCACGCACAGCATTCACTGTGTGGGTCCTTTAAGCCCCCAAGCTTAGTCTCTTCTCCACAACCCCGCCACACCCCTCCCACCACACTTAGACAGGAAGACTTCAGAGCAGCGTCAGGGGGTGTGGAGTTGCGCCCATGCACCAGCCTCCAAGGGACCAGTGTCTCTTCTTACCTCACCAGAGTGAGGTATGAAAAGGGGAGCCAGCAGGGGATATTATAGGCTTCTGGGTCTAATGAGATCCCCCTTCAAGAGGCCAAACAAATGGCACTGCAGAGCAGTTAGTCCGGAGGAAGAAGGGTGAGGTTCGTGCACTGGCTCCTTCATCCCACTGCCAAAAGTTCTGCCCCTTGGGGTGTTAACTCCCCTCACCTCACAACTGTGCGCAAGTGTACACTGAGCAAGGGTCTCCCTGTCCCCTGCCCCATCCTGGGCTGAAAGCAAGAGACATGCAGCCCAAATAAGAGGGGATGCCTGTGCAAAATCACTGGCAGCTCACACAGGGCTAGTTGCCATGGCAATAACTGGAAAAACAGGTCAGGCCAACAGGCTATGAATTGTGCATGAGTGGTATCCGAGTTTCTACAACCCACTAGTTCTACTCCCTGGTATATCTTGGAAAACAAAAGTCACACATGTCCACAAGGACACATGGGCTAAAATTGAACCGCTGCTAAAATGTAATAGCAGAGAAGGAGGAGGAGACTATCGAAACTACTAAATGTCCATCAATATGAAAATGGGTTATGCATGCGTAGCATAATCAGAAAATGAAACACTATACAGCATTAACAATGAATGTATTAGAGGTGCAGTTATCAACATGCGAACTCTTACCAGCAAAGAATTAGAATTACTGAAGGGTTAGCAGGGTGACTGGATATAAGATCAAGATGCAAAAATAAATTTCATTTCTCTATAATAGCTCCAAATGATTACAAATAATTTCCCCCAAAGATATCACTGACAATAGTCACAAAATTATAAAGGAAAAGTAATTCTCATGTTTCCTCACCTTTTGTACCTTCTGACTGTCACTAGTTACTTAAAAGAAAGATGACCAATCAAGAAATAACCACATAAGTATAAGTCCATATGACACAGATAATGCCCGAATTAAAGTATATATAATTGAGAAAAATCACTAGATAAATGAGAGAGAAAAAGATGCAGCGTAAGTTAAAACCAAAGATGTTTATTCTTCATGACAGTGGTTCTCAGAATATGGTCCGCAACAAAAGCATCAGCATCACCTGAGAAACTTGCTGGAAATGCAGAATCTTGACCCCCTCCCAGACCTGCCAAATCAGAAACCCTGGGGGTATTTTAGGAAACCTCAACTTGTTTCTGATAAATGATAAAATTATGGTAAAATTGACTTCTACTGAGAACACAGTAAATACTTTTAAATTTACCAATCAAGAAAGAGGGATAAATATATTAAATCTATTTACAACAGCAACCACCTGTCAGCAGACACTGTCATCTCGGAAAGTGGTGCTGAATTTTTGAAGAGGATAGGAGTGAACAGAGAGTTTCCATTTCATGTCATTCTGAACTGTGTGTGTGTGTTTAAAGATATAAATAAAAACAAATTAATTAGGAGTTATTTTTTCCTCTGTATCTTTAGGGAGAGCTCATTACCGACTCAGTGGACTCTGGGAGTTGGTGATGGACAGGGAGGCCTGGCGTGCTGCAGTCCATGGGGTCACAGAGTCAGACACGACTGAGCGACTGAACTGAACTGATTTCTTATAGACATTCTATTACTCAGGTCATAAGCAGTTAGAGAATTTGCAAGTTTACAAAACTCATATTTGCAAAAAGGCTGTGGTGACTCTTTATATTACACATCAGTACTAAATTAAAACTTGCTTCANGAGGCCTGGCGTGCTGCAGTCCATGGGGTCACAGAGTCAGACACGACTGAGCGACTGAACTGAACTGATTTCTTATAGACATTCTATTACTCAGGTCATAAGCAGTTAGAGAATTTGCAAGTTTACAAAACTCATATTTGCAAAAAGGCTGTGGTGACTCTTTATATTACACATCAGTACTAAATTAAAACTTGCTTCAAGACTCAATTCCCGTTTTTCCAACTTTTTATCAAGAATTGCTTGCCCAACAGAAGGAAGCATCAGATGAATTTTTCTTACACTGGATTCTTAGTAGATAAAGCAAAATATCAATTGTTTGAATAGGAAGTATCAATAACCCTTCAGTGTGCAGATTGAGTCAGAGGGGAAAATTATTGGGAGGTTCTAGAAATATGAGATCTATCATCTCCACAAAAGAAAAGTAGCACCTGGTTCGGTGTCACTGATTGTTGCAAGAGGCAGTCAATACTCCCCAGCTCTTCTTCTTCTTGTATGCTCAGTTGTATCCAGCTCTTTGCAACTCCATTGACTGTAGCCCACCAGGCTCCTCTGTCCATGGAATTTTCCAGGCAGGAGAACTGGAGCCAGTTGCCATTTCCTTCTCCAGGGGATCTTCACCACACAGGGATCGAACCCTCATCTCTTGTATCTCCTGCATTGGCGGGTGGATTCTTTACCACAGTGCCGCCTGGGAAGCTGCCATCTGGTAGTCCCCAAAGGTCACCTCTGCTGGTATGCACATGCCATTTCACTGAGGTGAAATGTTTTGGGTTTTTTTTCCTCCCTCTCCCTTTGAATCTGGGTTGCCCTCTTCCTCTGACTGATTAAAATATGTCAGAAGTGAATTTCAAATCCAGACCTTAAGCTAGCAGTTCCTACCTTCTTCCTTGTGGAGCACTCATTCTTGGAACTTGGGCCCCAGATTTTGAGGAGGCTTGAGTAGCTACATGTTGAAGCCCAAAGGAATGACAAGCGAAGTCTCTGGCCAGGAGGCCTAGCCAAGCTCCCATCAATAGCCAGGACCAGCTGCCAGGCATGTGACTTAGCCACCTCGGATCTGCATCGCAGAGAGCTCTCAGATGACCGCAGCCCAGCCGACATCAGAGGGAGCAACCCCACCCAGCTGAGTCCACTCAACCTACAGAATTACGAGAGATAATTAAATGGATGCTGTTTTAAGCCACAAAGTTTTGAGGTTTATTTTGTTTAGGGTTTATTCTGCAGCATTGGATAACTAAAACAAAATTTGATATCCAGAAGTGAGTACTGTGGTTTTAGAGACCTAAAATATGCAGCTTTGGCTTTGGAACTGGACAGCAGGCAGGAGCAGGAGGACCTCCAAGAAACCACTAACGGAGCCTGAAGGAGAGGGAGTGAGGAAAGTGTCACTGGAGGCTAAGGAAAAGGCAACCCATGTCACATATAGGCAGAAAGCTCCGCAATACTGTCCAATTTGGGCAACCTTTTCCACAGTGATGTTGAAGCTAGAAAGGGTAGCTGATAAGTGTATGCACCTGGTCAAAGAGATTTCTGGGAAGAAAACTGAGTGACAACTAGTTTTTCTGTAGTTGCCTCTGAGAAAATTTGAGAAAAAAGAGAGATGAAACTCCCTCAAAAAGAACTCTGCAGTTGGAGAGCAGGATTTACAAACACATAGAAACTCAGGACCCAACAGAATGTTCTCAGAAGAAATGACCCAAGGCAAAAATTAAGCCTAGATTTCCACAAGTAGAATATGGTCTCACAGTAAAGTTAAAAGCAAAAATGCAGTTGTAAGCCCTTTCTAAGACCTCATTGTTGTTCAGTCACTAAATCATGTCCAACTTCTTGAGACCCCATGGACTTCCTGTCCTTCTCTGTCTCCCAGAGTTTGCTCAAATTCATGTCCATTGAGTCGGTGATGCTATCTAACCAACTCATCCTCTGTTGCCCTCTTCTCCTCTTGCCTTCAGTCTTTCCTAGCATCGGGATATTTTGCAGTGAGTCAGCTCTTCACATCAGATGGCCAAAGTATTGGAGTTTCAGCTTCAGCATCAGTCCTTCCAATGAATATTCAGTACTGATTTCCTTTAGGATGGACTGATTGGATCTCCTTGCAGTCCAAGGGACTCTCAAGAGTCTTCTCCAGCATCACAATTCAAAAGAATCAATTATTTGGTGCTCAGAACCTCTAACTTCTTATGCTAAAGAAACAGGCTGAGAAAACTACTTAGCTGCAAGCATAGGTAATTTCTTAGTGGAGATGAAAGTATGATTTGAAGAGTTGAGCCATAGCAAACCTCTCCCCAGGAGGAGAACAGAGCCCGATTTTTTTAAAAAATTAAAAAAAAAAAAAAAATTTAATACCTGCTAACACATGTGTGATTCATGTGAGTATTTACAAATAAATCTGGATTTCAGATTTATTATGGATTAGTGAAAGTTATACACCAGTTGCTGTGTTTACTGCAGTTACAATTGCCCCTTTCTCACACTGTATGTTGAATGTGTTTAGACCAGATAATGTCTTTTCAATTTATAGAACTCTGTACCAAGGAACCATACCAGAGAAGCTGCACTCAGTGAGCCCCCATTCATAACTGAACCTGATTTAGATAAAGAGATCCTGGACTTTGAGCTAATAGCTTAAGGCTAACTGTGCATATATTTTGCATATGGAGGGAGATATGAATTGTGATGGCCAGAGGACAAACATGGTAGATAGTTTCCAAAGATGGAAACTTCTTATACATATGTGTCATTCTCACATGGAGGTAGAGATTATTTACCTTCCTCTTTTCTAAAAAATTATTTATTTTTAATTGAAGGATAATTGCTTCATAGTATTATATTGGTTTCTGCCAAACATCAACATAAATCAGCCATAGGTATACCTATGGACTCTCCCTCTTAAATCTCCCTCCCATTTCCCCTCCTTTTAAATGTGGACTGGCCCATAACTACTTTGACCAACAGAACATGGTAAAAGTGAGTTTAGTCTTAAGAGGACTGGCAACGTTTGCTTCCTTTCTCTTGCTTGCCTTTTTCTGGAACCAAACTGCCATGCTGTGAGGAAGCCCAAGTTGCATACAAATACGTCCACATGAAGAGAACTAAGACATTCAGTCAACAGTCCTAGCTGAGTTTTCACAGTCAGCACAACGGCTAGCTCTGTGAATTCATCATTGGGACATTTCAAGCCCCCAGATGACTGCAGCCCCAGCCATAATCATATAGAATAGAAGCTTCTTCTAAGTGAGCCTAGTCAATCTATAAAATTGGGAAAGATAATGAAACAGCTTTTAAGGCACTAAACTTTAAAGGAGTTTGTTACTCAGCATTAAAAAATTGAAACTTTAGGCAAGTCTCCAGCAATTAAGCTTTGTGTGCATTTGATCCCAAAGAGCATTATTTTAATCTCATTTGCATCACATAATCATTTTATTCTTCCTTGAATGTAATTGCAAATGATCCAAATCATACTTGCAGGAGGATCAGAAAGAAAAAAATCTAAATGTCATCAACTGCTGATTCACCCATGTCAATCCAATTCACATCAGTCAGGCTTTATTTTAATGCTTCCTCAGTGAGAGAAAAATAAAAAAACAAAGCCCAAAATCAAAATAGTCAAATGATAAACAATAAATATTTGCTGAGTTTCTACTTCTAACTCTGAGAGACCCTGATTAGTGCTGAATGTAAAAGAATCCTTGGCCTCAAAGTTCTTGCAAAAGACAGCTAAAAGAGTGGACTAGACTTCAGAGGTGAATGTGCACAGCTTAGCCATCCATTTACACTCACACAGCCATCCCCTACTCTGACCTTCCACTGGCCAATTAACTCTGTCTGCTATTTCTGGGAGCAGGACTGAATTCATAAGGGACCTGAGGATCCAGAGACTGTTATAGGATATCTTTCCTGTTAGGATTCTGATTGGGTGGGAGCAGAGGAAGTGCTTTTACAGGGAGCTCTGCAGTTCCCCTGCTTGAGTCCTTCCTGCCCACCAGCCCTCTGTCCTGGTACCTGTTGTCACTTTCTTATCCTGAGTCTTGGCCCACACTGCTATGATCACCTCCAGACTCCAACCTGCAAGCCTGTGCCCACATCCCTGCCTATATCCCCTTGACAGCTGACCTCTGTCAACCTTCTCTCCTGCACTGGGAGAAGGGTCACACAGCTCCTTTATTTGGTCTCTAGCAACATAGTCTTTTCCTTCATAGCCGACACCTGTCCTCCCAGCACTTCTGGAGTGAGGCTGCAGGCCCAGGAAGGGGTGATGTCTGCGGCTGCCCCAGCATGCAGAGAGGTGCAGCCCACGCAGAACGAGACCCACTCTTCTTTGCCCTGCTGGTTCAGGTGCCCTGGGGCACCTGCCTTTATTCAAAGCTCCTGTGCCTCTCTGAACTATATACTCACTGATCCATATCTTTACTGTCCGTCCCCTCTGCTGCCCCTACTGAAATGAGGGGAAATGTTGTTGTTCAGTCACTCAGTCATGTCCAGTTCTTTGTGACCCCATGGGTTGCAGCCAGGCTTCCCTGCCCTTCACCATCTCCCTGAGCTTGCTCAAACTCATGTTCATTGAGTCAGTGATGCCATCCAACCATCTCATCCCCTGTTGCCCCCTTCTCCTGCCTTCAATCTTTACCAGCATCAGGGTCTTTTCTAATCAGTCGGTTCTTCACATCAGGTGGCTAAAATATTGGAGCTTCAGCTTCAGCATCAGTCCTTCCAAAGAACATATAGCTTGTCTGTTTATTTATCATATACCTCCAATGCACAGTCTGGCAAATAATAGGTGTTCAATAAATGTGGGTTTAATGAATTAGTACTTCTGCCTCCTTTGTGGTAATTTCTTTCTTTCAGGAATTTGGCTATTACTATGTCCAAGCTTACTCTACTTGCCACACTACAGGCCAATAAACTTAGAGACAAGTTATTGAGGCAAGGAATACAACCTTATTTGGTTAGCTGGCTGACCAAGAAGATGGCAGACTAATGTCTCCAAAAAAGAACTATCTTTTGGAGTCCGGATGCCAGTTTCTTTTATAGACTGAGAGGGAGAAGAAGTGAGGAAGTAAAGTTAAAAGGCCATTTATCTCACGAAATAGGAAGGGATGTATTAGTTTCTTCTTTTCTGCAGCAATTTATAGGTGGCAGGGTCAGATTATCTCCCTGTGAACTGAACAAAGGCACTTCAATTTAACACTCAAGCAGAGGGGCAGGGTTCCCTGAGGCAGGCCATTATGTATGAATATAATAACGAAACAGTGAAAAGCAAAGGTCAAAGAAACAGATCCAACATGGAGTTAAAATTGGCTCTTACCTGTTACAGCTTTATCACACAGACCACCAGGGGCTCTCTATGTCTGAACTCCAACAGTAGGAAAAGCCCCTGTCCTTGTCCATGGTGTAAATCAAGGAAAGTAGGAGTAATAGTATCTCTTAACATCCCGGAATTTCTAGAGCCTTCCATGAACAAGCAGAAGGCTGCTGTGCTGGGGCATGTGGAGGAATCTGGGGAAAAGTGTGGACCATCAGCCCTGATGGTGTGACAGTTGATCTCAGACCCTACCCAGGCACCGAGTTATACACAAAGGGGTAACTGACAGGACAAAGCAATAGCTGTTAAGTGCTGAGTGGAATGAACTAGAGGAGGATAGACATTAAACTTCAGCCTTATTCTTAAATAGACACATTCTCAGAACCATGTAGACCCGAGCTCAGAACAAGTGAATTAATTCTCTGAGTTTGAGGCTAGAACATGCATAGAAAACACAACCCAGGTAACTCTGATGCTCACTTCAGGTTATGAATCACTGGCCTAAGAAAAGGAAAGAAGGGAGAGGTTGACGAATTTGGGACAGTTTCACAGATGAGAAGAGATTTGAATTGGTCTGAAAGAATGAATCAAATATAAATAGCATTTAAAAAAAATAGATGTTCAGGGTGCAGTAGAAGAAAGGGACACTGGCTGTCAGGCTGACATAGATAGAAAAGAGTTTCTCTGCATGCAAGCAGTCTACTAGAGAGTAGTGGAAGGTACATCTGCAGAGGTAAGTAGGGACCTTGAGTGACTTCGCAGGTGGTCCAGTGGCTAAGACTCCCTGCTCCCTATGAAGGGGACCTGGGTTTGATCCTTGGTCAGGGAACCAGATCTCACATGCTGCAACTAAAGAGCCCATACGTGGCAGCTAGTGATCCTGCATGCCACCACTAAGACCTGGCACAACCAAATACATTAAAAAAAAAAAAGATTTCCACAAAGAAGGACCTTGAAAGTTTGAATTTCAATTTATAGCTCCTGAGGAATATTGAAGGTTTTTTAGAAGAATAAATAATAAAAGTGCTTTTGTTTAGAAGGCTAATACTGCTTTGGAATAGGGATTGGATTGGCAAGAAAACTGTCTACACCAAGATTCACCTCTTTGTGATGGGAGGTTGGATCCCTATTGAAATGCACCAGCTTCTCCTATCTTGCTTCTGCCTCTTCCTAAGGAGACTGTCAATACAAAACCAAATATCAACCCTTTTGAGTTTGGTCAAATTAGGGAAGAAATATTAAGAGGAAGTAATTATAGATGCTATACTTTTGCTTTCCAAGTTTTTACTGAAACTTTGGCCACAGTTTTAGAACTAATAATAACAATGAAAAGAAGACAACATTTTATTGAAAGATATTGATGTGTTTTTCAATTCACGTTTCCAAGTTTCTCTTCTTTCCCCATTCTGCCAGAAACATCCATTTGCCTCTAAGAGCTCAGTCAGAATAATTAAGTCCAAAACGCACACAAGGAAAAGAGTTAATTTTCAGCTTTGACTTCAAAAATTTTGCTTTTGAACCCCTGCAAATATGATAGTTTTGACAATTCTGTGAGTGTCTGAGTCAGGCTTGCCAAACTGATTCTACAGTTTTGCTGTAAATCGTAGGATGAATAATACAAGAAGTGGCGAGAGGGAAATCCTTGATATGCAGAAAGGAGAAGAACCTTCTTCTTCTAGCCTCAATGGAACTCAGAAAGGAAGAGATGGAAAAAAAAAAAAACTAGAGTGAAAGGATCGGTTACCAGTGTTCTCAATATCTATTCTTCACTCCCACCTTGGGGAAGATGTGAGAAACCAGACAACTCCCAGCTATGTCTTTAGGAAGTGGTCTTTGATGTGACACCACATCCAATACACATGGCTAACCATGGTGGAAAAGACATCTGTGTAGATAGCCTAGGAACATGTTACTGATGCCCTAGAGCTCCGCATGGTCTGCAGAAGTTCCAGAACTTTGTCCCTTCCCCAGTAGAGAGACCCAGAAGATGCAAGAGGGCCTGTGCCAGCTGAGGTCACGATGAAGGAGCCTTGGAGTCTATGTAGCACAGTGACTCATGATCCATCCCCAACATGATACCAGAAAGCCAGAAGGGACCACGGGGAAGGCAATGGCACCCCACCCCAGTACTCTTGCCTGGAAAATCCAATGGACGGAGTAGCCTGGTGGGCTGCAGTCCATGGGGTCCCTAACAGTCGGACAGACTGAGCGACTTCACTTTCACTTTTCTCTTTCATGCACTGGAGAAGGAAATGGCAACCCACTCCAGTATTCTTGCCTGGAGAATCCCAGGGATGGGGGAGCCTGGTGGGCTGCCATCTATGGGGTCATACAGAGTCGGACACGACTGAAGTGACTTAGCAGCAGCAGCAGCAGAAGGGACCAGCTGCTCAAGGCAGACCCCACGCTGAGGTCCAGAAAATGGTTTAGCCCATTTGCAAATAGAAGATGTGATGCTACTGACCCAGAGCCCAAATTCCCCTTCCTCACCACCCCAAGTTCAGCAGGGAGAAGAAATGTGAAATCTTGAAATAGTTGGGAAATGTAGACACTCCCAAGTCTCCACCCCACTAACACCTGAGGACTTGTAAGAAAATGCATATCATTTCTGTGAACTACAAAATCTGAACTTTCTTCATGTATTTCATAGTGGTATACACGTTTTCATATTCATCACAACTAGTTTTCTTTGTTATAGGGTATTTTCTGATAGAAACCAAGTGATCATTCTACTTAGACTTTATACCAGGAAGTCACATGGACAGTATATTACACTTTCTAAATGAATCCATTCTTGACTGCCTTATTCAAAATAACAGTTATCTTCCACAAGGTGGCCCTAGAAGCAACTAAATAACTGTGTCCAGAATAGCCGCACCAATAAAAGGAGTTGATCTGAGTTGTTTTTATTTCCCATTTATAAGTGATTAATTGAGTAGAAAAAAAAAGAATAATTAAACACTGTGTTAACAAACTGATTTGTGTCTTTGGTGTTCGTTTTCATTAAATAGAGCAGAAGCTCCAATTCACACAGACAGCAACACAGCAGTCTTCAGCTATTTCAGAAACAAGGAAACTCACATGACTTTAAGATTTCTGTCAGTTTTTTTAAACCTGAAAATTTGTAGTGACAGTAAAGGAAAAAGCCCTGAAAGATTAGTCATTGTGCACATGGGGTTAAAAACAAGAACAGAAAAAATTAAAAACACCAGACTTCAGCCATCACGCAATTCCAGATTGCCAGATTTCTTGATTATGGCTTTTAATCAAAACCCAGCCAGCTGCCTGTATTTAACTTTAATTGTCAAGCTCTAGGTCTCAGCCAATCATCTCGCTTCTGAGCTGGCAGTCTAACAACAACAAAATATGAAACTCTCTCCCTGACCTAGTTTAGTGGGAGGGGAAAAAGAAGAGGAAGAGGAAGAATCAGCTCAGGATTGGGTCAGTTGTTCCTTTGAAGAACACATCTCCAGCTTTCTAAAGCAAAACAACATCTGTGCCTGGAAACTGGTTTAGCACCTTCCAGATAAACAAATAGCATTTTTATAACCCTGCTGTCCCCCTCTTTTCTTCCTCGCTACCAAAAAGGAATGTTAGCACTTCAAAGACTCGTGGGCAGCCAGAGGCAAGGCCTAGAAGAAACTTCTTTGTTAGTTTGTCCTCTGCTCCCCTGTTGGCTAAGGGTTCACTCTGTGCTATTAATTTCTCTGTTCTTGGTCCTTCGTGAGATTTGGAGCAAGCCTCTCTCCCTCCCAGCTTGCTAGCCGCTCCAAATATTCTATTTTTCCTCAGGGATAGATACCTTAGCTGCCTTTCTCAACCTGGTATGTGAAGAATGCTGCTTCGTTTGAGTGAATGGAAAAAATTCTCAGTAAAGAGAAGCAATCCTTCTCTCTGTCTCTTCTCCCCCCATCTTTCTGAGAATCATAAATAATGGACAAGAGGAGGAGGTCTTCCTGACAGTGTCAAAAAAATCAGGGTCTTTTAAAATCATCCCAAGCACAGACCTGAGGTGGAGTGTCTTGATCCAGGGTCCTCAAACAACCTGCCAAAATCAGTTTAACTTTGAGCTTGACCTTGAGATCTGACACAAGGTTATGGCATCAGGATTGGTCACAGTGCATAGCAACAAGTTTCCTTCTCTCCAGTCATTTACATATAGACGAAACAGCTAATATTCAAATCAGTGGAAGCAGACCCACAGCTGATTGAATTAAATCTCTTCTCCAGCTTGATTTGCATAACCTGCAATAATCAGAATGGAGAGTGAAAGCATAATTGAAAGGAGAAAATATATACTAGCAGCCATTTGGAATTAGGTAGTGTTGAACTAAGCTGGTAAATTCTGATTTTACTGAAAGCAAAACTGCCCTTGGCTAACTTTAATTTTAAAATATTAAGAAATGTGATTTGGGAAACTGGAAAGTTAATTAACAAACAAAGTCTTAGAAAACCTTTGATTAATAGCAACCAAAAAAAAATTTTTTTTGAGAAATGTTGAACTAGTGGTCTGAAAATTGTTCTCACATTATTCTACAGGCCCCTCAGAAGCAATCTCTGCATACTATGTTCTATCTTAGCCCTGGGAAGGAAAATAATTCAACCAGTATTTATTTTATGGTAAAACATTTACTCCAAGAATCTTCCCCATTGCTATACCCAAACTCCAGTTTCCTCAGAATACGGTTCATGTATGACACCTCCACTTTCATCCCCCCACCCACATTGCCTTTATAAAAGAACAAAGCCTGAAAGGAAAGCCCCATGAGCCCTTCAAGGACAGGACACCCCGCTGTCAAGCAATGTACTTTCAGATATGGCATACAAACGCCTTAATTTTCTTAATTTCACCTTCCCTTGCTGTTCCCATCATCTGGGGGTCTCAGAGAAGAAAGGGGAAAAGCACAGGCCAGGCAACAGTGACTCAGATCCCCACAGAGCCCCCTGCCTCCCCACCCTCCTCCCCCAACCCCTGCTCCTAACTTATCCATTTCTCAAAAGCAAAGGGNGGGGTCTCAGAGAAGAAAGGGGAAAAGCACAGGCCAGGCAACAGTGACTCAGATCCCCACAGAGCCCCCTGCCTCCCCACCCTCCTCCCCCAACCCCTGCTCCTAACTTATCCATTTCTCAAAAGCAAAGGGGGCAGGCCTAGGCCACATCCCCAAATCTAGCCAAAGTGGAGGACCTTGCAAGCGGGAACAACCTGAGGAGCATCCCTTCACATAAGCTCTTTGTGTGCCGTGCTGTGCTTAGTCGCTCAGTTGTGTCGACTATTTGTGACCCCTTGGACTGTAGCCCACCAGGCTCCTCTGTCCATGGGGATTCTCCAGGCAAGAATACTGGAGTGGGTTGCCATGCCCTCCTCCAAGGCATCTTCCAAACCCAGGGATTGAACCCAGGTTTCCCACATTGCAGGGGTATTCTTTACCAGCTGAGCTACCAGGCAAGACCCAAGCTGTTCATATGACTTTTCAAATATCTTGTCTCACAAAATGCCTGTCACTTGACAAATGGAGATATGCAGCAAAGGAGATCAACGGTCCCCCTCATGGTTGTCAAGGAGCTTCATTCTCCCACCCACATCCTGTTATCATAGGATTTCCACAGGAATTGGCAGAGTATATTTTTTAGGATAAGTATCGTAAATCTGTTGAAATCTACATCTACAGGTTATCTATCCAAAATAAAAGCCAAAAGGCTTGAGTTTAAGGGTAGACAACAAGGGTTAGCATGTTCTTTTAGTCCTCCACAAAAAACCAGGTACGGGGATCACTGAGTTTAATAGCCATAACAGTTAAGGAGATGGATGTGCATATTTCTTCCTTGTGACAGATGAGAACACCAAGGTTCAGCAAGATGAAGTAACTTTCCTAGGACTTGCCATTAGCAAGAAGCAATTCAAACCCAAGCAAGCTAGCTACACGGTACCCCCACCCTTCACATCCGTGTCATGCTGCCTTCCTAAAGACCATGAATAATGATTCTGGATATTTACAGATTCTTGTACTTTAACAGCCAAGGTGGAGCCACAGTTCAGAAATGGTTGTTTATACCACAGCATCTTGGTCCACATTCCTAAGCTCTTCTTTGTTTTATCTCAGTTCATCTTCCAGAGCTAGTCAGTGTCAGATGATTTTCCTTCTGGCAACTCCTGGAAAGTTTTATTTTTTCCCTTTACTGGAAATTCCAGAAAACTTGAGGGAGAGATCCTGAGCATCCTGGAATAAACCAAGCAGCTGAAAGAAGACCAGGGTGTATGGTAAGGTGAGTGCAGCTGGACCCTGATGCTGCTCAAGATGAGAGCTGAGTCCTACACTTTTAGCGCTAAGAACACAGACTCCTTACAGTTGATGTGAGAGTAGAGAGTACTGTGGGACTCCTGTGAAAACAGTCAAGTCACCTGGGCTGACAGGGACCTGAGACAACCACAGTCATGAAGAAGAAACACAGACAAGCCCTGGAGACCAGCTGCAGCAAGGACTCTCCCCTCTTCCTGGGAACTTTCTTCCCAGCCTCCTTTGCAACTCAGTTCTAGTCAATTCCAGGTCTGTCCCTTAGAAACATCCCTTCAGCTCATTCCTTCCCAGTTGCAACATTTTGGGGACCACATGTTCCCGATGGTGCAGCTACAAAAGGAGGAGGATTATGTTAAGCCACTGGGATTGCAGCATTAATTTGTTACAGGAGCATAACCTAATCCACTCTGATTATATTCACTCTGCAACAGAGACTTGTCTTGATTGGTATAAGGTGAATTACCTAGAAATGTACTAAAAATACAGATTCCTAGGATCCATACTGAGTTTCTGACAGATTTCCTAGAGTTCAGATAACCTGGGGTGTAGTATGTCTGGTACAAAAGGGAATGAAAAATGTCAAGAAAAATACCTAATGAGGAAGCTGCAGGATTGCTGTGACAGTTTGGATGAAGCATTGGAGGGAAAAAATGTCAAAGGCTTCTAGCTTGAGAGGCTAAAAAAAAAAAAATAAAGTGACAGTCTGAAGGGTTCATTTTAGAGAGAAAGGCAGGTTTGATTTCCAGGTTCAGCTGAGCTAAGTCTGTACAGTTGGCAGACTGGGCATACGGATGAAGGCAGATCTGTGGGTAGGGGGGCTGGGATGGGACTCTTGCAGAGAGTTTCTGAGCTCCCTCAGGAGTGAGCTGGTAGAAGGTGAGGCCTGAGCATAAAGAGATGCCCACAGGACTTGGAGAAAGTGGAGCAAAGAGCAGGCATAAAATAGTTTGGAGGGCAGTCAGGCCAGCAGTTAGTGGCAGCACCAGACATGAGGGAGGGGAGTGCTGAGGTCACAGCTGGCCCCCTGTAGGCCCAGATCTTTGGGCTACCATGACCACAGCTCAGGCGCCACAGCCCACCCCATTCCCTGGCCCTTGCTGTCCCCCTCCTGCTCCTCCTCACCCCACTTGGGTCCATCTCCTTTCTCCTCTGCTGACCAATCAGTGCCCTTCGTACCACTTGGTCTTTCCTGGGCATGGCCTCCTACCCACAGTGCCTTCCCCAGGCCCCTTCTCCACAAACCAGAGCCCAGAAGTTCTATTCCCCCTCTGAGCCCTGGATAGCCTTTCTGGAGCAGGGCCCCTCCTTTCCTTTATCTCCTCCAGAACCCATTATTTGTCCAGTGGTTCCCAGCAAGACTTTGCTGTCACATTTGTGGTCGCCATTATCTTCATCTACTAAAGATCTTAGTGCCATGGGGAATGGCCTTGTCCTGGCCATTCCCCATGGCACTAAGTATAAGATGAGATGAGTATAAAACATTATAGGGACCCTATCTCAGTGCTTCTAGAAGCAAAAGATCCAGGATATGGACTTGTGGACAGTTGCAAGGGGAGGGAGGCTCTCATTTTGGTTTCTCAAGTTGTTTGGGGCAACACAGGAGCGATGGACTCCACTACAATTTTTCTCTGAGCACATTCAGATATGTGAGATTCCATGCCTCAGCGGTTTCAGCTGGTGAAGGTGCTAGGTTCCTCTCATAGAGCTAAGAGATTCAGATGTTTTCAGGGTTGCCCTTGATACTCGTCACACCCTTCCTCCACTCTCCATTCTAGATTGTCCTCCTCCTCAGATAATAAATCAAGATTAACCCACCAGGTAATCTTAATGGGTCACCTGGAGGCATGACCCATCTGAGACTCAGGTCACCAGCCCGTCTCAGACCTGAGTTGCTGCCCTTGTCCATTTGCTAACACAGTTGGGGAAGGGAGTATCAAATGTTACCTGGGTACGAAGCACGCTGAATCACATAAGGTCCTTGATTCACCAGAAGATGAAACCTTATCCTCATAAAGTATTGCCTCCAAGCTGACACTGAAGCTATGCCCATCCTTCCAATCCTCAACCATGTCAGCAAACTTAGGGGTGGTGGTCTGTGACATCACCAGTGAACCCCATGGTTACAGGTCTGCTCCTGTATCTCCTTTGATGTAAAGTGGGTCCCCTGGTTGGACATAATGTTACATTTGATCTTGTGTTGATATATCAAATATCCCATAAACCCCTAGAGTAGCAGAGTTGGCTCTTAAGGAAGAGATAACTCAATTTTCAGGCTCTAGGTGGCATGATTGGAATCTTCAAATTCAAGATTTGAAGGAAATAGGAAAAGGAGTACATCAAGGCTGCATATTGTCACCCTGCTTATTTATGCAGAGTACATCATGAGAAATGCTGGACTGGAAGAAACACAAGCTGGAATCAAGATCGCTGGGAGAAATATCAATAACTTCAGATATGCAGATGACACCACCCTTATGGCAGAAAGTGAAGAGGAACTAAAAAGCCTCTTGATGAAAGTAAAAGAGGAGAGTGAAAAAGTTGACTTAAAGCTCAACATTCAGAAAACGAAGATCATGGCATCAGGTCCCATCACTCCATGGGAAATAGAGAAACAGTGGAAACAGTGTCAGACTTTATTTTGGGGGGCTCCAAGATCACTGCAGATGGTGACTGCAGCCATGAAATTAAAAGACGCTTACTCCTTGGAAGAAAAGTTATGACCAACCTAGATGGCATGTTCAAAAGCAGAGACATTACTTTGCCGACTAAGATCTGTCCAATCAAGGCTATGGTTTTTCTCACATGTATGGATGTGAGAATTGGACTGTGAAGAAGGCTGAGTGCCAAAGAACTGATGTTCTTTTGAACTGTGGTATTGGAGAAGACTCTTGAGTGTCCCTTGGACCGCAAGGAGATCCAACCAGTCCATTCTGAAGGAGATCAACCCTGGGATTTCTTTGGANCAGGCTCCTCCATCCATGGGATTTTCCAGGCAAGAGTACTGGAGTAGGGTGCCATTGCCTTCTCCCAAGCAGTTTCTAGGCATCCTTTCATCTCATCCTCATAAGTACCCCACGAGGTGGGTAGAATGACTAGCCTTGTTTTCAGATTAGACAACCGAGGCACCAGGAGGTTACCTGGCGTGCCCCGGGTCGCTCAGAGAGCGGCAGGCGGGGACGCTGACACCGGGTTCTCTGGCTGCAGCGCCCACGCTCTTGGTCCCCACACCGACTGCACGGTTGATGGGTCAGTGCGTTCCTTTCAGTCAAGGTTGGCCCTGACTGGAGGAACATGGCTTGCTGAGCCAAGACGAAACTTATTTGCTCTTAGCAGAGGTCAACTGACTGCCTGAAGAAGCTACTTCTAGTCTTCAATGTCCAAGTCCATCGCTGTTCTCGCTGGATCATGTTGTCTCAAGTCTCAGAAAAACCGGAACACTAAAATATACTGCAAGAGTCAGGGGGCAAGAGGTTTTTGTTTTTGTTTTAAATTAGGCTTTTGGAAGTTGGATGGCCACCAATTAAAGCTTTTTTTTTCCCACTTGCCTCCAAAGAAATGGTTATTTCTCTGATCTAGAAGGAGGAAACCACAAGAAGCTGTAATTTGCTCGGCCCCCCTGCCCTGCATGTTGGCCAGCTGTTCTTTGGATGTGAGTGTCCTGACTCCTGGGGGTAGAGCCCTCTTTTCCACACTCTACTCCACTGCCTGCCCACAGCCCCACCTGCTTGAGCTTCCTGGGGGAGCTGGTTTGGGTGTGGGTGGACCCAGAAGTGAGGTCAGGCACCTGCTCCTAGGCCTTCACCTGGGTGCCCTCCTTATCACCCAAATCATTCATCAGGAAGGGCAGGGCCCCTTTTATTTGGAACAATAGAATGAGACGCACTATCACACGTGTAGTAAATACAATGGGGTGAAAGATTTCCCTTTGCCAGCAGAGCATGACACAGTGGAAATGTTGCTCAGCCTGAGAACTCCTGGCTTGCACCCCTGGACATGGAATTAGTGGCTTGTAAGAGCAGAACATACCTGAAATCATACCTGAAATCTTATGGGCTACATCTTTCATCTTGCCTGCCTGCCTCTCTGTAGCTTTATTTGTTCTTTGTTGTGTGTGTGTGTTTTTTTTAAGTTACAGCTTCTCACCAGTTTTAAAACGTGCCTAGAAGTGGAAAAGGGCTTTGCCTTATGAGAGACTGTCAGCATCGCCAAAGGTGACCTTCACTGTCTGCAAACAGCACTGAAACAGCAGGCCACACTCACTCCTCAGTGCTTTTCAGGGCTTAGTAAGTTAGGCCAAAGTAACCCCCTGGTGTCATAATCCACCAATGCTGAGCATTTTCAGATGATCATACATGACATGGTTGCTAAAGACACAGCTTCTCTGAGACTCGAAATGTCACAATTGTTTAAACAGTCCTGAGAAAATGACCCTGAAATCACAGGTACTGAAAAGTCCATTTCTCCCCCACTTTGTAACCTCCCAGTATACACACACACACACACACACACGNCTGGTGTCATAATCCACCAATGCTGAGCATTTTCAGATGATCATACATGACATGGTTGCTAAAGACACAGCTTCTCTGAGACTCGAAATGTCACAATTGTTTAAACAGTCCTGAGAAAATGACCCTGAAATCACAGGTACTGAAAAGTCCATTTCTCCCCCACTTTGTAACCTCCCAGTATACACACACACACACACACACACGTACTCATGTGTGCTACGTCGCTTCAGTCGTGTCTGACTCTTTGCGATCTCATGAACTGCAGCACGCCAGGCTTCCCTGTCCATCACTATCTTCCTGAGTTTGCCCAAACTCGTGTCCATTGAGTCAGTGATGCCATCCAACCATCTCATCCTCTGTCACCCCCTTAAATCCAGATGTCCAGGCCCATCCCCAGACCACTTAAGTCAGAATCTCAGGGACTTGGGAAGCAGTCAATACTTTCTGAAAGCCCCCTCAAGTAATTGTAATGTGAAGCCAGAGGTAAGACTCACTGCTTTGATTCTCAAAATGTGGGCCCCAAACTAGCTGCATCGGCATCACTGGGGAACACAGAAATGCAGATTCCCAGGCCCCACCATGAACCTACTGAATCAGCAACTGTGGAGACAGGCCCCAGCAATCAGTTTTAATGAGCCTTCTAGGTGTCCGTCCTCAAGGAAATCAGTCCTGAATATTCATTGGAAGGACTGATGCTGAAGCTGAAACTCCAATACTTTGGCCACCTGATGCGAAGAGCTGACTCATTTGAAAAGACCCTGATGCTAGGAAAGATTGAAGGCAGGAGGAGAAGGGGACGACAGAGGATGTGATGGTTGGATGGCATCACTGACTCGATGGACACGAGTTTGAGTAAACTCTGGGAGTTGGTGATGGACAGGGAGTCCTGGTGTGCTGCAGTCCATGGGGTTGCAAACAATCAGACACGATTGAACTGAACTGAACTAGGCGATTCTCTGCATGGTACAGTTTGAGAACCAGTTTAGATGACAAGGTAGTATTTTTGCAAAATCCACTGAGATACTTAAGCTGTTAACTCTTACCTCTTATTTCCTTGTCTGCAGCAAAACCCAATTCCCTCTTTCTGATGATTCTCATCTTGGCTCATCTGAGATGCGAAAACAAAAGATACACCTGAGGCCCGACTGTTATTTCTAGATTGGGAACCAACAAAGCAAAATAATCTTATACATGGAGACAAACTCTTTGGTCTCCTATAATTAAGGCATCTGTTTTAGTATTGTTTTATAAGGAGCAGATTTCTAGTCTTTACTTACTGTTTATTTATGAAGCTTGGTGCAGCCAGAAAAAAAAGTATGCCCCAAACAGGTTTAATTAGAGAGAAATGTGGTTGGAGTTCCCTAAGGTAATCTACAATATTGTAGGAAGATGTGTTTGTGGTGCAGAGCAGAGAGCTTAATTCACTCTGAGAGAGTCTAGTTGAGGCAGCCACCAGAGGGAGACGAGGGAAGGAGGAGAGAAGGGGGCGATCAGTAGTAATTTGAGTTATGAAAGCAAAGATGGCTTGTTCTCCAATGTTGATAATTACTGAAATTTCAGGATCCGAGACCTTCTGCCTCAAGAGTTACTGAGGGGCACAAATGAGTGATTTTGAATTGGGGAAGTTCAAAGACCTTCTCCTACTCCTGACTCGTCCCCTCTCATTTATAGAACTAAATCACAGAAACAGCATTAATTCCTACAGTTTGGATATCCAGAATGTTATGTTTTTCTTTGCCGTAAAAATCAAAGAATACTAGGTGGTGAACTGACACTTATCCCGACAATTATATCTGCTAGGTGTGGAAAAAGTGAAAGTGTTAGTCACTCAGTCGTGTCCGACTCTTTGTGGGCCCATGGACTGTAGCCCGCCAGGCTCCTCTGTCCATGGGATTCTCCAGGCAAGAATGCTGGAGTGGGTTGCTGTACCCTCCTCCANCTGACACTTATCCCGACAATTATATCTGCTAGGTGTGGAAAAAGTGAAAGTGTTAGTCACTCAGTCGTGTCCGACTCTTTGTGGGCCCATGGACTGTAGCCCGCCAGGCTCCTCTGTCCATGGGATTCTCCAGGCAAGAATGCTGGAGTGGGTTGCTGTACCCTCCTCCAGGGGATCTTCTCGACCCAGGGATCAAACCTATGTCTCATTTCTCCTGCGTTGGTAGGCAGGTTCTTTACCACTAGTGCCACCTGGGAAGCCCATCCATTATGTATTTTAAGCCTCAAAACAACACTTAGGTGAATGTCGTTGGCCCATTTTTCCAAATTAGAAAACTGAGAGAGACCCTAAGCAAGTAACCTAGTCATTAAATGATAGAGCAAAGATTCGAATCCAGGTCTGTCCAACCCTAAGCCCTTTGTTTGCTTCCTTGGTCCAGAAGGATATTTATCGGAGCCTAGAGCTGTGCCCCCAGCTGACAGGTCTACATTCAGCTACAAACAAAAAGATGAGCCCAGAGCTTTACTCTTAGAGGTGAACATTATTGAGGGCAACTCTGTACGGTGCTTCTATACATCTTGTGACCTTTTCTATCCCAGAAGGATGCTGACTTAGCAAAGATCTCTTTAGCCTGGTTCTATTCCTCACACACACCCTGACCTTACAAGCCTCCCCCTCTCTCAGGAGCAGAGTTCAGTCCCTGGAGCTGGCAGAGCTGTGATTGCATGAGCTTCACCCTCCTTTCAGCTCCATCCTTTTCAGATCTCTTGGGCCCTGAGGGAACCCATGAGCACCAGACTCTTGTTCAACCAGTGGGACCGGACTGGATGGTTAAGTAAGATTTCCCACGTGTGCTCATTGCTGCTGGCTCAAAATGGATCTTGATTGTTTTTCTTGGGAAAAATCCTTGGAGGCAAAGGCAAAGGCAAAGGGGAGGAGGGTGAGCATGCTAAAGGAAGAAGAGGGGGTGAGGCAGTGGGGACACAGCTACCCTGGACTCTTGCATCTTGACTCCTCCAACTCAACATCCAGGAGGTCCCCTCCTCATCATCCACAGGGTGAGAAAGTCTGGGCCCTGCTGAGATCTAGGAATGGGGGGTGTGGGGGTGGGGTGGAGTGGGTGTGGCTGCTGCTGCTGTTGCTAAGTTGCTTCAGTCGTGTCTGACTCTGTGCAACCCCATAGATGGCAGCCCATCAGGCTCCCGTCCCTGGGATTCTCCAGGCAAGAACACTGGAGTGGGTTGCCATTTCCTTCTCCAATGCATGAAAGTGAAAAGTGAAAGTGAAGTCGCTCAGTCGTGTCTGACTCTTAGCGTCCCCATGGACTGCAGCCCACCAGGCTCCTCCGCCCATGGGATTTTCCAGGCAAGAGTACTAGAGTGGGTCGCCAGTGCCTTCTCCAGTGGGTGTGGCTAGCTGTTTGCAAACTAATCTGCTAAAATTTCTAAGGCTTAGAAGAGTTGTTAGAATTGAGGGAAGTCTATTACAGCACTTCACATGCATTAATGCACATATTTACTAATCACCTGGGATCTTGTTAAAATGCAGACTCAGGTTCAGTCCCTCTGGCTGGGTTGAGACCCAACATTTTGCATTTCCAACAAGCTTCCAGGGGACGTGGCACTGCTGGTCCGTGAACCACACTGTGAGTAGCAAGGGCGTATCATGTCTGAGTAAGCTGTAATTGCTGGAGCCACTGTTAGGGCCATGGCCACTATGAGGGCCTACATGTTTGTGCCCCACCACACCCCCCCCCGCCCCACCAAATTCATACGTCTAACTGCAGGTGTGGCTGTGGATGGGGCCACTAGAAAAGTAACTAAGATGAAATGAATCACTGAATCATTTTGTTGTATACCTGAAACTAACACATTGTAAATCAACTCTACTCCAATATGAAATGAAAATTTAAAAAAGCTGAAATGAATCATAAGGGGCCCTGATCCAACAGGAAGAGATTAGTGTTCTCCCTCTCTCTTTCTCCCTCTTTTCCTCTCTCTCCCTCCCATGTCCTCCCCTGCCCTGCACCCACTAACTCAATCCCAGAGGAAAGGCCGTATGAGAACACAACAGGAAGGCAGCCAGCCACAAATGAGTAGGAGCGCTCTCACCAGAGACTGACCGTGCCAGCACCCTGACCTTGAACTCCCTGCCTCTAGAGCTGTGAGGAAATAAATGGGTGTTGTCTCAGCCCCTCAGTCTCTAGTATGTTGTTACAGTGATTGGAGGGGATGAATACAGCTCCTATGTGTCTGCTCCAGACATTCAGGAGTTCGGGAGAACCAGATACCCTTGTGCCCTAGGCCTTGCTGTGTTGAGTTGCTCAGTCACGTCTGACTCTTTGCGACCCCATGGACTGTAGCCTGCCAGGCTCCTCAGTCCTTGGGGATTCTCCAGGCAAGAATACTGGAGTTGGTTGCCATGCCTTCCTCCAGGANCTTGTGCCCTAGGCCTTGCTGTGTTGAGTTGCTCAGTCACGTCTGACTCTTTGCGACCCCATGGACTGTAGCCTGCCAGGCTCCTCAGTCCTTGGGGATTCTCCAGGCAAGAATACTGGAGTTGGTTGCCATGCCTTCCTCCAGGAGATCTTCCCAACCCAGGGATCAAACCCAGGTTTCCTGTGTTGCAGGTGGATTTTTTACCATCTGAGCCACAGGAAAGCTCGAGGAATTCACAAGGGACAATCTCTAAACTCAGACAAGCTGGTTGCTCCCTCTACTATACTTTTCTACACTCTGATGCTTCAATTCACAATTTCATTAGTCAGTGTATATCAGCCTTAGCTGCACATGGGTAAAATCTGAGAGCTTTAAAACACTAGCCATGTCTGAGCCTCATCTACCCAGGATGCCAATTTAATTGGTCTGGTGTGTGGCCTGGGCATCAGGATTTTTTAAAGCTCTCCAACAGATTCATTCTGAGATCGAGAACTTCTGTTTCAGGTAAACATTTTAGATCCAAGAAAGGGGTTAATATCAGCCTCAGCTCTAGGGGAAGAGAGTAAAGCACTCTCTGTGTGGGTGTGGTATGCGAAGGGATTGGTAACAGCAGGAAAGGGCAGAGGAACAGAAGCCGTCACTCTGGAGTGGCAAAAGGAACAGGAAATGGTCAAGTTAATTTCCTGCATAAGTTTCGATCTGCCCCAGAGGTCCTACCCCCCACCCCCACCCTGGCCTCTATGATGAAAGGTTAAAGAATCTTCAGAACCAGTCTGTGGAATGTGTCCTTTCAGTTTAGTGAGAAGTGAAGCCCTGCTGGGTAATTTCAAACCCTATTCCTTCAAGGAGGCTCCCCAGATGTCAGTGTCAGCCTCCTGATCAACACAAATCTCCTCTTCTGCTTTCTTCTGGCATAAGCTCCAACGTCCCCTAAAAGTGCCAAGCTGCACTTAAACTATTTCAGTAGACAGGGCTTCACAAGGGATAAGACTTCTGTTCTACTTCTCCTTGGAGCTCTCTGCGTTCCCTCTCCTGTCCTGAGTCACCACAGTCAGATGGCCCTCCAAGAGCAATTTTGAACTGAGACACTAAAGGGAAATCAGGAACAAATGATATGACCTCTCCTTCCTTCGTTTGTTCATTGAGTTTGTGTTTACATTTACCAGTGTTGAGTTATACTGCTTCCACCGTATTACACTGCACTCCAGTGATTTCTGGAATGAAGTTAACTGCTCTGTGGCTGGGTTGCATTTTCATCCATAACCTGAGGATGGATGATTCAGATTATGGATGGTGGTGAATCATCCACTGGTGATTCAGTCCCTATCGACTTGTGGATTTAACTGATCCTACTTGACAATCTCAGAGGCATCACGCCTGTGTTTACTGTGCTGGATGAAGCAGTACATCTAGGTATTAGGCGTGTCTAGAAGTTGGATCATGAAGAAGGCAATGGCATGAGGATGAGATGGCTGGATGGCATCACGGACTCGATGGACGTGAGTCTGAGTGAACTCCGGGAGATGGTGATGGACAGGGAGGCCTGGCGTGCTGCAATTCATGGGGTTGCAAAGAGTCGGACACGACTGAGTGACTGAACTGAACTGAACCTAAATTCTTTTTGGTATAATATGCAGGATTTAGATTAGAAACAGGTCTGTCCCACTCTAAAGTTCATGGTCTTTCCTCTGGACCACTCATTCCTTCATATTCTCTTTCTTTTATTCTATATCATCTTAGAAGACTGAATTACAATTTTATAAAATGGTAGAAATACTAACTTTGGATTTTCAGATGATATTCTTATTCAGTTATAAGAATGCTGATACAATATTCCAGATGGAGAGATTTAAAACAAGTTACAGCTGATAAAGTGTTGTCTTCCTACCTCTCATTGCAGTTTCAAGTGCAGGAGGAATAATTAAAGGATTTGAAAATGGTAACATGACATGCTTCATTTGCTGTAGTTAGAAATCATGGAATAGCAAACAGCAGACAGGATACTTGAGTAAGACAGAATCAGGAGCATCTTGTCTTGCTCCTTTATACATGTAGCTTGCTATGTTAACAAGAGGTATTAAATCTGAGAGGGGATTGAAGAAGGTACTCTATTATTTTAGTTAGTAAGAGGGAATGAAGGTTTCTTCATTCTGAGAGCAGGTGAAAGAGCAACATTATCTTATGACCTAGTGATCACCATTTGGCTAATAAAATACTGCAAGATTAATATTTTTCTTGGTGAAATGGTTTTTTCCCTTTACTTTTTCCTTTATGTTACTCTATTGTACAAAAGAACCAAAGCTGTGAAAGAGGAAGAAGTGTCCTAGTATCTGTGACAATGGTACTCTGAAGATCACAGAGATTAGAGTTGAGCTCAGTGGCCTGATTATGTCCACGAAGCACTTTCTCTACAATTTGCTGCCTCTTTTTTCTCTAAATAGAACCCATAATTAACACTACGTTGGGTTCGCTAAGGTTCACTAAAGCTGGACTCTATAAATAATCTTTTATTATTAAAGAATATACATATGTTATATTTCTATACCCCATTTGGAGATAGAAGTCAGACAGCTGCTTTATTTTTTCTTCTTCCTCATATTGAAATCAAACTTTCAAATTTCATATACAGTCAGAAAAACAACAGCTCTGATGGAATAATTTTTAAAAATTATTCCAACCACAGTTAGCATACTGATTACAGAAAGTGGGAAAATAATATTTGACTAATCCTTATCAATGTCCTATCCAATTAAAAGGATTGATGCATTTCTTGTAGACACAGGGCACATGTCTATGGGAAGCAACAGCTTACTGCTTTGAAAACTAAAAGGCTATAAGACACTCTGTCACAAAATAAATTCCTTGTATGAATAGCAGAGATAGACTCATTTAATTTATATATCATTTTGATTTGTATTTCAAAATAAATAAGGACTTTTTGAAGCATACATCGAAATAGGTGTAGGGAAAACAGCATTTTGGGGAAAAAAACTAAATTATGCCATTTCTGAAAAATAAATGGTTCATTTGCTATAATCTGAAATGACCATTTCATTTATCTGTATATAATGTTTCATACAATATATGGCTATCGGGTTTCATCAAATTTTTAAAAGGATTTTTTAAAAGGAAAGATAATTGAAGCAAAAATGATGCTTCTAACTTCAGCTGATTTGGCATCCCAATTAAAACTGATATCTCTAATGAAAATTCTGGATAGATAAAATCAGAGCACATTGGGTGTAAGATATTCCAGCCAGAGTATAAAATGTGTCCTTCGGAAATCCTAGATTTGTTCTCTCTCCAATTCCAGCCCCCAGGGAATTGTTTTATCTGCCCAACACCCTCTCCTCATTTTCTTTAAAAATGGTTTCTTTTTCTGGCTACACAGAATGAGAAAATTAATCTAATTTATCTCTCTTTGGTCCATGCAATGGTCAAATGACTTGAACCAAACCAGCTAGACTTCTTCCCTCTGATTTTAAATTCTGCAACAGGAAGACTACATTTTCTTTGTAGGTGAAAGGCTGTTAGAATAAAAGAACAAGACACCTAGTGCCATATTTTTGATGTTCAGAAGAAGTCCACACACATAAAGGGAACATGAAGCTGATCTGTGAAGTAAAGCAGAGAGAAGACCCAGCCCTAACTCAATCTGAGTCCTGACTCCCAGGCTACCCTCAGTGCTACTCAACTGCTAGACATTTTATGGTTGGCTTACATGATCTAATAAATTTCCATTTTACCTTAAGTTGACTTAATTTGTTTTATTTTAATTATAATAAAAATACTTATTGACTAATTCTCTTAATACACTGCTTACTTCTTCCAACAAGGGGATGTGAGATCAAAGAAAAATCTCTTCACCTTCTCCATACCTCATTTTCTCATCTGTAAAATGAGGGTGTGGTTCTAAATAATGTCATATTCATCTAACTTGCATAGTGTGATTCCCTCTTAACCTACAAATCTGAAAACTTGTCACACCTGAAGTTGCTGCAAGTGTGACAGACGCTGGCAAGAATTAAAAAATAAATGCTCTTGCATTATTCTATTTTTTTTGCAGTCTTTTTTTATTCTAATATCTCTGCTTCTCAACTGTTTCTCTTAACACTGAAGAGGTAGTTACACAAATTTACTCAAATTGTGGAATTCAAAGCTAACCTCTGCTTTCTCCATTTCTAAGGTTGATACAAGTGTATCATGAGGGCTTCTGAACAGTTGTTCAACAAAGCTAAATCCCACTCTTTTTAGGGAGTTACTGCCAAAGTTTTCTATAGCAATATCCGTAATAGCCAAAGAGTTAACTATATTTTCTGTAGGGTTCTAGATCTCTGTGAACCTGAAAGGAACTATCACAAGGACAAAATATATTGGAGACTTGGCTCCAACATAAAGAATCCAACATAAATTGTATATTCTATTGAATAAAACAAAAGCAGTGTTTTCATTTACTTAAAATGAATTGAAATGTATTCTTCAGACAGATACATCATGTTTTACTTTTGATGACTCTAGTGATAAAGAGATCACCTGCCAATGCATGAGACTTAAGAGACACAGGTTCCGCCCCTGGATCTGGAAGATTCCCTAGAGAAACCACTGGCAAACCATGGTAAACCACTCCAATATTCTTGCCTGGAAAATTCCATGTTCAGAGGAGCCTGGAGGGTTACAGTCCACTAGGTTGCACAGAATTGGACATGACTGAATTGACTTAGCATGGCTCAGCATCCTGAATATACTAATAGACGGGTAATTGAGAGGGTTTTAGTATTGATGGCTCCTATTAAAAATGTTTTCTGAAAGTGGAATCATATAAAGCCAGTGGTACATATCAACACAACTGAAATCATCTCATCAGGTTTTCTTCATCACATTGTTAAGAAAATCAAAAGCACAGTAGAGACATTTGAAGAAACAGAGAGCGCAGGGAAAGTTCAAAGCAGGAAGCAAACTCAAAAGGATACAAAAATACCTAGGAAACAGCTTCAAATCAGAGAGTAACTGAAGAGAAAACAGAAGTGAGAATTTCTCATGTGATGTGGGGCTGCACTCGTACCCAAAACATCTCTGCTGCTATCCCAGGGGAGGAAGAATGGACAGTAGCTATGGTACAAACAAGCAAATGAACAAACAAAAAAATAGGTGGGAGCATCAGGAAAGACAGAAGCTTAGAGAACAGTGATCCTGAGACAAATGAGAATTCCTGGAGCTTGATTTCAGAAAAACCTGCCAATGGAGAATGAGAGCTATTGCTTACTTTCAGAAACTTGCTAATTTTTACTGATCATGTGGCATTAACAGATTGTTGCCTAACTTTGAACATTTCTAAAGTACAGGAACTTTTCTGTCAGTTCTGATATGATAATTACAGAAAACACTTCCTTTAATTGAACATCCTTTAATGAAATCACTTGACTAGGAATCCAAATAGCAAAATGTCTATTATGCTATTCTATGTGCAATAGAAGTTATGCAACATGTTTCTTAGAAAAGAGAATAAAAAGTAAAGTAAAAGCCACCCCCAGGTGACCACTTTTAGCACTTTTATTTTATCAAAAGAGGTGAGGAACATGCATAAAATACACACTTTAAAATTAATCTCTATTGGGTGCAGAAAGAAAAGAGCTCCTTATTCTTCTAATGGACTAAATTTGATGTTATTGACACCCTCGTACTATGTCAATTGCTTAGTGTATCTCCTTAGGTTGTAGTTTCACAGACTTCATTTTTTTGTTTGTTTTTTACTTTGCAAATTTATGTTATATTCCTATGGATGTCTATGCTATCTTACAAACCACTTCTGAAATAATAATTATAATTTCAATGAAAACAAGACATACATACTCTGTCTACTATATGAACATGTCTAATTATTTGTAAGTGGACCACACCATGCATATATTAGGCAATAAATACATGAACTCAGTTAAAAAAATTGAACAATTAAGCTCCATGAAGTGAAGGTAGATATTTCTTTTTAAATTCATTTTGTGTCTCCATGGACCGACTCTGTGGTTCACATCCAGCAGGTATGAAACAAATGCTTGTTAATAATGAATAAGTTAATGATTATATAGATGAATCAATAAGTAAATAGTTGTATGTAGTAACAGAAATGTTGCTGAATACAGAGTTTAATTGCTAAGTGAAATTATCTAGTTCTATCAAAATTTGACCTGGTAAACAGAAAAATGTCCCTAAAGATGCTGAAGTCTTAATCTCTAAAACCTTATGTATATTACCTTACATAACAAATATATACCACATGTGAGTAAATTAAGGATTTGAGACATCAAGTGTATCCTAGATTATCCAGGTGGACTTAATATAATCACTAGTGTCCTTCAGTTCAGTTCAGTCGTTCAATTGTGTCCGACTCTTTGCGATGCCATGAATCTCAGCAGGCCTGGCGTGCTGCGAGTGTCCTTAAAAGAAGGCAACTGGAGATCAAAATCAAAACAGATCATGTGACTTTAGTAGCAGAAAGAGAAAGATTTGAAGATGCTATTCTACTAGCTTTGAAGCTAGAGAAGACAAGAAAACAGGTTGTTCCTAGATCTTCTAGAACAGCAACAGCCCTGCTCACACCTTGACATTAGCCCAGTGAGACCTATTTCTCAGACACTGACCTCCAGAATTTGTCTTGTTTTAACGTATTTTGTGGTTAATTTGTTATAGTAGCAAAAGGTACTGAGTAGTAGATCTTTAATGATGTCTGGAATCTGAAATTTACCAAGTACCCTCAGTATTTCTGAGGCAGTAATTATCTAGGAAACCCTGATATATTGCATCCCACTGATTTTGTACTTGAAAAAACCAAAATGTTAAGATCTCAACAGTATCAGTATAGACACAAGTTCCACAAGTTCAATTTGTCACGTTGCAAAAACATTTTTGGAAAAACAAACCAGAAAACACTAAACTATTAAGAATATATTCTGTTACTATATATTGATTTTCCCCTCTTGCTTTTACAAAGAGAACAACAGCTAAAGCATGCTTTCACAGAGGGTGATTTAGATAATCCCTTCTATGCATTGTTTCAAGCAGAAATTCTCCTCCATCTATCATTTCTGCTTGTATTATTTCACATATTTCAAAGAAGTTCACATTCATTGCAGGGATCCAACACTGGCCTGTGCTACATCTCCAACTATAAACCATGACACTTACTTTCCTTTTTCCTGAATATGTTGTAGGTGGTTTCCTTTATCTCTTTCTTGAAGAGTATGATAAATATGTGCTATGAGCACTTTTTTCTGTTTTATTCAAATAATATTATTAAATTATACTAACTGTGGTGTTATTAAATACATGTAACACATTCAGAGTTTTAACAATTTTAGAGTCATTCATTAGGTATGCTAGTACTTTTTATTTTCTAAAAATATGAAATTTAAGGATAGCATTCTAATACTATAATTAGTAACTTGGTTCAAATTTAGACTTCTCTAGAGAAGGCAAAAGTTATAATGTATGAAAGGAATCTCACATGGCCTGACCACACGGCCTGGAGCTGAGTTCTGAGAAGGAGCACCCCCAGACGGAGCATCCCAGATATCCTTTGAAGTGAATGCTTCTCCAGAATCCCCATCAGGACTCAGACAGGTCTTCCTCCAGCTGGAAGAACCCCTCTCCAGGGACTGCCTCTGCCTGAAGCAGGCCGCCTTGCTCAGTTATTTACTGAGTGGTCTGTGCAGGAGTACAAAGGCTTGCCTCCAGTCAGCACGTCTCTGAAGGTCGTCCCAGCTCCGGGGCTCCCCATAGGATTGGTGGAGGCTTTCAGCGCAGCTACCTCACTGTTTGCCTTCTCCTTCTGCCCAGGTCTGCTGCCCTCCTCCCATACACGTCTTGTTCCTGAGAGCACTCGCCACCGAATACCCCTGGCACACAAAGCTCAGTGTGTTTTCCAGGGAACCTGCTCTAAGATATTTCAACTTAGACAGAAGAGAAATATATTGACCACGCTCACAGGTATAGATTTGGAATCTGGAATGCGTATAGCCATTGGCAGGAAAATAGAATGCTACCGTGTCTCGGCATGTCTCTGTCCTCAGCCTAAACTGGGTCATGAAGGTTCCACTGCTCCCCAGGGGCTTATGAGTTCTGAGCACAGTGTGACTGCTTAGTAAGTGTTCACGGAACAGGCAACGGATGAGTGTTCATGGAATTCAGCTTGGTCCTGGGATGAGCTAACTAGGTCTTGTACAGAGTTTTTCTCTCTTTGTGATAAGAAGAGTCATCTTTGGAGGGTGCATTAGTTCCCTAGGGCTGTTGTAACAGGAACACAGTCTGGGCGGCTTAAACAATGAAAATGTATTGTCTTAAAGTTCTTCAGGTCAGAAGTTTGAAATCAGGATGTCAGCAGAGCCCTGATTCCTCTGAAGGACTTGCGAAAGGGTACGTTCCATGCCTCTCCTCTAGGTTCTGGTTGTTTTGCTGGCAATCATTGGCAGTCCTTGACCTATAGACACATAATCCTAATCTCTGCCTGTAGTATTCCTTCAATGTGTCCAAATTTCCCATTTATAAGTACACCAGATATTGAAATAAGGCTCTATCTTACCTTTACCCCAGTACAACTTCACCTTAACTGATTATATCTTCAATGGCCTTATTTTCAAATAAGGTCAAATTCTGAGGTTCTGGGCTTTAGGACTTCAGCATATGAATTTGGGAAGGGAGATAATTCAATCATTTTCTTGGAGGTTCTATTTTGATTCTGGGATTCCAGAATTTCCAACATGCCCTGTATTAGAAACCCTGGGGCTGCAGAGGGGCCACAGGAAAGAAAGTGTGACCTTTAGCTGTGGAGTCTGAGCCAGGTTCTAGTTAGCAGAGGAGTGGAATATTGAAAAGCCCCTGAGGCCTGAGGTCTGGCTGGGTTCAAAACAGATTTCGTGCATTTGACTGGGGGATGCAAACAACGTAAAAGATGCGCCATCCAACCTAGATATTGTTGTTCTGAGTGAAGTAAGTCAGACAGATAAGGAAAAATATCGTATGGCATCATCCCTTATATGTATGTAGACTCTAAAAGAAAATGATGCAAATGAAATTAATTACAAAAGAGACTTAAAGAACAAACTTATGGTTGCCTGTACACTCTGCTATATTTAAAATGGATAGCCAACAAGGACATACTGGATAGCACAGGGAACTCTGTTCAACGTTATGTGGCAGCCTGGGTGGGAGGGGTTTGCAGGGGGAATTGATACATGTGTGTGTACACACACACACACACACATATATATATACTGACTGTTCACCTGAAACGATCACATTTTTAATCAGCTATACCCCAATACAAAATTAAAACTTAAAATGGCTTTTTAAAAAAGATACCCCATCTTTTAACTGATGCAGTTACTTCACCCTCAAGGAAAGGAGTATAACTTCTTATTTCTTAAGGGTCAGCTGCACATACTGATTTTCTTCTAATGTGCGCTGTGTGGAACGAAGAAAAAGAGTAACTTTTCAGTAGAGAAACCTGACAAGCACCACCCCAGCAAGGTGATCCACGTCAACATCAACAGTGCTAAGGGATGTCGCTCCTAAGTACCAGGACATGACATGATGAAAACGGAACTTCACCCCTGTGATCTTTCTCCCCCAAACACGTAGCCACAGTCTAATAACAAGAAAGGCATCAGAGTACCCCAACTGGGGGACAAGCTACAGGATACATGACCAGTACTCCTCAAAAGTCAAGGTAATATAAAATAGGAAAAGCTTGAGAAACTCACAGCCAAGAGAAGCCGAAGGTGAGAAGGATGATTAAGTGTAATGTGGTGTCCTGGATGGGATCGTGGAACAGAATAAAAGGGACTTGGTAAAAACTAAGGAAATGTGAGTGAATTATGGACTTTAGTTACTACTAATGTATCACTATTGATTCATTAATGACAACAAATGTATCATGTTAATGTAAGGGGTCATGCAAAACTGGATAAAGGATATGTGCAAACTCTCTTTTTCAAATTTTTCTGTCAAACTTCTAAATAAAACTTCTTAATCTTCTAAAATAAAACCTTTCTTGAAACTAAATTTAAAAAGTGCCATCCTAAACTTCTAGTTAGAAGATAAATAAGTTCTAGGAATATAGTTGCAACATAATGACTACAGTTAATTACTGCTGTCCTTTCTATATGAAAATTGCTAGAAAAGTAAATCCTGAGTTTTCATCACAGGGAAAAAAATTATCTTTTTCTATTTTATTGTATCTGTAAGAGATGATGGAGGGCTTCCCTGGAGGCTCAGTGGTAAAGAACCCACCTGCCAATGTAGGACACTCAGGTTCATCCCTGGGTCAGGAAGATCCCCTGGAGGAGGCCACGGGAACTCACGCCAGTATTCTTGCCTGGGATATCCCATGGACAGAGAAGCCTGGAAGACCCCAGTCCATAGGGTCACAAAAGAGTCGGCCACAACTTAGCACTAAACAACTACCTTAAAAACTAGATAATTTGCATTTCAAAAACTTTAATAAACTTTTTCTTTTTTTCCTAGCAAACAGTTTTGTCTCACAGTTACTCAAAAACAGAAAGCAGGTAAAAGGTTTTTAATTATCAGGAGAAATATTTAAAAGCAAGCAGGGGCACTGACCAATCAGACCATTGGTAGAAGTGAATAATCAATCAGGGACTCATTGGTCAAATATTATCTCTGTTTATTCCACCCTCATCTCTACTTAACCAGAGAGCTAAAAGGAAAGGCTATGGAGGGAAAAGAAACAGATGCGATTCTTACATATTCTTGGCTTGTTTTGAGTAATGGGATGACTGAGGACCCCGGGAGACAAAACCTGAGGTTCTGGCAGCTGTTTGGCCCCCTCAGCAGAGGGGAAGAACGGGTGTGACCCCAGAACTTTGAGAAGAAAGTGATTTGGGAGTTACTCCACCTTGAATTAAGTTGCTCCAAGTTTTATCCGCTTAGATTATAATCTGTGCCCCTCTGATGCTTTCAGGAAGCTGTTGCTTCCGGGAAACATGTCCAAGGCTCCCCTTTACTCTGTAACAGAATCAAGGCTGAATCCACAGATAAATCTAAAGTCTGTCCCCGTCTCCAGCGTGGTATGAGAATAACGGGGCCCAGAGTCCAGGCCTTCCATTTTTTTAAGCTGGATCCTGCGAGCCAAAGAACAAGCCTGCCCGGGTTTATCTTCCTCCGCTGCCGGTCAACTGTTTTGACCTTTGACCTTGCATCTGGCCAAGAGTCCACGGGGCAGCTCTAGGTTCGCCCTGTGGAACAAATGTTGACTTGACCTTTTGGGTCTCCTGACACTATTGCGAAATCCATTCTATCAGAAACTAAGTTGTTGCTGTCTGTTGTTCAGAGTATTTACAGGAAATGGCACAAGACTCATTCCATGTTACCACTTTTACAAGCTATGAGTGGAGAAAAGATAGTCTTTGTTTTAGAAAGAAGTTTCTAAAACCCTATTCCCTATTCCTCTTTTTCAGTTTTCTGCTACATGCTTAAGAATGTCCATTAATTTTGCTATAAAATATTTACAATAAATAATTTTGTGGACATAGTGCCTTTCCTCTCATGATTTCAAATAATTTTTTAAAAAATGAATCACAGAGATTACTAGGTGATCCAGTGGTTAGGGGTTTGACTTCCAGTGCAGGGGTTGAGGATTCTATCCCTCATCAGGAAGCTAAGATCCTACATGCCTCTCGGCCAAAATAAAAAACATAAAACAGGAGCAATGTTGTAACAAATTCAATAAAGACTTTAAAAATGGTCCACATTAAAAAAAAATCTTAAAAAAAATAGAACCATATACATGCCAGGCTCGTTTGGCTCATTTTCTTTTTTCTTTCAGTTTTTAAAAACTGTTTTGATATTAAAAAAATAAAATAAAATAAAAACTGTTTTGATAAACTAAAAACATGTTTCCAGCACTAAATACCTTTAAAAGATTAAAGGCCAAAACAAAATATGATAGCACAATAAACAAATGCAATGTTTATTTCAAATAAACACATCATACTTTGTGGTTTTCATTGTGATCTGCCTAAGTATTTTAAATGCATTTTCCAATATTTTTGCAGTCTGAATGTATCTGCTGACTAAAGTTAATTCTGTTAAATGTTGTTTTCCCCAAATTTTTCTTTTGTTTCTAATTTGGTTTAATTTGGAGAAAGAACATTTGCTGCAGCTAGAATGACAATGAAAAACTAGTATTTTAGTAAAGCTTGTGTATATACTACTTTATTTTATAATAAATGTTTCAACAATTCACATCTACTTATAATCTTTTTACTATCACTTGTTAATGAGTTTATGCAAACCAGTAATACTTTCGTAAATGATTCATTATTCACTTGAAAATTTTTGTTGCCTTTTGTTTATCATAATAAATTGTTTAAATAAGTACTTTACTGAAAACAAATTCAACTGAAGAATAGCTTTGCTTATTTTGAGTTGCATGTTACAAAATTGCCATGATACTGACTCGATGAAAATTTTGCTTTTCTGATTATTTTTTAAATTAGGAAAGTAATATTTGCTCATGTTTCTTAGAAGGTTTAAATAGCTCCCCAATCACTCTCTTTTATTAAAGTTAAAAAATTTTTTGAAGTATAAACCATACAGAAAAATTTACAAATCATAAATGTTCAATTCATTGATTTATAACAAACACCCCTGTGAACAACCATGAAGATCAAGGTAAAATCATTACAAGGACCTCAGAAGAGCCCTCTTCCAATCACTACCCCTTTTGCTGCTCAAACACAGCCGTATCTTGACTTCTAACACTAGAGATGATTTTTTTCTGTGTTGTACTTGATATAAATGGAATCACACGATATGAATTCCTTTCTGACTTCTTCACTAAGTGTACTGTTTGTAAGATGCACTTGTACCATCGTGTGCAATTAACGACATCCACTATCACTGCTTTCATTTCCTTGAGTGACCCTACCACAAGTAAGCTCTCCTACTACCTACAGAGCTTGGTTGCTTTTAGTTTGGTGCTGGGATGGTTAATTTTCAAGCAATAAATGCTGGAGAGGGTGTGGAGAAAAGGGAACCCTCTTACACTGTTGGTGGGAATGCAAACTAGTACAGCCACTATGGAGAACAGTGTGGAGATTCCTTAAGAAATTGCAAATAGAACTGCCTTATGACCCAGCAATCCCACTGCTGGGCATACACACCGAGGAAACCAGAATAGAAAGAGACACATGTACCCCAATGTTCATCACAGCACTGTTTATAATAGCCAAGACATGGAAACAACCTAGATGTCCATCAGCAGATGAATGGATAAGAAAGCTGTGGTACATATACACAATAGAGTATTACTCAGCCATTAAAAAGAATACATTTGAATCAGTTCTAATGAGATGGATGAAACTGGAACTGATTATACAGAGTGAAGTAAGCCAGAAAGAAAAACACCAATACAATATACTGACACATATATATGGAATTTAGAAAGATGGTAATGAGGACTCTGTATGCAAGGCAGTAAAAGAGATACAGATGTGTAGAGTGGATTTTTGGACTCTGAGGGAGAGGGAGAGGTAGAGGGTGGGATGATTTGGGAGAATAGCATTGAAATATGTAAAAAAAAATTTTTAAAAAAAGTAGCATGTGTGCATTAGGAGCAAAGAATGTGCTCTTTTGTGCCAAGCAAAATGCTCAAGACATTGTAGTGCTCAAGACTGAAATGACAAAACCCAGAGTGATCCAGAAAGAACTGTAAGGATGCCGGTTCCATAGGGAGATTTATACATTTATTTTTCTCCAGGCTTCTCTCTGGTCCTGGTGCATTTTCAGAAGGTCAGCATCTTGCAACACCTTACAGGCAAGTGTATACAGGTATTTATTGGCAGAGGAAGGCCATTTTTCAATATCCACCACCAAATGATTCCTTCAACTTTGGCTAAGTAATTCCAGGACCCCCATTGTATCGTTTAACTTACTGTCACCAGATCACCTCACAGTATTTGAGCAATTTACCTCCTTAAGGGTGAGCATGGTGTTCTGTTCATCTTTGCACCCCACCCCTCACCCACTGTACAGTGCCTGGCACACAAACATAGTAGTTGAACTGATTGAACCACAGTATAACTTGTCACAATGCACAGTACTAAAGTGTTAGTATATGGATACAAAGCAGCTGAACACAGTTGGTAGGAATACCGTTATTGCTCTCCAGCAGGGAGCAGCTCCAAGTGGACCAACTTGAGATGTGATTTTGTGTTCTGGCTTTTTAAAGCAGTGGAAAGTCTCCAAAAAGAAGGATGGGAAGAAAATCGCAGTTCATATTAAATATGGGAGAACTGTATACCCACAGAAAGGACATTCTCTAAGTAGTTTGAGAGTCAAATGGAATATTCCTGCCTAAGACTTCTTTGGAGGGTCAAAATTGCTGTATTCCTGGAAGAATAGAATTTTAATGTTTTATTTGCCAAAATGTTGAACCAAAACTTCCAGCTCCAAGGTTGAATGGTTTTGATTCCCCAGGATGGATTCTTAGTGTTTGGCCAGTACATGATTCGTTTGCTAGAGCTGCCCTAACGAAGTACCACAGAGTGCAGACTTGGTGGCCTAGTTTATTTTCTCACAGTCCTGGAGGCTGGAAGTCCAAGATCAAGGTGTTGTAAAGGTTTGTTTCTTCTGCGGCCTCTCTCCTTGGCTTGGAGATGGTCCTCTCCTCCCTGTGTCTTCACATGGTCTTCCCTCTGTACCTGTCTGTGTCTTAATCTCTTCTTACAAGGACACCAGTCCTTTTGGATTTGGCTTCACCCTAATGAATTCAGTTTACCTTAATTAACTTCCTTAAAGCACCATTCCCAAACATTCCCATTCTGGGGAATCCCCCTACTGGGGGTTAGGATTTCAACATATGAATTTGGAAAGAGTGTCACAGTTCAGCTGATAATGATCAGTGTTACAGTGATGAATCACTGGGCTTCTGTATGTTATCCTACAAAATTCCAGCAACCAACCTGTGTTAAAAATGAGCCCTTTGCTAACCAGGAATCCCTATTTTAATAAACTGACAGAACCTTATAAGGGATATCTAATAAGAACCTATTCTACCTCACAGGATTGTTGTTTTTGCTCAGTCGCCAAGCTGTGTCTGGCTCTTTGTGATCCCACGGGCTACAGCACGCCAGGCTTCCCTGTCCCTCACTATGTCCTGGAATTTGCTCAGATTCATGTCCATTGAATCGATGAGGCTATCAAACCATCTCATGGCCTGCCTCCTCTTCTCCTTTGCCTTCAATCTTTCCCAGCATCAGGATCTTTTCCAGTATGTCAGCTCTTCTCATCAGGTGGCCAAAGTATTGGAACTTCAGCTTCAGCATCAGTCCTTCCAATGAATATTTAGGATTGATTTCCTTTAGGATTGACTGGTTTGATCTCCTTGCAGTCCAAGGGACTCACAAGAGTCTTCTCCAGTACCACAATTCAAAAGCAACAATTCTTTGGCATTCAGCCTTCTTTATAGTCCGACTCTCACATTCATACATGACTACTGGAAAAACCATGAAGAGAAGTGAAGAGAGAAGTTGCTCAGTCATGTCTGACTCTTTGCAACCCTGTGGATTGTAGCCCACCAGGCTCCTAAGTCCATGGGATTCTCCAGGCAAGAATACTGGAGTGGGTTGCCATTTTCTTCTCCAGGGGATCTTCCCAACCCAGGGATCAAACCTGGATCTCCCACATTGGAGGCAGACGCTTTACCGTCCAAGCTACCAGGGAAGCCCACTGGAAAAACCATAGCTTTTATTATATGGACCTTTGTTGGAAAAGTGATGTCTCTGTTTTTTAATATGCTGTTTAGATTGGTCACAGCACAGGGAATTCCACTCAATATTTTGTAATGGCCTATGTACTGTGCTGTGCTTACTCACTCAGTTGTGTCCAACTCTTTGCACCCCTGTGCACTGTAGCCTGCCAGGTTCCTCGTCCATGGGAATTCTCCAGGCAAGAATACTGGAGTGGGTTGCCATGTCTGCCTTCAGGAAATCTTCCCAACCCAGGGATTGAACCAGAGTCTCTTGGCTCAATTGCAGGTGGATTCTTTACTGTCTGAGCCACCAGGGAAGCCCATAATAGCCCATAGGGGGAAAGAATCTAAAAAAGAGTGGGTATATGTATATGTATAATTAATTCACTTTGCAGTATACCTAAAACTAACACAACATTGTAAATCAACTATACTTTAATAAAAAAATAAATAACCTTTGAGAATATCATCATAATGTAAATACTAACCCGTTCATTTAAGAACAGGATGATTACTCAGACATATTTAACTAATGTGGTATCAGTTGGAGATCAGATCTCTCCCACCTAGAAAATGAATATACTCAGTTACAAAATAACACCGTTAATCATGATCAATGCTTGGATCCATTTAGTATCTTCTCAAACCAAGGGAACACATACAACTCAATACATTTCACAAGAAACTATCCAAGTGGTGGTCAGTACACATAGGAAAAGGTGATCAGCCTCATAACAATCAGAGAAATACAGATTAAAAATCCAATAACACCACTACCTATCCACAAAGTCATTAAGATAAAAAAGAATAACAATCTCAATGATATGATGTAGAGCAACTCTCACACAACAGCTGGTACAAGTAACTGATACAACCACTATAGAAAACTGCCATTGTCTCCTAAACTGAACGCATCCATACACTATGACTTAGGCATTCCACACCTAAATACAGACTTAGAAGAAACACATACCTGTATCCACCAAAATAGATGTCTTATAATATTCACAGAAGAATTATTCATTAATTCCCAAAACCAAAAATTACCCATGTCCAACAATAATACAATAATAAGTAACTTCAGCATACTCATACAATGGAATGCTACAGAATAGTGAAAATGTAAAAACTAGTGCTGCATTCAATAACTCAGAAAGGCTCAAGACACACAAAAATTGCATGTTGTATTATTCTATGTCTTATTTATCTGCTTTTGTATTAGTTAGGTAAAGTACAAATTTAGGCAAACCTAACTAATAGGTTTACATTTCAGGTTTTAAGAAATAGGAGGAAAAAAAAAAAAAAAAAAACCTGAGATGGTTCATGAGTTGCCTCATTGCAGAGATGAAGTAGCTCATAGATAATATTCTAGGAGAGCCAACACTGACCATCCATCTCTCTGAGCTTCAGCATGTCATCTTGTGCTCACCAGACTTTGCCAGTTTCTTTAAGTCACAGGCAGCATCCTGTTGACGAATATTTCCACTGCTGAGCTGTGGCCAAGGTTATGTTTGTGTTACAAGAGCCAATCAACCTGGTCCAGTCTGCAGTTTCCACAGCAGGGCTCGCCCCTTCTCACAGCCATTGTTACTCTCTGTTTCTGCTAATCAAAAATAAAGGTTTGGAAGTTTTGTTTTGTTTTTGTTTTAAGAAGTAGGAAGGAGCTAAAGTACATTCTATTTATTAAATTGGGTGGTGGTTACACAAATATATTCTCTTTACAAAGATTCAGTCAAGTTAATCTTAATGATTTGTGTACTCTTTCAGGCATGTTATGATTCAATAAAAATTTAATCACCACCATTCCTCCCAAAAAAGAAGGGTCAGCTCTTTGAAACAAGACTTTATAATGGATATTAACCTCATCTGATGAGAAAGCAAATTTTCACATTCATCCCAATGGAAAAAATAAAAAGAAAATGGAAACTTTGCTTTGATCACTAAGCAATAGAAAACGGGATAAGGGTTTCCTTGGGTTCAGAATTGTACAAGTGTGGACTGAGTAAGGCAAAGGATGTTGGTATGTGTGTTGTTTGGTTATCAACTCAGTGAATTCGGTGGTTTTGGATGATCGGAGTCTTTCCCTTCTGTTTGCAAAGATCAACTTTCTAAAAGGGCTGGAGCCAGATCTGTTTGTAAGGGCTGCTTGGCTCACATTTCAGAGCAGAGTTTGAGGATGGGGTCTTAATATAAAACTACAAACTTCATTTTCCATAGGAGAATCAAGTTGCTTTTCTGAAATCAACAAGAGTAACTGTCAAAGTTTCTCTTCCTTCCTGTTTGATCTGAGCTGGGAAAATCTCATGGACAGAGGAACTTGGCAGGCTACAGTCCATAGGGTCACACAGAACCAGACCTGACTGAGCGACTGAGCACACACTCATGATCTCCTCATGAGGGCACTTTGGGCCCAGGCGCGGCTGCTCCTGGCTGTGACTCAGGCTGACACCCAGGCAACTGTTGGAGAAGCACACCTCTTCCCCCTCCTTGTTAGACTGAGCTCATCCTTTAGTCCAACCATTGAATCCAGGCAACACTCCTTAAGTGGCAAATGTGATAATTAATTCTTTGTATCAACTGGTTGGGCCATGGGATGTCCAAATATTTGGATAAATGTTATTTTGGATGGTACCTGTGAGGTTGTTTCTGGATGAGATTAACATTTAAATCAGTACACTGTACAAAGCAGATTGCCCTCTCTGGTGAAGATGGGCCCCATCTAATGCATTGAAAGCCTGAATAGAGTAAAAAGCTGACTAAGTCAGAATTTTCTGTCTCACTCTCTCTCTGCCTGTCTTCAAGCTGGAACATCAGTCTTCTGCTTTTGGACCCAGACTTGGACTAGAACTAACACCAGCAGCTATCCTTCTCAGGCCTTTGGACTCAAGACTAGAACTGTATCATCATCACCTCTCCCAGGTGTCCACCCTGCCAACTGCAGAGCTTAGAATTCTCGGCTTCTGTTATCAAGTGAACCAGTTTCTTAAAGCCTTTCATCCTCTTGTTCTCTTTCTCTCAGAATACAAATACATGCTCTTTCTCTGGAGAACCCAGACTAATACAGATTTTTGTGCCCAGAATGACTCTAATGGAACAGAATTTGAGGGATGACTTTTCTAAATTGGTTCTAGGGAGTCTAGAAATATATATTATATATATTTTTTATTCTATCAGTCTATAAACTGATTAGATTTAAATATGCTATTGACTATATTTCAAGTACTAAAGAGAGCCCTGGTAGTCATGTATAAGTCATTGGGTACTTCTCATTAACCACTTATAAGAAGTAAGGATCTAGGTGACAGTGTATGTGTTATTTCCAAACATTTTTGTGAATCTAATGAATATAATGATGTTGACTGGTTGCTCCTAATTTTACTGGACAAAGTGGTCAGAGAAGAGGATGAGCTCAGGGATTCTAATTCCAAGCTCAAGCATCACATAAATGACCAGAAAGCCACCATGTAGACCTAAAGAAGACCCTAATTTTCTGTAGCTGCAGGGCTGAGATTGCAGAAAATCAAATGCGGAATCTCATTCTGAGATTGACTGAATTACAGCTCAAGTTGGTCTCCCAGCATTGTAGGGTGCCTGTTGTTCAGAAAGAAAAGAGGAAATCCAGAGAAAACACATCCATCATCTCAGAGAATACAGAAATAATCATGAACAGAATGTTGGTAGGAACATGAACATTAAAGGCCATTCTGGTGAGGTCTCAGATGGAAATGAGGAACACATTTTCAGAAACTGGGGAAAGGCCATCTTCATTATAAAACAGCAAAGAACATGGCTGAGTTGTGTTTAAGTTCTAGTGCTTTGTGGAAAGTAGAACTTGTGAGAGATGTAGCTGGATATTTAGCTGAGGAGAAAAAAAAAAATTTTTCAGTTTTTCAGACCCAAGTCTTTTCAGATCAAAGCACTTTTCTGTATTATGTCTTTGATTACATCCTTCCTTTCATTGTTTTTGGACCTGCTTTTAAATGAACACTGAGTCTTTTAAAAATCTATTTTTACTAACAATTTTTCTCATATTATCCATGTCATTTTCTATTTTATCTAGCTTTCTGGGAGATGTCTTCACTTTAAAATTCATGTCCCTAATTGGGTCTTCAACCATTTCCATTTCACTATGTAGCTCTTTCACTAAGTTCTCAGAACTTCTGATAATCATTTCAATTTTCCAATAACTCTCTTGTTCTCTAACTGATCCACTTTGTCCCCATGGTAGCCAGTCCTTTTGTTTTCAGGATGCCTCTTGAATCTCTGTTAAGATAGTTAGACATTTTATAAGTTATCTCCCATTATTTTTTCTCTGTTTCCTCAAAAGCCTGTCTATCTTCACCTCAGTCTTTATCTTGCCTCTTGTTGATTTCCCTCAAATGTCTGCTGATCCTTTGTTGATGATTCATATATACTAAGAACTATATTGATAAATATAGGTTGATTGAGTGGATTTCACTAATAGGTGTCTTTACTCAGAAGGTCATTTTTTGAATGGGAAAGCAGGTTACATCCTGTGTAAGTGGATAGATTTGCCAGTCAAGCTTGCAATTCACTAGCAAGTCTAGGACCATCACAACTGAACAACAGGGAATAGCTTTATTCAGGGGTAGAATTCCACTTCAGAGTGGAGCTGGATTTATGTCCACTGTGGAGGCTCTAGTGCCCTGAGGCTAGACAGTACTTCTTTCTGCCTCCATCCCAGCCCCCAACCCCTTCGGGAAGATCCTACTCTCTTCAGGATGCAGTCTTTGGTGGTCTAGTTGAGGTTAAAGAGCTTCTCTGTGCGTGGAGTGTGGCGGGCGGGCCTGAGGGGCCCACCAGTTTCGTCTGGTTTTGTCTGTTCTGTGGTTAACTCTCCTGATCACTGCCCAGGCCCTTGTTTTTTCTCTCTACCCAGGGGCTCCAAGCTCAGAGCCTCTCAGGATGAGGATCCTGGCTGAAGACTCCACACTCACATGTTTCAGCTTGAGCATTACTCTGCTTTTATACACCAATATGGCCCCATCTGTGCTCTGACTCCCAGAAATTTATCCAAGTCATTGAAATTTCTGCTGATGGCATTCTATTTGTTTTCAGCATTCTAACTGATTTATTCTTTATGTCTTTATTGACTATTCAATAAGATATTGGGAGAAAGGGTAGGCAAATACACATGCGCTGTCATTTTGGACTGGACCTAAAATAGTTTATTCAGTTAATAAAGCATTTATACATTTCCTTAAAACTAAAAGAGAGGGTATAATTAAATTTTCTAATGGTAAAACTGCAGGTCCAAAAAGTCAGAAGAGGGAATTCCCTGGCAGTCCAAAGGTTATGATTTTAAACTTTCACTGCCCGGGGTATGAGTTCAGTCTCTGGTCAGGGAACTCAGAGCCACACAGCAAAAAAAAAATAAAATAAAAATAAAAAAAAATAAATTAAAAAAATATTAAAAATGATAATGTTTTTTAAAAGTCAGAAGAATTATCTTGTCCATTATCACCTTCCTAACAATTAGAGTAGCATAGTTATTAAAAGTCTGATCTTTGAATCAGACAACCTGGGGCAGAGTCTACTTACTAGCTAGGTAACAATGTGCAATTACTTGAACTCTCTGGACCCTGTCTCTTATACACATCTGGACAAAGTGGTCAAAGAAGAGGATGAGCTCAGGGATTCTAATTCCAAGCTCAAGCATCACATAAATGACCAGAAAGCCACCATGTAGACCTAAAGAAGACCCTAATTTTCTGTAGCTGCAGGGCTGAGATTGCAGAAAATCAAATGCGGAATCTCATTCTGAGATTGACTGAATTACAGCTCAAGTTGGTCTCCCAGCATTGTAGGGTGCCTGTTGTTCAGAAAGAAAAGAGGAAATCCAGAGAAAACACATCCATCATCTCAGAGAATACAGAAATAATCATGAACAGAATGTTGGTAGGAACATGAACATTAAAGGCCATTCTGGTGAGGTCTCAGATGGAAATGAGGAACACATTTTCAGAAACTGGGGAAAGGCCATCTTCATTATAAAACAGCAAAGAACATGGCTGAGTTGTGTTTAAGTTCTAGTGCTTTGTGGAAAGTAGAACTTGTGAGAGATGTAGCTGGATATTTAGCTGAGGAGTTTTTTTTTTTCAACTTAAAACTATAAATAGTTTATTTCCGGAATTTTTCATTTAGTATTATCAAATCAATGGTCAACTTCAGGAAACTAAAGAACACACAACCTCAGATAAGGGGAACTGCAGTATTTTCTGTTCAGGATACCCTGCTACATGGAGGAAACACAGAACAGTTCAAACATCTGCATCCTAATTTCTGCAATATATACTGCTTGTTTTCTTGTTGATCATCTTTTGCCAATATAATCATGCAATGCTTACATATCTTATAAAACACTTAGAATATTCTATGAATAAAATCTGAGTTCTGATTACATTGAAGTGTCCAAAGCACAAATAAATAATTATCTATTAAACCCATTGGGTGCTTATAACATATTAGGCAGAGCCCTGACATTTGAGCAAAATTTTCTGAATTGCTGATATATAGGGAACCATTTCATTGGGAAAAAAAATAAATAGGCAGAGCAGGCTCTGTAAAGTTTAAGCAAAAATAAATAATCGAGAGAACACTGACGTCAGAAATCATGGCAGATTAATATTACATATATGGCATATAAAGTGCATTAGAATTATATCACAGTTCTTTCATGAGCTAGAAAATAAAGTGGTTATTGTGCAGCAGGGCCTTAAATTATGTTTACAAAAGGCAGAAAGATAAACTGGGACACTGGAATGAGAGAGGGTACTCTTGTCCTAAGTCAAGAAAGTATTTCAAAACCTCTAGTGGTTAAACATCTATTTCTGCTTTATTGACTATGCCAAAGCCTTTGACTGTGTGGATCACAATAAACTGTGGAAAATTCTGAAAAAGATGGGAATACCAGAGCACCTGACCTGTCTCTTGAGAAACCTGTATACAGGTCAGGAAGCAACAGTGAGAACTGGACATGGAACAACTGACTAGTTCCAAATAGGAAAAGGAGTATGTCAAGGCTGTATATTTCACCCTGCTTATTTAACTTCTATGTAGAGTACATCATGAGAAACGCTGGGCTGGAAGAAGCACAAGCTGGAATCAAGATTACCAGGAGAAATATTAATAACCTCAGATATGCAGATGACACCACCCTTATGGCAGAAAGTGAAAAAGAACTAAAGACCCTCTTGATGAAAGTCAAAGAGGAGAGTGAAAAAGTTGGCTTAAAGCTCAACATCAGAAAACTAAGATCATGGCATCTGGTCTCATCACTTCATGGCAAATAGATGGGGAAACAGTGGCTGACTTTATTTTTCTGGGCTCCAAAATCAGTGCAGATGGTGACTGCAGTCATGAAATTAAAAGACGCTTACTCCTTGGAAGGAAAGTTATGACCAACCTAGAGAGCTTATTAAAAAGCAGAGACATTACTTTGCCAACAAAGGTCCGTTTAGTCAAGGCTATAGTTTTTCCAGTGGTCATATATGGATGCAAGAGTTGGACAATAAAGAAAGCTGAGTGCTGAAGAATTGATGCTTTTGAACTGTGGTGTTGGAGAATACTCTTGAGAGTCCCTTGGACTGCAAGGACATCCAACCAGTCCATCCTAAAGGAGACCAGTCCTCGGTGTTCATTGGAAGGACTGATG